>WNWK01000667.1:0-411684 GCA_009830355.1 Cherax destructor | reverse complement strand
CCTTGGGAAGTTCCTGCTGTCCGTGTCTGTTCTATTCCTTACCTTGCGCGAAAGCCCAACTACCTACGGCGGCTTCTCGCTCTTTCTTTCTAGACCATTTCTGTTCTCATTCCCATGCCATCTCAGTATACACCGATGGTTCAAAGTCATCTGACGGCATCGGATTCGCAGCAGTTTCCGGACAGCGTCGTACGAGGGCATCTATTACCCTCGGCTAGCATATTTACGGCTGAATTGAATGCCATTCTTGTGGCACTTATCCGTATTGCATCTATGCCTGTATCACCATTTGTGGTCATTTCAGACTCCCTTAGTGCTTTACAGGCTATCCGTAAAATTGATTCACCTCACCCCCTAGTTCTTCGTATCCACCTTTGGTTACGCCGTATCTTTAGCAAGCATAAAGATATTGTCTTTTGTTGGGTCCCTGGTCATGTTGACGTACAGGGCAATGAACAGGCGGACACTGCTGCGCGGTCAGCAGTACATGACCTTCCAGTTTCATATAGAGGTGTTCCTTTCACGGACTATTTTGCGGTCATTGCTACCCACCTTCGCACCCGTTGGCAACAACGCTGGTCTGACCTGCTGAATAACAAACTTCATTCTATTAAACCGGTTATAGGTTTCTGGCCTTCTTCTTGTCACCAATGTCGAGGTTGGGAGACTACACTCTCCCGTCTTCGCATCGGCCACACTCGTCTTACTCACGGGTATCTCATGGAGAGGCTCCCTGCCCCTCTCTGTGAGCATTGTCAGGTTCCAGTGTCTGTGCGACATATTCTGCTGGACTGCCCACTCTATCAACGTGCTCGCAGAATTTACCTCCAACGACGTCTTCGCTCTGTGGCCCTTTCTTTACCTTCCCTTCTTGCAGATGGGGACCCTCCTTTAACCCTGACACTCTTGTTGACTTTTTGACAGCAACTGACTTACACCTTGATCTCTTGCTACCCTCTATCCCTGCACTATCCACCATCCTGCTGCACTCCATACCCTACTAATCATCCATCTCCCTCTTACAACCCATTCTCCCTGCATCCTGCAATAACCTGCAGCGCTGTATAACCCCTGTGGTTTAGCGCTTCTATTTGATTATAATAATAATATAAATAACATTAAAGTAACTGACAAATGTAAGTTAGTGAAAAACAGCAGAGAAATTATCATGGAGATGGTACAGTAAAAGTTGCACTACTGAGGTCTTGGAACAAATTACCATAAATTACAATAATCATAACTATGTGCTAAACCCACCAGTCATACATGTAGTTAAATTACCATAAAACCATGTATTTTGGGGTTTGAGTCAAGACAGTTATGAGATACAATCCGTCTTCTGGAATGGGTTAATATTATAACTCAAACCACTGCATGTTGAAAGGACATTAAAATACAGTAATGTACAATATATTCTTTACATTCCCTTCCCTAATATATTTGTGTTAATATTACATTTAAAAATATGCTTTAACAGGTCTTTTGAATAGTAAATAAACAATTGCTATACAACTCTTTCCAATTTTTTTAGTTTTCCCTTAGAAATCATCTTCCTAATTTTGTTTTTTAAGCTTTCATGATGGTCCCTATATTATTATATTCATTTCATAAAGGATGACCCTCATATCAGTTTGCACTATATTTAATTCTGATCTAATTATGAATATTTATATAAATTTAACTTTAGGGCATTTAAATTGGTAATATAACAATTCTCATTATTTTTTGATGCCTTAATTGTATTAATGTAATCTCTAATTTCTACAACTCCATCTATGTTATATCTCAATAAGTAGTTTATACTCCAAATGCTACACATTTTGGGCTTGTTAAATTATACAATACCAATCTGCTAACCCAATATTATAACATTTATGAAGTAGATGAATGGTTCAGAGAACCGACAAGTTGATAAATCAGACACATATGCAACACTTGGGTATCTTTACTGAGGAAACGTTTCGCGCCACAGTGGCTTCATCAGTCCATACAAAGGAGAAAGGTGAAGAACAGGAGGAGTTTGAGGTAATCAGTCCCTCGGCCTTGAGTCGATGTAGTCGCCACTGTGTGGCGAAACGTTTCCTCAATAAAGATACCCAAGTGTTGCATATGTGTCTAATTTATCAACATTTATGAACTTTTAAAATTAATTACATATTATTATTATAAATAGAATATTTATAATAATAATAATAGAATATTTATAATGAAAAATATGTGCATACAATATGCTATCCCAAAACTGTAATATCTAAGGTACCTAAAAAAAATTATCATACATATTTCATGGCCAAGGAATAGTGTAATAAGAAACCATTAATTCAGTATGCACTAAATTTGTGTTTTTCTATAAATAGAGCCTCTCCTCACTTAACGACAGAGATAGGGACCCAAGACACCGTCGGTAAGCGAATTCGTCGCTAAACGAGGAGCATTTAGCGGTGACCTGTACTTAGCTCAGTGAGGACGTGTCCAGTGTACTCTCTGTGAACTGAACCAAGATGCCTTCCATGAAGCAACTTTACCAGCAGCTTAAGGAGGAATTGAGGGTAGCGAAGCTAGAGATACGGCGATTGACAGAGGAAAACGAGGATTCGTAGTAGTCCTCCTGTTGTGAGTCCTCAGGTCAAGAAGGGAACCTGGGCAGTGGCTGGACAGCATGGAATGAAGTTGAAGATCAAGAAGATGAATGGAGAGGTAGAGACGATGAAGAAGAAAGAGACTGCTGTGGAAACTGTTGTGGAAACATCGAACGCATTGTCCGTGCTACCCGATGAATGTGAGTCGACTACTGGGAACACCACGACGAACGACACCAAGGAAGGTAAGAACATTGTTCTTGTTGGGGATAGTCAGATTAGGTACATGGATAGAGCCTTCTGCTTGAAAGATAGAAGTAGGAGACAGAGGGTTTGCTTTCCTGGGGCTGGGATGGTGGATATTGTTAGTCGTCTGGATGACATCATGAGAGGTAATGGGAGCAATCCTATTATCTGTCTCAGTGCTGGAGGCAACGATGTTGGCAGACGTAGGAGTGAGGACCTGACTAGCAGGTATAGGTCAGCAATAGACATCATGTGGCATTTTGCCAAGGAGAGGAGTTGGAAATGAATGGTTGTCCAGGGAAATTGGTGTCAATTTGCTGGCTGGACAAATACTGTAAGGAAAATGCAGTAACATTCATTGACAACTGGGACCTCTTCTATGGCAGAAATGACATGTATGCCAGGGATGGGGTTCACTTATCTAGGTCTGGGGTGGGGGCACTGGCAACTGCAGTGGAGGGAGCTGTTAGGGATTTAAACTAGAAAAAGTTAGTGGTATTGGTTTTGGGGGAAAAACAGTGAAGTCCCAGTGTAGTATTATTATGAGTTCTAGGGGAACTAGTAATAGGAATAAGGTAGATACTGGAAAGCCTGTGGCACTAGATGACAAGGACAATAGGTATATTGGAAAAACAGAAATGAGCAGGAAGGGTAAAGAGAAAGGAGGGTCTTTAAATATATATTATAGTAATTGTCGTAGTGCTAGGAATAAGATGGACGAATTAAGATTAGTTGCTAGTGCAGGTAACATTGATGTATTTGCCATAACCGAGACGTGGTTTAATTAGAAAAATCGGGACATGCTTGCTGAATGTCACATTCAAGGGGGGTGGGGTGGCACTGTATGTCCGAGATCGCTTGAACTGTTGCATAAAAACGGGTATAAAATCTGAAATAACACATACAGTCTGTCTGGATAGAATTTTCAGAGGGGCATGAAAAATTTATTTTAGGAGTGATATACCGTCCCCCAAACTTAGATAGGGAACAAGGGAGACTACTATGGGAGGAAATTGTTAAGGCCACAAGGCACGATAATGTAGTAATTCTAGGGGACTTTAACTTTAGTCAGATTGATTGGAATTTCTTGACTGGGAATTTAGAATCTAACGACTTTTTAGAAGTAGTTCAGGATTGTTTTTTGAAATAGTTTGTGACAGAACCTACAAGGGAAAATAACCTACTTGACTTGGTTCTGGCAAACAAGGAAACCCTTGTAAACAATTTAGAAATTACAGAGGAACTCGGCACAAGCGACCACAAGTCAATTACCTTTAGCATTAAATGGATGTATAACAGTAGGGATAATTCAGTAACGGTCCCAGATTTTCACCTAGCAGATTACAATGGGCTTAGAGAACACTTATCTGTGGACTGGGGTAATGAAAAGAGCTATCAATATGACAGCTTTCTTAATACTATACATGCTGCCCAAAGAACATTTATACCATATAAAGAAATTAGATCAAGTAGAAATGACCCAAAATGGATGAATAATAGGCTCAAATATCTTTTAGGGCAGAAGAAAGGAATTTATAGACGCATCAAAAGAGGTGAGGGTCATTTTATAAATCAGTATACTGACATTAAGAGGGACGTTAAAAAGGGGATAAGAAAAGCTAAACGGGACTATGAAATTAAAATTGCTAGGGATTCAAAAACTAACCCAAAAAGTGTTTTCCAGGTTTATAGAACAAAAGTTAGAGATAAGATAGGTCCCCTTAAAAATAACTCTGGGCATCTTATTGACAAGGAGAATGATATGTGCTCTATTTTTAATAATTATTTTCTCTCGGTTTTCACACAGGAAGACACTAATAATATCTCAGTAATTAATTGTTATAGTGGTCCGTAAGAAGATAAATTATGTAATATCACAGTCACTAGCAAAATGGTTATGAAACAAGTAGACCGACTGAAACAAAATAAATCGCCGGGTCCTGATGAGCTTTTTGCAAGGGTTCTTAAGGAATGCAAAATGGAACTGTGAACCATTAACTAACATTTAATCTATCTCTTCAAACAGGTGTAGTGTCTGATATGTGGAAGATGGCCAATGTAATTCCTATTTTTAAAGCAGGGGACAAGTTGTTACTGTCAAATTACCGCCCTATAAGCCTAACCTCAATTGTTGGTAAATTACTAGAGTCAATTATAGCTGATATCATAAGAAGCCATCTTGATAAGCATAATTTGATTAATGATACTCAGCATGGATTCACGAGGGGCCGTTCCTGTCTAATTAATTTATTAACCTTTTTCAGTAAACCTTTCGAGGCTGTTGATCATGATAAAGAATTCAATATTGTTTATTTAGATTTTAGTAAGGCTTTTGATAGAGTACCACATCAGAGACTGTTAAAGAAAGTGGCAGCTCATGGCATTGGGGGAGAAGTGTTGTCATGGATCGAGTCATGGCTCACGAACAGGAAGCAGAGAGTGTGCATAAATGGGGTTAAATCCGAATGGGGATCTGTAAGAAGTGGCGTTCCACAGGGATCAGTCTTAGGCCCGTTGTTGTTTATAATATACCAATGACCTTGACGAGGGAATTACTAGTGATATGAGCAAATTCGCGGACGACACGAAGATAGGTAGGGTAATTGATTCAAATGTAGATGTCATGGAGCTTCAGGAGGATTTAGACAAACTTAATTCGTGGTCAGAAAAGTGGCAGATGCAGTTCAATGTAAATAAATGCAAGGTTCTGAAGCTAGGGAATGTCCATAACCCAAGCACTTGTAAGTTAAATAATGTAGAACTTAGCCATACAGACTGCAAAAAGGACTTAGGGGTTATGGTAAGCAGCAACCTTAAACCAAGAGAGCAATGCATAAGCGTACGTAATAAGGCAAATAGATTACTGGGATTTATATCAAGAAGTGTAAGCAACAGAAGTCCAGCGGTTATACTACAGCTTTATACATCATTAGTAAGGCCTCACCTAGATTACGCAGCTCAGTTCTGGTCTCCATTTTACAGAATGGATATAAATTCGTTAGAAAACATTCAGCGTGGAATGACAAAGTTAATTCATAGCATTAGAAATCTTCCGTATGAAGAAAGATTGAAGTCCCTTAAATTACATTCACTTGTAAGACGAAGAATGAGGGAAGACATCATTGAAGTGTATAAGTGGAAGATGGGTATTAACAAAGGGGATATAAATAAGGTCTTGAGGATATCTCTCCAAGAGAGAACCCGCAGTAATGGATTCAAATTAGACAAGTTTAGATTTAGAAAGGATATAGGAAAATATTGGTTTGGAAATAGGGTAGTTGATGAGTGGAACACTCTGCCTAATAGGGTTATTGAGGCTAAAACCTTGGGGAGTTTCAAATTTAGGTTGGACAAATACAGTCATCCCTTGGTTTTCGATTGTCACAGTTTTTGCCGATTTTGGATTTCGCTGACTTTTTTCGTGGAAAAATTGTCTGTTTTCGCCGATTGTATGGGACCTGTCTACCAGTGCCGTGTACATACAAAGGCCGTAGGCCCGCCACCCACACACCACCCACGCACATTGTCACGCAGTCTAGCATTGCTTATGCTTGAGTGAACATCACCCCAGGAGTTCATACAAAACATTTATTAACAATTCATTGTTTTTGGCCCTTGATTATTGTGTGTGACTACTAAATAAGCTACCATGGGCCCAAAGAAAGCTCCTAGTGCCAGTTCTTTGGTAAAGAAAGTGAGGAACACCGTAGAAATGAAGAAAGAAATAATAGAAAAATATGATAGTGGTGTACGTATTGCCGAGCTCGCCAGGATATACAAGAAAAACCCATCAACCATCAGTTCCATTGTGGCGAAGAAAAATCACGGAAGCTAATTTTGCGAAAGGGGTGAATACGATAATGAAACAGAGATCAAAAACAATGGAAAATATGGAGAAATTGTGGTTGTTGTGGATAAACCAAAAACTAATAGTGGGTGATAGTGTTGTGCAATCCATCATATGTGAAAAAGCAAGGCAGTTGCATGTCGATCTTGTCAAGAAAATGACTGAAACCAGTGTTGATGTTGATGAATTTAAGGCCAGCAAAGGCTGGTTCGAAAACTTCAAGAAGCGAAGTGGCATACACAGTGTTGTAAGGCATAGTGAGGGTGCCTAATATTCCTAATATTAGGAATTTGATGTGGGTGGGTGTAGGTGTAAATTATAGGGGAGTTACAGATAACGAGAGTAAGTCTATATTGTTTTGAGTGTGTTCATGATAAAAAAAGAGAATTGGGTGGTTTTCATTTGGTTAGCAGATGATGGGGTGTATTAGGGAGACGAGATTTTTTTAACGGTAGTTTTGAAAATGGTGGCCGAGTCTGCGGTTCTAGAGTTTACAGGCAGGGAGTTCCAAATTCTAGGCCCTTTTATGTACATACATCAAATTTTTGTATAGGTTTAGCCAGACATTGGGAATGTCATAGAGATTTTTGTGTCTGGTGTCGTGTCTATGGGTCCTGTTGCAACCATCAAGAAATTGTTTTAGTTCCGGGTTAAAATTAGAGTTTATGGTTCTGTAAACGTAGATTGCCTATTAATCTTAAGTTAGTCCTATAAATCTTAAGCTAATTCTAAGTTTGTCTAAGATTCTCTTCCAGTATGGCTTTAATAGAAACAATGTATCATGCCAAGACAAATCGAATCCCATTACTAAATCTAACATTGGTAATATTAGTAAATGATTTGGACTACCAATTTTAAATCTAATTATGTACCTAACTGGGAGTGTATCTAATTATGTACCTAATAATATGTTCAAATATACTACTCAAACATAACCTGTATTAAAATAGCTTAAGAATTAGTATTAGTCTGTCCGAAGTACCTAGGCACGATAGTGGCCACCTCTGTATTAAAATCTTATAACACGTAAGCCACACATTGTAAGCTTTACAATGAAATAAATACAGTGGACCCCTGAGTTTTGATCAGCTCAAAACTCGAACAATTATGTAAGTGTATTATTGTAAGTGCTTTTGTAAGTGTATTTTTGGGGGTCTGAAATGAACTAACCTACTTTATATTATACCTTAAGGGAGCAAATTCGTTCGGTAATGGCACTTGAGCAGCCTTCTGGAACGAATTATGGCCAAAACTCGGGGTCCACTGTATTTGTATTCTTGGTGTCAATAGCCTGAAATAGATGTCAAATTGGAAGAAATGATCTTCAATTATTGAGACAGCCTAAACCATGACCAAATAGTCTATACAGTATGTATCTCTATCTGAAATTCTGGAATTTGAAAAGTTCCAAAAACCGAAGTTATTTCTTGGAGTGTGGAGTGTCAGTCACTGACAGCCAGAGTGGCAGGCATCAGTTGTGTCTCAGCGCTTGTACTAGTGTTCACAGGTGCGTCTGCTGTTTGCTGATATTTTGTTTTTTCGTTCATTATTAATGATGGATCACCATAAAATAGGTAAATAACTTACTTCCGAGATAATGGCTGAAACGCGCGCATACCCAAGTACTCGGGGAATTATTTTTTTCCCCTATAAAATACCTTTTTTTCACTGTTTTCGTAAGCTACGAGTGTCTATTACAGTTTACTCTTGGCTAGATCCATTTTCTCTCATAAGAGTGACGAGAGAAGGGATAATAAGCCTTATGGTTGATGGTGTTCCTTGTCCTACCTGCGCAGCAGGCCTTAATATTATGCTACATAGTATTTATTCTGGTGTATTTTTTATGTTTCTATGCTATGGATATTTTGCCTTATGTCATAATAGATCAGTTGTGATAGGTAAATAAGCCTTATTATTGATATTAGCATAAGAATAGAACATTTTGTTGGCTGCTCTTTGCTGCCCGACACAACATAATTTATGCTGTGTCAGCACTTCTTCCCAGAAATGTTCCTGATTGGTTCTCTGACTATTAGCACTGCCCACTCTGCAATGAAGTCAAATCGTGAATTATTATTATATTAGAAAGAAAAATATAAGAAATTAATAAAAAAAATGGAAATAAAATGAAAATTCATGGCATGTCAGCACGCATGCTACGCCAGGTGGCGTCACCATATATGTTATAAATGACCATAATTCCTTTTAGGAACATCATATAACAATGATAATTATATCAGGGTGTTGCCAGAAAGCTCAGCTATTTTTCAGTAAGATTAATTAAATTTTCGTATTTTTTCGATTTTTTTTTACTCCGCACACTCCACGGTCCAGGGACCCCTTAAAGAAATGGTGTTAAATACAAATAAGCATGAGAATAGTAGTGATGATGATGATGACATTGTGAACACAGGCAAAAGATTCAACGAAGACAATATGGTGAAAATGTGTGATCAGTTAAGTCGTTAAAAACGTCGTATGTCATAGTGCTGCTTCATCACTTGAGAATGAGTCATGTTCCTGGTCTATAATTATCCCATTATTTAATTTATCAATACAGTATATTACTCTATAAATAAACTGTAGTAGTATTTGTAGTCTTTGTTTATCCCACTTAGTGTGAGTATTCATACGTTTTTGCTGCTGTGTTAATGTTTGATTATGGGGTGCTGCCCTAGACCCCCGCCCCACCATTCTGAAATTCGAAACACTGCTGGCCCCAAGGGTTTCAGATAAAGGGATACGTACTCTATTATGGTTTATTAGCTAAAAATTGGGAAAACCTCACTTGATTGTGACACTAGATTGAAAATGGAAGGCAAGTGTTATATTGGAAAGGGCTAGCTCCTGGCCCCGCCTCTTCATTGATCGCTACTAGGTCCTCCCTTCCCCTGCTCCGTGAGTTGTTGAATGGACAGTTTCTTGTGGTTTAGAGTTAGTACTGATGGATACTACTGAAATAGCTGGGAATTAGATGTTCTGAGCACTGGAATAGGCCTCAAAATGGAAAAAATTGCTGTTGCATAAAATGCTCCCTAATTTTCAATTTCACACCTGCATAATTCTGTAAGACTGCATCAAATTTTACAGTTTTGGTGACATTGCCTTTAGAAAAATATTTTCTATTTTAGAAGACTTTTTAAATGATGATTAATATATTCACAAAAATACCAGATTCACTGGAAATTCTAGTTATAATACACTAGTGCAGAGCTTTGTCTAGAGTTTGGATGCTGGAGTGTTGTAGCTCATCTCCTGCCAGTGCTTGTCCCTCTCTGTGGCACCCGGGGCACTGATCATTTCTCTCTTCAGGTGCTGGTAAACCTGCAGAAAAATAAGTAACCATTTACACCCTCTACATGTAAAGTCCACAGTTATTTATGAATACATACATAGTAGGTTGGTAGACAGCAACCACCCAGGGAGGTACTACCATCCTGCCAGGTGACTGTGAAACAGAAACCTGAAACTGTTTTACATGATGGTAGGATTGCTGGTGTCTTTTTTTTCTGTCTCATTTACATGCAAGATTTCAGGTATGTCTTGCTACTTCTACTTACACTTAGGTCACACTACGCAAACATGTACACGTTTATGTATACACACTCATCTGAGTTTTCTTTGATTTTATCTTAATAGTTCTTCTTATAATTTTTCCTTTTCCTTTCATATCCATGGGGAAGTGGAATAAGAATCTTTCCTCCGTAAGCCATGCGTGTTGTAAAAGTAAACTAAAATGCCAGGAACAATGGGCTAGTAACCCCTTTTCCTGTATAGCTTACTAAAAAGAAAAAGAAGAAAACCGTCAAAGTGGGATGTTTGAATGTGCGTGGATGTTGTGCGAATGATATGAAAGACATGATTGTAGATGTTATGAATGAAAAGAAGCTGGATGTCCTGGCTTTAAGTGAGACAAAGCTGAAGGGGGGTAGGAGAGTTTCAGTGGGGAGAAATAAATGGGATTAGGTCAGGGGTTTCAAATAGAGTTAGAGCTAAAGAAGGAGTGGCAATAATGTTGAATAATCAGTTATGGCAGGTAAAGAAGGAATATAAATGTATAAATTCAAGGATTATGTGGAGTAAAATAAAGGTTGGATGTGAAAAGTGGGTTATAGTAAGTGTTTATGCACCTGGAGAAGAGAGAAGTGTAGAGGAGAGAGAGAGAGATTTTGGGAAATGTTGAGTGAGTGTGTGGGGAGTTTTGAACCAAGTGAGAGAGTAATTGTGGTTGGGGATCTTAATGCTAAAGTGGGTAAAAATGTTGTGGAGGGAGTAGTAGGTAAATTTGGGGTGCCAGGGGTAAATGTAAATGGGGAACCATTAATTGAGCTATGTGTAGAAAGAGGTTTGGTAATAAGTATACATATTTTATGAAAAAGAGGATAAATAAATATACAAGGTATGATATAGCATGTAAGGAAAGTAGTTTGTTGGATTATGTATTGGTGGATAAAAGGTTGATGGGTAGGCTTCAGGACGTACATGTTTATAGATGGGCAACAGATATATCAGATCATTATTTGGTTGTAGCTACAGTTAGAGTAAAAGGTAGATGGGACAAAAGAAAATGGCAACAGCAAGTAAGAGAGAGGTAAAGTGTATAAACTAAGGGAGGAGGAAGTTAGGGTGAGATATAAGCAACTATTGGCAGAAAGGTGGGATAGTGCAAGTATGAGTAGTGGGGGGGTTGAAGAGAGTTGGGATAGTTTTAAAAATGCAGTATTAGAATGTGGGGCAGAAGTTTGTGGCTATAGGAGGGTGGGTGCAGGAGGAAAGAGCAGTGAGTGGTGGAATGAAGAAGTAAAGGGTGTGATAAAAGAGAAAAAGGTAGCTTATGAGAGGTTTTTACAAAACAGAAGTGTTAATAGAAGAGCAGAGTATATGGAGAGTAAAAGAAAGGTGAAGAGAGTAGTGAGAGAGTGCAAAAGAAGAGCGGATGAAAGAATGGGAGAGGCTCTGTCAAGAAATTTTGCTGAAAACAAAAAAAATTTTTGGAGTGAGATAAACAAGGTAAGAAAGCCTAGGGAACAAATAGATTTGTCAGTTAAAAACAGAGTAGGGGAGTTAGTAGATGGGGAGCTGGAGGTATTGGGTAGATGGCTGGAATATTTTGAGGAACTTTTAAATGTCGATGAAAAAAGGGAGGCGGTAATTTCATGTACTGGCCAGGGAGGTACAACATCGTTTAGGAGTGAAGAAGAGCAGGATGCGAGTGTGGGGAGGTGCGTAAGGCATTACGTAGAATGAAAGGGGTAAAGCAGCTGGAACTGACGGGATCATGACAGAAATGTTAAAAGCAGGGGGATATAGTGCTGGAGTGGTTGGTATTTTTGTTTAATAAATGTATGAAAGAGGGAAGGTACCTAGGGATTGGCAGAGAGCATGTATAGTTCCTTTATATAAAGGAAGGGGATAAAAGAGAGTAAAAATTATAGGGGAATAAGTTTACTGAGTAAACCAGGTAAAGTGTATGGCAGGGTTATTATTGAAAGAATTAGAGGTAAGACAGAGAGTAGGATTGTAGATGAGCAAGGAGGCTTTAGAGTGGGTAGGGATGTGTAGATCAAGTGTTTACAGTGAAGCATATATGTGAACAGTATTTAGATAAAGGTAGAGAAGTTTTTATTGCATTTATGGATTTAGAAAAGGCATATGATAGAGTGGATAGGGGAGCAATGTGGCAAATGTTGCAAGTGTATGGAATAGGTAGTAAGTTACTGAAGGCTGTAAAGAGTTTTTATGAGGATAGTGAGGCTCAGGTTAGGGCGTGTAGGAGAGAGGAGATTACTTCCCGGTAAAAGTATGTCTTAGACAGGGATGTGTAATGTCACCATGGTTGTTTAATATATTTATAGATGGGGTTGTAAAAGAAGTAAATGCTAGGGTGTTGGGGAGAGGGGTGGGATTAAATTATGGAGAATTAAATGCAAAATGGGAGTTGACACAGTTACTTTTTGCTGATGATACTGTGCTTATGGGAGATTCTAAAGAAAAGTTGCAAGGTTAGTGGACGAGTTTGGGAGTGTGTGTAAAGGTAGAAAGTTAAAAGTGAACATAGATAAGAGTAAGGTGATGAGGGTATCAAATGATTTAAATAAAGAAAAATTGGATATCACATTGGAGAGAGGGATTATGGAAGAAGTAAATGTTTTCAGATATTTGGGAGTTGATGTGTCAGCAGATGGGTTTATGAAGGATGAGGTTAACCATAGAATTGATGAAGGAAAAAGGTGAGTGGTGCATTGAGGTATCTGTGGAGACAAAAACGTTATCCATGGAGGCAAAGAAGGGAATGTACGAAAGTATGGTGGTACCAACACTCTTATATGGGTGTGAAGCATGGGTTGCAAATGCTGCAGCGAGGAGGAGGCTGGAGGCAGTGGAGATGTCCTGTCTAAGGGCAATGTGTGGTGTAAATATTATGCAGAAAATTCGGAATGTGGAAATTAGGAGAAGGTGTGGAGTTACTAAAAGTATTTATCAGAGGGCTGAAGAGGGTTGTTGAGGTGGTTTGGTCATTTAGAGAGAATGGATCAAAGTAGAATGACTTGGAGAGCGTATAAATCTGTAGGGAAGGAAGGCGGGGTAGGGGTCGTCCTAGAAAAGGTTGGAGGAAGGGTAAAGGAGGTTTTGTGGGCGAGGGGCTTGGACTTCCAGCAAGCATGTGTGAGCGTGTTAGATAGGAGTGAATGGAGACGCATGGTTTTTGGGACATGACGATCTGTTGGAGTGTGAGAAGGGTAACATTTTGTGAAGGGATTCAGGGAAACCAGTTAATTGATTTAGTTGGACTTGAGTCCTGGAAATGGGAAGTACAATGCCTGCACTTTAAGGGAGGGGTCTGGGATAGTGACAGCTGGGAGGGACTATTCTCAGCTGTCGTATCTGAGCTCCTCTGCAAAGACAGTGATTATGTATGAGTGTGGTGAAAGTGTTGAATGATGATGAAAGTACTTTCTTTTTGGGGATTTTCTTTCTTTTTGGGTCACCCTGCCTCGGTGGGAGATGGCCGACTTGTTGAAAAAAAAAAAATACATTAAAATGTAATTATTTGCATTAGCTATAAAATATATAGCAGATAGGTCAGTATAATTAAGGGACTGGGGAAGAGTTATACTGAGTAATCAATAATACTGTAGGGAGATACTACACTAAGTTATCCTCACTTGTATGAAGCAGGTTACCAGCTGTCATTTAATGCATACTCATGACCCCTCCAGGGAGGTTTCTTCACTGATGAGCACTTTTTGATTAAAGGAACTGAACCAATCCTCCCTTACCTTCCAATGAACCTGATTACCTAGCACCAGGTGCTGTATGATCCTCATGGGTTTAATGCTCTTAAAATGAATGTACTAACTGACTCTGGTAAGGGGGTCTTCATCCAAGGAATTGGACCTGACTACCTTCTTCTTTGGTTGGTAAGGTGAATACTGTGATGGTGTGGTCTCCCACACCATGACACTGAGGCTGATGGTGTAGAGGTCTCTCACACCATGACACTGAGGCTGATGTTGTACAGGTCTCTCACACCATGACACTGAGGTTGATGGTGTAGAGGTCTCTCACACCATGACACTGAGGTTGATGGTGTAGAGGTCTCCCACACCATGACACTGAGGCTGATGGTGTAGAAGTCTCCCACACCATGACACTGAGGCTGGTGGTGTAGAGGTCTCTCACACCATGACACTGAGGAAGATGATGTGGTTGCTCACACCATGATACTGAGGCTGATAGTGTAGAGGTCTCTCACACCTTGACACTGGGGAAGATGGTGTGGTCACTCACACCATGACACTGAGGTTGATGGTGTGAATACTGTGATGGTGTGGCAGTCACTCACACCATCACACTGGGTAACAGGATTATAAGATATTGTAAGGTCTAAATACTGTCAGCCTAGTAGCTAGTGTCAAACACTGATTACTATATTCATTAAAAATTATCACCAGTTCCAGTGATGGATTCATACAGATATAGTAATTATATCTGGGCAGGGTGGCCCAAAAAGAAAAACAAAAGTTTCTCTTCTTAACTTTAGTAATGTATACAGAAGGGGTTACCAGTCCCTCTTATGACATGCATGGCTTACGGAGGAAGACTTCTGTTCCACTTTCCCATGGAGATAAGAGGAAATGAGAACAAAAACTAGTAAGAAAATAGAAGAAAACCCAGAGGGGTGTGTGTATATATATACAGTGCAACCCCGGTTAACGAACACCCTGGAAATCGTGCAATTATGTAAGTATAATATTGTAAGTGCTTGTAGAAGTGTATTTTTGGGGGTCTGAAATACTAACCTAAATGACATTTTTTCTTAAGGAAGTAAATTCGTTCGGTAATGGCACTTGAGCAGGCTTCTGCAATGAATTTTTTTCGTTAACCGGGGTTCCACTGTATATGCTTGTACATGAATGTGTAGTGTGACCTAAGTGTAAGTAGAAGTAACAAGACATACCTGAAATCTTGCATGTTTATGAGACAGAAGAAAGACACCAGGTATCCTACCATCATGTAAAACAATTACAGGCTTTCGTATTACATTCACTTAGCAGGATGGTAGTACCTCCCAGTGCGGTTGCTGTCTACCAACCTACTATACCTAGGTATACAAGACATGTCAACATGTATACTGGGATAAACAACATATGCCAGCATGTACAGTGATACAAACAAGATGCACCAGCATGTATACTGATACAAACAAGATGCACCAGCATGTATACTGATACAAACAAGATGTGCCAAGATGTATACTTGCTCAAACAAGATGTGTTAATATGGATGAACCCTCATAATGATGAATACTAATATGGATGAACCCTCATAATGAAGAATACTAATATGGATGAACCCTCATAATGAAGAATACTAATATGGATGAACCCTCATAATGAAGAATACTAATATGGATGAACCCTCATAATGAAGAATACTAATATGGATGAACCCTCATAATGACTGAAAATTTAGTTTTTTTCCACTTGACTTAATTTGCTCTCTTATAATAGTCTCGTGCCAGGGAGGCAACCATCCACAAAATGTGTCAGCACGTATACTGATAACAAATCTATTTAGATTTCCTCCTAGATAGGGAACTATAAAACATATAAACTAAATAAACAAGCCATTATATATGTCGACAGGAAGATGGACAACTACAAACACACTTGGAAGATGTCCCTGTACATAAAAGCCTATTTACCTCCATGTTAGTCTTTTTATCTAGAGACTGAGAGGAAACCTCCATTTTTTTTCTTTGAGAAAGCCACTTCACTTATAAATTATTCAAAGACACACCAACTGGAAAGCTCTAGGTTCTTACCTTTCCATCAGCATTTCCAAGCACTGAGCGTAGGATGAAGTCTGGTGGTGCAAATGCATCAACAAGCGCCACAGCATCAGGAAGCAGACCATTACACAAGCACCTTATACGCTGATGAACAACCGAGATGAAACGTCCATCTTGAATAAGACCTCCTGCACAACACCATATACAGTATACTATTTGTATAACAAATGCATAATATCAAAAGTATTACAATACATAATTTTTTGTAGAAATATAACTTTTTTCATAAATTCTGTTGTCCATTTTTGTTTCTGAGAGCTTGTAGTAACAGCTATAAAATGAAATTAAAATTCATGTATGTACGTATATAAAATAAAATTCATGTATATAAAATAAAATAAAATCTACTATATGTAGATTACATGTAGTAGTAAAATGTTGTTAAGCACAAAGAAAGCCACTAGCATGCATGAACATTTCTGGCAGACTATTCCTAATGCTTACAGACTACATAAAACTAGACATGTATGTCACAGAGTGGTGAGTTTAATTATACATTAATACAAAAAGAGGGCAAAAAGAGGGATAGCAAAAAAAACAAAAAACAAAAACAAAAAACAAACAAACAAAAAAATGAAAGTATTACAATTAGTACAATTTACAATACTATTACAACAGTACAATTTTAAGTGTGTTTTAATATTTTAGACTGACTTAGTGGTCTTAAGTTAACTGGGATTACTTGAGTAGTTTCAAACTGGTTGAATGATTTCAGGCATAGTATAGTGTTGGTATAGTTAAGTTTGGGAGATGAGTTGATTTTTAATTATAGCCCTAAATTGATTGGCAGACAGGGAACAGGGAACCTTTTGCTAGTCTGGGCAATGAATTCCAGATCTTAGGGCCCTTTATGTGCACTGCATTTTTGCATAGGGTGAGACTGACACAAGGGATGTCAAAAAGAGTTTTGTACCTTGTGTTGTGCCTGTGTGTTCTGTTGTAGCTATCAAAGAGAAGTTTAAGAGGAGGGTTCATATTGGAGTTTAATGTTCTATATATATAGTAGGCACATTAATATGAGTGCATATTTTGTATATTAAGTTCAAATTCTTGAAGAGCAGTGGGGCATGTTGTCTGACACAGGAATTGGTGATCATCTGCACAACAGCTTTTTGTTGGATTATTAACCCTTTCAGGGTCAGTCCCGTAAAATTATGGCTTTGAAGCCAGGGTCAGTCCCATAAAATTACAGCTTTGAAGCCAGGGTCAGTCCCATAAAACTACACCAAAATTCTAGCGGCTTCGAATCTTGCGGGAGAAAGCTGGTAGGCCTATGTATGAAAGAATGGGTCTGCATGGTCAGTGTGCAAAGTATAAAAAAAATCTTGTAGCATGCAGTGCATAATGAGAAAAAAAATGATGACTGTGTTTTTGGTGTAAAACAGCGACTTTGCGGTGTATTTTTATATGGTTTTTATGGTTGTATTTTCAGTTTCTTGGTCTCATTTGATAGAATGGAAGATATATTACAGAAATGGGGAAGATTTTGAATGGTTTACAGACTAAAAGTAGCTTGAAATTGAGCTCAAAGTAGTGGAAATGTTCGATTTTTGCCGATTGCTGCAGTCAGGATGATGATAAATTCCCACTCTAGACAGCATACTCCACCTATATTCAGAACCTTAAAACTACTCACCATAAAAAATATTCATACCTATTCATGTGCCTTCTACATACATAAAACTCTACATGCTAATATCAACCCTGCGCTCAGAATTCTCCTCAACAACTTTAATAGGTCCCACGAACATGACACAAGACACAGATCACTATTTGACATACCCCGAGTCCATACTAACCAATGTAAAAATTCTATGCACATAAAGGGCCCCAGAATCTGGAATTCATTACCAGTAAATATCAAGTTAACCTTGTCGGAAAATCAATTCAAGACTCTTCTCAAAAATCACCTACTCACCCTATACTAAATACTCATACTGTAACAAACTTCCAAACCCAATATTATTTTACTTAAGATGATCTCAATTTGATATGTTCATCCTCCTTAACACTTGTTGCAATTTCATATCATCATATTGTCATTTAAAATCTTATAGTATCATCATTTTCTTAATTTGAAATAAAATATATATCTAGAAGAAACTCTAAAAAAAATTTCTAGTATTGTTATTATACTAGTATAGCATCAACATACTGTAACTTGAAATAAATTATACAACTAGATTAAACTCAACCAATTTCTCTTGTATTGTCTTTTAATAGTATGTATAACCATATTATAATTTAAATAATACAGAACTAGAATAAACTCAATCAATTTCTTTAGCATTAAGTACTTAGTGAATAAGTCTCTAGAATAAACTGCCCCTAATGCCATGGCATGCCAGTGGCTCTCCTTGCATTACAGTTTTATAATTGTAACTACCAATAACATTGTACACTTGTAACATGCATAGAAAAAATATTATAGTAAACAAAACATGTCACACGTCTAATACATGTCAACTGACTGGTCTAATATGCACTCACGAATGCACTGACATTATTTATATGAAATGAAAATGTTTATTTCCTTGCAAAGCTTACAATGTGTGGTTTACATTATATACAATATTAATTACAAAGAAGAGCACTAGCATGCCTAGGCATTTCGGGCAGACTAATCCTAATTCTTACTCTATATTGACATAGGTTATGGAGCAGTGCATTTTAATATACCTTTCTGCATACTGATATAAAAGTTAGGTAACTGAAGTGATTAATTAGATTGATAATAGTGAGGTAGTACAAAACATAAAACAATATTACAATTAGTAAATTTAGTACAGTGGACCCCCGGTGTTCGTCCTGCTCAAAACACGCCCTTTTATGTAAGTGTATTTTTTTAAATGCTTTTATAAGTGTAGTTTTTGGGGTCTAAAAGGACTAGTCTACTTTACATTATTTCTTAAGGGAATAAATTCGGTTGGTAATGGCACTTGAACACCTATCTGTTACGAAAAATGGACGAACACCGGGGGGTCCACTGTAATGGGAATGGTTTTGTCTTGGCATGATACACTGTTTCTATTTAAGCTCCTATATTGGGAGAGTATCTTAGGCAAACTTAGGGCTAACTTAAGATTTATTAGGCAATAGCTATACTGTATGTATTAGGAATTTTATGTTTACAGTCATTTGGGTGAGTGTAAGTGTAAATTAAGGGGAATTACAGATAACGAGAGTAAGTCTATTTTGTTTTGGATGTGTTCATTATACAAAAAAGAGAATAAGTGGTTTTCATATACAGTGGACCCTTGGTTTTCATACAGCTCCCAACTCGAACAATTATGCAAGTGTATTTGTAAGTGTATTTTTAGGAGTCTCAAACGACTAATCTAATTTACATTCGTCCTTATAGGAACAAATTCGTTCAGTAACGGCACTCGAACAGCATTCTGGAAAGAATTATCGACGAAAACCGAGGGTCCACTGTACGTAGTTAGCTGATGATGGGGTGTGTTAGGGAAATAAGATATTTTTTAACAGTAGTTTTGAAAATGATGGTTGAGTCTGTGGTTCTAGAGTTTTCAGGCAGGGAGTTCCAGATTTTAGGACCTTTTATGTAGTAGTACTTCAAATTTTGACACGAGGAATGTCATAGAGATTTTTGTGTCTGGTATCGTGTCTATGGGTCCTGTTGCAACTATCAAGAAAGTGTTTTAGTTCAGGGTTAATATTTGAGTTCTGTAAATGTAGGTTGCACAGTAGTAGGTGTGAATGCTTTGTACAGTGAGTAAGTTTAGGTCTTTGAAGAGTGGGGGGGGGGTGTTGTCTAGCATTGGATTGTAATAATAATAATAATAATAATAATTTTTATTTGGACATGATACAAAGAATTACATTTGGTTGTTGAGATTACATGAGGTGTACATGCCAAAAGCCCCTAGTATGCAGGGCATTTTGGGCAGACTTAAAATTAACTTAAAACTAGATTGTAAGAATTTTTGTAGATAGTATACAATGAGTAAAGGTGAGTATTTAAGCTATGAAATTTGAACATACGAAATTTGAACATAGTTTTGTACTTTTGTCTTCATTATAAAATTAATTAAATCAGATTAAACAAATTAAAGCAATAATAATAATAAAATGATAAAAAGTTATGGTTGATAATTTATAAAATAAGTAAAGATGCATATCTAAGTTATAAAGTTTGAATATAAGTTGAACATATCAATTAATTGTAGCAATTTATTGCAGCAACAAAAAGTTATGGTTGATAATTTATAAAATAAGTAAAGTTGCATATCTAAGTTATAAAGTTTGAATATAAGTTGAACATATCAATTAATTGCAGCAATTTATTGCAGCAATGCAACTAATTGAGTGAGATAACAATTTAAAACAATTAATTGCATTGCAGTTAGTTTACGTGGTCATTATAATGTAAGTGTTGTGGGAATAATTAGCTAGGTAAGTATTATTCATAACAGGTTTTACATTCATTCATTCGTTCATTCATACATTACATTGAATTGATTAGTCAGGTTTTACGTTAAGTGATTATTCTACTTTGCTGGGAATGGTTGATAAGGAGCAATTAGCTTTGGGTGAGAAGGTGGTTTTTTAGCATCGTTTTGAATTGGGTTACAGGTAGGGTTTCTTTGGCAATGACAGGTAATGAATTCCAAATTTTCGTGCCTTTTATGTGCATTGAGTTTTTACATAGTGTTAGGTGGACACGGGGAACATCGAGGAGTGATCTGTGTCTAGTGTTATGGTCATGTGTCTTGTTAAAATTAGTAAGGAGAAGTTTGAGTGGTGGGTTAATATCTGCATAGAGTGTTCTATGTATGTAATAGGCACAGTAAAAAGTATGGATGTCTTGTATGGTGAGTAAGTTTAGGTTTTTGAATATTGGTGGAGTATGATGCCTGGAGTGAGAATTTGTTATCATTCTAACTGCTGCCTTTTGTTGTGTTATTAGTGGTCTGAGATGAGTTATTGATGTAGAGCCCCATGCGCAGATTCCATAGGTGAGGTAGGGGTAAATGAGTGAGTGATATAGGGTAAGGAGAGCTGGTTGTGGAACATAGTGTGATAATTCTTATTGCAGCTTTTTGTTGGGTTATTATTGGCCTTAGGTGGGTTGCTGCTGTTGATCCCCAGGCACAAATAGCATAGGTGAGGCAGGGATATATGAGTGAATAGGGCTGATTGTGGTACGTAGTAACGTATCTTGGAGAGGATCCCAACTGTTTTGGATACTTTTTATATTATTTGTTGGATAGAAGTGTTGAATTTCAGGTTGCTGTCAAGGTGTAGGCCCAGGAATTTGCCCTCATTATGTTTAGCAATAAGAGTGTTGTCAATCATAATGTTCAGCTGGGCAACACCTGTTCTGTTCCCAAACATAATGTAGAAGTTTTTATTAATATTAACCCTTAAACTGTCCACATGTAGATATACGTGCACGTGCATACTGCTCCGAACGTAGATCTACGTTTTATTTTTCATTCCTTCAAATTTAGTGCGATAGGCCTGAGTCGCCTAGACATGAGAGAATGGGTCTGCGCCCTCAGTGTGCGCAGTATGAAAAAAATCTGGGACCTTGTGGGAGCACCAGTTCAATTGAGCACCAGCTAGAGCAAATAGTGTGGCAAACACCAGGGATTCACTGATGTCATGTCGCATTAACATAAGAGGAAAGTAAAAATAGCTTAGATAAATACATGAGTGGCTGTTGGTGGGTGTGAGTTGGACCTGACTAGCTTGTGCTACTAGATCTGATGCCATGCTCCTTCCTTCAGAGGATGTGACCTGACTAGGTGGGTCATTGGTCTAAGCTGGGGGGTGACATGGACCTGCCTTGCATGGGCCAGTAGGCCTGCTGCAGTGTTCCTTCTTTCTTATGTTCTTATGTATTCGGCAGGCTGGCTGGCTTTGGCTGTCTCTGGCTGTCTCTCTATCTGTCTATAACTCTGTCTATCTGTTTATATCTCTGTCTATATCTTTGTCTGTCTATATATTTGTCTGTCTATATATCTATCTATATCTATATGTCCTATATCTCTGTCACTCTCTCACATGTACACATAAGTACAGTTATTATACGTACATAGTGTAAATTACCTAGGATAACCCAAAAATTCCAGGCAAAGTGCTATACAATGCTTGTAGATATAAGACATAATAAGCATGACTGGCAAGTAATATGCATTGTCACTTCTGCATCGTGTATAATACCTGTTGGCTTACGAGCCGCACTCTGAGACTGAGACAGGCAGACGGAAAGACACACACACAGGCAGACAGAAAGATAGATAAGCAGAGCTAGACAGACATAAGCAGAGCTAGACAAACAGACAGACAGACAGACAGACAGATAGACAGACAGATAGACATTGAAAAAGGGAGGGTTCCCTCCAGCACTGCTGACATTTATCAAATGTCACTGGGCTGTCAAGAGTTATCTGACACTTGTCAACACACCATTCTTCAAGGAGTTTCATATATACTCCAGGATGTCTAAAACATTGCTGGGACCTATAAATACTTTGTATATATTTATAGACAATAGTAAATGACCAAGGCAGGTGAAAATGTTCACCTGTTGGTGTGATTGTGACTATTTGAGTACTATTTCAGTACATAATATTAGTGTTAGAACAAAGATTGGCTATGAAATCACAAGAACTATTGTAAATTGCAATTATCAGAACATAAAAATAATATTACCTGGAGTTTACCTGGAGAGAATTCCAGGGGTCAACGCCCCCGTGGCCCGGTCTGTGACCAGCGGCAGGACTTGATGTTGCCGTCAGGTGAGCATCCAGCACCAAATTAGCGGGCTTATATCTCAGTAAGTACTGGCCCTAAAATTTTTTTTTAGCCTATCCTGTTTATAAAAATGCGCTCTTCATTTAAAAAAAAAAAAATTTTTTTTTTCAAAATATTCGGAGCAGTACACAGGTGAACGTATATCTACGTGTGGACAGTTTAAGGGTTAAGTGTGAGATTATTAGCAGTCATCTAGGTCGATATTTTTACTAGCTCTTCATTAACAATAGTGTTGAGTGAGCCAAGATTAGGGTGGGAGATGACATAAGTCATGTCGTCAGCAAAGAGAATAGGTTTAAGGTGTTGTGATACATTAGGAAGATCACTAATGTATAAGAGGAAGAGCAGGGGTCCAAGGATACTTTGCTGGGGTACTCCAGTATCCAGTGGTCTTGCTGATGAGGTTGTGTCCTTGATAGAGCATATTTAGGTTACACACTGGTTTCCAGAAACATAATTACAGCCTCTCCTCATTGAGCGACGTACTCGTTTACCAACTATTCTGACTTACTACGGGCTCTCTGACCAGTATGCATACCTAAATAATGTATATTAGAACTGGTTTCCTCTGTTCTGTTTATTACAATATACAGTATGTATACTACTGTATAAACATTTAAAAATATACTAAAAATGCTATAAGTGGTGCAAAGATGAGATTAAAACAATATCAAAGATGGTTGACACAAACCCACTACCATTATAGTATAGTGGACCCCTGGATTACGTCATTATTTTGTTCCAGAATCCTGTTCAAGTGCCGTTACCGAACGAATTTGTTTCCATAAGGAATAATGTAAATTAGATTAGTCCTTTTAGGCCCCCAAAAATACTACAAAAGCACTTACAAAAATACACTTACATAAAGGTGGCAGCAAAGCAGTAGCTAAGAACTATAGACCAATAGCTTTAACGTCCCATATCATAAAAATCTTTGAAAGAGTTCTAAGAAGCAGGATAGCAAAACACCTGAACTCCCAAAAATTGCACAACCCAGGGCAACATGGTTTCAGAGCAGGTCACTCCTGCCTCTCGCAACTGCTAGACCACTATGATATGGTCTTTGATGCTCTGGAAAACAAACAGAATGCAGATGTAGTATACACAGATTTTGCAAAAGCCTTTTGCAGGCATTTTCTTGACGAGATCATCATGCAACTGTCTTTCTTTTTCAGATATTATTGCCTGCGTAACACTATCTCCTGCTAATTCTTTCTCGTTGATCCACACCAACAACAAAGTCTCCACATCTTCCAGTATTTGCAATCTCTGTTTTGTGATCATATTTGCACCTTTCACCACAACAATTTCCTTGATTTCATTTCCGTTGGCCACAATGGAAGCGATGGTTGTATAGGCTATGCCATACAGCCTGGCCAGCTCAGCGACACGTACTCCACTTTCATATTTTGCAATGATCTCTTTTTTCAGTTCTACTGTATTTATGACCTTCTTTACCACAGGGCTGGCACTAGGAGCTTTCTTTATGGCCCTTGGTGGCTTATTTAGCAGTTGCAAGTGCTAAAAACAATGGAATAATGACAAAATGTATGATATGAATGCCTGGGTGACCGTCATTTGCTGGTAAACAATGACACACTGACTCTGGATGGAGTGTTGGGCCATGCGGGCCATGTGTACGCATCCAGGATGAATTACTAATTCTGAGTGGATTTACGAATACCGAACCAATATTTTTACGAAAAAATGTTACTACATAATTCTGAATTTTACGAAATCCGACGCCTATGAAATCCAGGGGTCCACTGTAGTATACTGTACTAAAGTTTACTTGATTCCCTATTCTGAGGACTAGTGTACATGAATAGGACTGTGGTCTTAACCCTTTGACTGTTGCAACCCCAAATCCTGAAGTGTCTCTCTGTGTTGCAAAATATTTAAAAAAAAAAAAAAAATCTTATGAAATGATAGAGAATCTTTTCCCGATGGTAATGACATCAAAAGTACGAAATTTGATGGAAAACTTACAAAATCACGCTCTCGCAAAGTTAACGATCTCGGCGATATATATGCATCGGCGATTTCGCCCACTTTGAGCCCTATTTTCGCCCAATTCCATTGTTCCAGTCGACCAAACTCATAGCTATTTCTTTAGAATTCCATTCATTCTATCGATTGAGTACAAGAAACCACCCATTTACCAATTTCAATTACTCAATAAAGTGGTCAGAAATTGGCAATTTGGCCAATTTCACGCCAATTATGAAAGATGCCAATTTCAAAATATGGTCCAGGATAAACAATGCAGACATTCCTGGCACTAAAATAAAATTTTCTCTGTTCATTAATCACGTCTGACTTGCTTTCTATTTTTAATTTACTGTTATGCAGACTACTGCATTATTGTAATAATTGTATAAATAATGTCAACCCATTCGTGACTGTATATTAGAATGGCTAGTTGGACACTTATTGGATGGCTTTTGTCATTTGTTTACGCTTGAACATCGGCAAAAATCAAACATTTCCACTAATTTGAGCTCAATTTCAAGGTCCTATTCATCGTGAAATCAATCAAAATCATCTCAATTTCTGTAATATGTCTTCCATTCTATCAAATGAGACCACAAAAACAAGAATACAACCATAAATACTATACAAAAATACACCTCAAAGCCGGCGTGTTAATCCAAAAACACGGTCAGAGTTTTTTTTTTCTCATTATGCACTGCGTGCTGCAGGATTTTTTTTATACTGAGCACACTGACCACACAGACCCATTCTCTCACATGTGGGCCTACCAGCTTTCTCCTGCTTGATTTTAAGCTGCTAGAATGTTGGAGTATAAATACGTCAAAAACACTGGCTTGTAAGACGCATATATACGGCCACGACAGGTAAGGGTTAATTACCATCGTGCAATTAACAGGCCCTAAAGCTGGATTAAAAGTGGCTCGTAGCTCAGTGGTGTTAATATTCAGCATATGGAAAACGTGAGGAAATTAAAATCTCATCAGAGTACAAAACAAATTCCAACCACACAATAGAGCAAAAAACTAATGTCAAAGACCTTGGAGTGATCATGTCAGAGGATCTCACCTTCAAGGACCATAACACCGTAGCAATCGCATCTGCTAGAAAAATGACAGGATGGATAATGAGAACCTTCAAAACCAGGGATGCCAAGCCCATGTTGACACTTTTCGGGTCACTTGTTCTATTTAGGCTGGAATATTGCTGCACAATAACTGCACCTTTCAAGGCAGGTGAAATTGCTGACCTAGAAAATGTGCAGAGAACCTTCACGGCACGCATAACTGTGATAAATCACCTAAATTACTGGGAACGCTTGAAGTTCCTAAACCTGTACTCCCTAAAATGCAGGCGGGAGAGATACATTATTATATACACATGGAAAATTCTCGAGGGATTAGTACCAAACTTGCACACAAGAGTCACTCCCTACGAAAGCAAAAGACTCGGCAGGCGATGTAACATCCCCCCCAATGAAAAGCAGGGGTGCCACTAGCACGTTGAGAGACAACACAATAAGTGTCAAGGGCCCAAGACTGTTCAACTGCCTCCCAGCATACATCAGGGGGATTACCAACAAACCCCTGGCTGTCTTCAAGCAGTCACTGGACAGGCACCTAAAGTCGGTACCTGACCAGCCAGGCTGTGGTTCGTACGTTGGACTGCGTGCGGCCAGCAGTAACAGCCTGGTTGATCAGGCTCTGGTCCAACATGAGGCCTGGTCACAGACTGGGCCGCAGGGGCGCTGACCCCTGAAACTCTCTCCAGGTATACATAACCAAAGGACCCAGATTCCATGTAATGCAGTTTGAGATGTCTGTGTAAGTCTCTCTACACCTGTTGACCTATTCATCTAGCAGTAATAGGTATGTACTTGAGTAGTATTGGCTATCTCTGGTGCATGGCATCCTAGGAAGGAGTAATATACCTAAGATAAGATTGGGCTTTGAGATAAGCTGAGTCAGAATAAAAGCCCCATGGCCTGGCTGGCAAAGCTCTTGCTTCACATGCTGAGAGCCTGGGTTCGATTCCCGGCAGGGATGGAAACATTCGACATGTTTAACCCGTTGAGTGTCTGTTCCGTAGTTCTATGGCTTTGAAGCCAGGGTCCAAGCCGTAGAACTACGTCATGAGCTCAAGTCACTCAGATAATCTGTGAGCTGTAAATCTGGGTCAAGATATGAGAGAATGCATCTCTGTGGTAAGTGTGCACCATATACATGTAATACAAATCCTGCGGCACGCAGTGCATGAAAAAAAAACTGTGATCGTGTTTTTGGATTTAAACAGCGACTTTGTGGTGTATTTTTGTATGGTTCTTATGGTTGTATTCACGGTTTCTTGGTCTCATTTGATAGAATGGAAGATATACAGTAGATCGTCATTGAACATGAGTTTATCTGGCACGATTGAAGAATTGTGGCACATTTTTATATAACACTAAATAAAATTAACTTTACACGGTTAGCAGAAGGGGAAAAAATTTTGAGGGCGCGGTTGCTCGTGGTGGGTTATGCCATTGAGTCAATGGGGGAGACCTACCGCTACCCCTGTAACCCTCACCCACCCACACCACCCTCCCAGCCTGCCCCTGCCACCACCCCAGCATTCATACTTCATACGCGTACAGTCCCTCTTCTCTGCTACAACTTGTGATTGTGAATTGTGTTTTGATCTTTTAATTACTATATCTTGTATCTGCCAAGCAATCATGACACCACTTTGAGTGTTGCTCAAAGTGGCAAGAAAAGGTATAAGCATTTAAGTCTTAGAATTAACAAAGAAAACAAAGATATTAGACAAGACATAACCTGTGGTCGTAATGAAGTGTTACTTTGTACACATAAAAAGAGGTAAACATAAGTTTGTGTGACTGACTGACTGACTGACTTACATAATGACTGACTGACTGACTGACTGAATGACTGACTGACTTGCCTGACTTACTGAATGACTTGCCTGACTTACTGAATGACTTGCCTGACTTACTGAATGACTTGCCTGACTTACTGAATGACTTGCCTGACTTACTGAATGACTTGAATGACTTGACTGACTTACTAGTAGAATGACTTGACTGATTTACTAGTAGAATGACTTGACTGACTTACTAGTAGAATGACTTGACTGACTTACTAGTAGAATGACTTGACTGACTTACTAGTAGATGACTTATGACTTACTAGTAGAATGACTTGACTGACTTACTAGTAGAATGACTTGACTGACTTACTAGTAGAATGACTTGACTGACTTACTAGTAGAATGACTTGACTGACTTACTAGTAGAATGACTTGACTGACTTACTAGTAGAATGACTTGACTGACTTACTAGTAGAATGACTTGACTTACTGAATGACTTGATTGACTTACTGACTGAATGACTTAAAGTTAGACACTCCAGTACAACCATCGACTTCAGTTCCAGAACCTCTACCATCCACCTCAGCCCAGTAGGGCCACTGCATAACTCTCCACTCTCTTTACAATCATCCAAACACCAGCACCCACAATTTAAGGTAAGAAATACTATTACAGTCAACCCCCGGTGATAGACGGCTTCGGAGATTGTCCAAATCAGTGTTAGACAGGTTTTTTAATGAGAATTTTGAGTCGGCGATTCGTCCCGGACGCGTGGCCCAGCTGGGCGCCCAGGCACTCAGTGTGCTATTGTCTACAAGCGAGCGACCACCACCCACGCATTCATACCAGTATATTGTCATTATTCCACTGTTTTTAGTGCTTGCAACTGCTAAATAAGCCACCATGGGCCCCAAGAAAGCTCCTAGTGCCAAGCCTGTGGTAAAGAGTGTAGCAGGGAGTGAAGCATTCATGCGGGAGTGTAGCATTCATGCAGGAGGTGAAGCAGGGATGCAGGAGTGTAGCATTCATGCAGGAGTGTAGCATTCATGCAGGATGTAGCATTCATGCAGGGAGTGAAGCAGGGATGCAGGGAGTGAAGCAGGATGCAGGGAGTAGCATTCATGCAGGGTGGTAGCATTATGCAGGGAGTGTAGCATTCATGCAGGGAGTGTAGCATTCATGCAGGGAGTGAGCATTCATGCAGGGAGTGTAGCATTCATGCAGGGAGTGTAGCATTCATGCAGGGAGTGTAGCATTCATGCAGGGAGTGTAGCATTCATGCAGGGAGTGTAGCATTCATGCAGGGAGTGTAGCATTCATGCAGGGAGTGTAGCATTCATGCAGGGAGTGTAGCATTCATGCAGGGAGTGTAGCATTCATGCAGGGAGTGTAGCATTCATGCTGGGAGTGTAGCATTCATGCAGGGAGTGTAGCATTCATGCAGGGAGTGTGCAGGATGCGGTGAAGCAGGATGCAGGGAGTGAAGCAGGGATGCAGGGAGTGAAGCAGGGATGCAGGGAGTGTAGCATTCATGCAGGGAGTGTAGCATTCAAAGAAAAAGGCCAGTAACCCCAGAAAAGAACTTGCCACCTGCAGTGTTAATGGAAGGGGATTCATCTTCCAAACACTAGCATTCTACTCTATCCTCTCCCCTCCTCCCGTCTTGCACACATCAACAACTCTTCAATAAATGTAAGTGACATGTTATTGAACTATTATTTCTTTATTTGTCATAAAATTGTGTGTAATTTAATGTCAAAAAGTTCTAAAAAATATTTTATTTTAATACTTTTGGATGTCTGGAACGAATTAATTTTATTTCCATTATTTCTTATGGGGAAATTAGAATCGGAAATCGACCAAACCGGTGATCGACGGGCCCTCTGGAACGGATTACCGGCGATAACCGGGGGTTGACTGTATTTGTATTACATTTGTAGTCTAAAGCAGTAAAAACAACATAATACGTCACAACAATGAACTACAATTATATACAGTGGTACCTCGGTTTACGATGGTCCCCAAAATCGCCTTTTTATGTAAGTTTATTTTTTTAAATGCTTTTATAAGTGTATTTTCGGGGGTCTAAAAGGACTAGTCTATTTTACATTATTCCTTATGGGGATAAATTCGTTTGGTAATGGCACTTGAACAGCATTCTGGAACGAAAAAATATCGTAAACCGAGGTACCACTGTATTCACTTTTATTTTTGTAAGATGTGGAGGCCTAAAAAAAAGTTGTTTGGCTTTTTTGGGGCTCTCAGGAACGTAACCCTATTTTTCCCATAAGTTCTTCAGTTCATCTAACACGATATTACCTAACACGGCATTTTCAGGAACGTAACTACCGTGTTAAATGACGGTCTACTGTATTACAGAAATAGAGATGATTTTGATTGGTTTTAGTACTCAAAATAGCTTGAAATTGAGCTCAAAATAGCGAAAATGTTCGATATTTGCTGATGTTCAATACATATCAGCTGATGGATCTAACGTGCATTCACGAATGCGATGATATTATTTATACAATTATTACAATATTGCATAACAGTAAATCTTCTATTTTTTGGTGTGAATAAAAATTCTTTATGTGGAAAAATCAAAATGGAATTCATCTGTAAAGCCTGGAAACAGAGGAAATGTTATTTTAGTGCCAGGAATGCCTGCATTGTTTATTCTGGACCCTATTTTGAAATTGGAACTTTTTGAACTTTGTGTGAAATTGGCCAAATTACCAATTTCTGATCACTTTATTGGGTAGTTGAAATAGTTGATTGGGTGATTTCATGTGCTTAGTAGATAAAATGGAACACATACTAGTGAAATATATAAGAATTTGGTCTAATGGAGTAATGTAATTGGCCGAAAATAGGACTTAAAATGAGCAAAATCACCGATGCGTAAATATCACTAACATAGCAAAATTCATGAGAGCATAATTTTGTCAATTGAAATAATAATATTTTTTTTTGTTTTTTAAATTCTTGGACCCTGTGGGGAATTTTCAGATTGGGGGCCTGGACCCTCAAAGGGTTAATTACACCTGCTGTCCTGTTCACCTAGCAAGTAGGTACCTGGGTGTTAGTCGACTGGTGTGGGTCGCATAATGGGGGATAAGATTGAGGACCTCAATGGAAATAAGACAGGCAGTCCCTCAATGACATACTGCCTTTCTTGGGTTATCCTGGGTGGCTAACCCTACGAGGTTAAAAATCCAAACAAAATCTAAATTTATTTGATCTTAACCTGTAAATTAGTGTAAAAATAAAACCTGAGAAAGTAGGTAGATGTGACTATAAAAGATGATACACATTACCTTCAACAAGTTGTGTAATGTGCCCTTCAACATGCACAAGGCCAAATAATGCACAGAGGCAGTAGAGGACAGGCTGTAGCCCTGCTTCTGCTTCATGGATTGACTCCTCAAACCATGCAAGTATCACTTGCTGAAACAGTACCAAAGACACAATGCAGCACCAAATATAATTAATTACACAAATAACACTTGCATTGCACATCACTGCAGTGCTGTATGACTCTTGTGGGTTTAGCACTTAGCTATGATTAAAATAATAATAATAATAATAATAATAACTGCACATCATAATTGTCATGACCACTTGAGATGGACTGAGACTAAACATCATTAATTAAAGAGGGTGACAAATTCAAGAGAAAGAAGTGTTTAGTAACTGCCCTTATCACAACTTCCAACACCATTGTTCAAAAACAAATTAAGTTTTTATTTAGGTAAGTCGATGACAATTGTTGCATAAAATATATCTTTGTAGCCAACCAATAATTAAATTTTTCTTCTACTGCTGCACATCACTGCTACACCTCACTCTTTCTTCACCCACCTATAAGTTATGCTCTTCCTAGATAATATCTATTGACTTCTAATGCAATGCCCACTATTGGGGCACGTGTAGGTTCACTCAGAATGATGGAAAGTGAAAAGAAGATACAAAGAATTGAGATGATATATGTCCACACTCAAAGACTCCAGTACCTGAGCTGAAATGTACTGAGATGGTCCTCATGCACTGATAGGTGCTAATGCCTAACAGCTATATGATCCACTTAACTATAAGGGTGAATATTTAATATATTCTAGGCAGTTACTACCAAGAGATGATACATATATCGAAACGTGACTCATACTCGCACTAAAAGCCTATTGTAACATACAGGTGAAACATTGTGTATTTTTACATAAAACAAGAATAGAGAACTGCAATAGGCTTACTGGTCACAATAGGTAGATCCCACTCACACCAACATAGGTGTCCTATGGCCTGGTAGGCAACGCTCTCACTTCACACACTGAGTATCTGTGATTTGATCAACGGTAAGGGTGGAAACAGTGAGCATTTCCTTACACCTGTTGTCCCATTCACCTAGCAAGCAGTAGGTACCTGGGTGTTGTTGACTGGTGTGGGTCGCATCCTTGGGGACAAGATTGAGGACCCCAATGGGAATAAGACAGACAGTCACTCGATGATGCACTGCCTTTCTTGGGTTATCCAGGGTGGCTAACCCTCCAGGGTTAAAAATCTGAACAAAATCTTATCTTATTTCTTAACACATTCCACTAATCAACAGTTACTGACAAACCAGTTTTTTAATTCCTTTATAAGAATAAAATTATAACAGGAAAAACACTAGTGCTTTCCTATATGAAACACAAAGATAGAGCACTGCAGTAGGCCTACTGGCCCATTTCAGGCAGGTCCAACACTTACCCACTTATCATCAGTCAGGTCACAGGCAAGTCTGTATATACATCCTTTAACACATACACCTATCTGCTGAAGAGGGTCTCTGACCGAGGCTGAAATATACAAATCTCACTTATACCTGTGTTTCAGATTTTTGTCTAAATAGTTCATCACTTTGCATTTGAACTAGGTAGTGGGTTAGTAGACAGCAACTACCCAGGGAGGTACTACCATCCTGCCAAGTGAGTGTAAAATAGAAGCCTGTAATTGTTTTACATGATGGCAAGATTGCTGGTGTCTTTCTTCTGTCTCATAAACATGCAAAATTTTAGGTACGTCTTATAATAATATATAATAATAATAATAATATAATATTTTTATTTTGATGCATGTTACAAGTGTACATTGTTATTGGTAGTTACAATTATAAAACTGTAATGCAAGGAGAGCCACTGGCATGCCATGGCATTAGGGGCAGCTTATTCTAAAGACTTATTCACTAAGTACTTAATGCTAGAGAAATTGATTGAGTTTATTCTAGTTATGTATTATTTCAAATTACAATATGATTATACATACTATTAAAAGACAATACTAGAGAAATTGGTTGAGTTTAATCTAGTTGTATATTTTATTTCATGTTACAATATGTTGATGCTATACTAGTATAATAACAATACTAGAAAAATTTATTGAGTTTCTTCTAGTTATATATTTTATTTCAAATTAACAAAATTATGATACTATACTATTTTAAATGACAATATGATGATATGAAATTGCAACAAGTGTTAAAGAGAATGACAATATAATATCTTTATAATATCTTTATTTACTACAAGTACATGTACATGGTATACAGGCCTAGCTGACATCAGTGACATACGTACTACTATATAGAAAGTCCCTTGTTATGCTGAGCATTTCGGGCAGATTAGGTCAGTGTCTTACTACTTCTACTTACACTAAGGTCACACTACACATGCATGTACAAGCATATATATACGTACACACCCCTCTGGGTTTTCTATAATTTTTTTACTAGTTCTTGTTTATTTCCTCTTATCTCCATTGGGAAGTGGAACAGAATTCTTCCTCCGTAAGCCATGCGTGTCATAAGAGGAGACTAAAATGCCGGGAGCAAGAGGCAAGTAACCCTTTCTGTATATGTTACTAAAGTTAAAAAGAGAAACTTTTGTTTTTCTTTTTGGGATCCTTGCCTTGGTGGGATATGGCCGGTTTGTCAAAAGAAAAAGATATAGAATTAATCAGTAAATTTCAAAACTATTGAGTCATCAACAGTAAAATGTGTAAAATACAGTGAGCCCCCGGTTCTCGTTATTAATCCGTTTCAGAGGGCTTAAAGAACACCGAATATAACGAACTCCGAATCTATTTTCCCCATAAGAAATAATGGAAATAAAATTAATCCGTTCCAGACACCCAAAAGTATTAAAATAAAATATCTTTTTTACAACATATAGACATTAAATTACACACAATTTTATGAGAAATAAAGAAATAATAGTACAATAACATGTCACTTACATTTATTGAAGAGTTGTTGATGTGTGGAAGACGGGAGGAGGGGAGAGGATGGAGTAGTATGCTAGTGTTTGGAAGGGGAATCCCCTGCCATTAACACTGCAGGTGGCAAGTTCTTTTCTGGGGTTACTGGCCTTTTTCTTTTAATGCCACTAGGACCAGGTTGAGAGTCACTGGAACCCTCTCTAACAAAAAATCTGTCCAGGGAGCTCTGTGTCTGGCATTTCTTTAAAACTTCCCTGAAATGGGACACCACATTGTCATTGTACATGTGGCCAACACGGCCTGCAACAGCTTGGTTAGGGTGATAATCATCCATAAATGTTTGCACCTTGCTCCACATTGCACAAATCTCATTAATCACTGAAGAAGGCACCTTCCTCCATCTCTGTTCCTCCTCCTCCTCTGGACCATTTTCCTGAACTGTGGTCTGTTGTTGCTGTTGCTGTTGAACCTCTTGCAGATCTTCAGTGGTTATCTCTTCACTGTCCTCCTCCACCAACTGTTCCACATCCTCGGTACAAACATCCAACACCATGGACTTTCCCAGTTCCACAATTTCTTCCACAACAGGCTCAGGCTCAGGGTTCTGAGGCTCAGCCCCAAAACCTTCAAAATCCCTCTCTAGGATACAATCTGGCCACAATTTTCTCCAGGCAGAGTTCAAAGTCCTGGTAGTCACTCCCTCCCAAGCCTTACCTATAAGGTTTACACAATGCAGGATATGGAAATGATCTTTCCAAAAGTCTTTTAGGGTCATATTCATGTCTACGGTCACATCAAAGCACTTTTGAAACATTGCTTTGGTGTAGAGTTTTTTAAAGTTGCAAATGACCTGCTGGTCCATGGGCTGGAGGAGAGGAGTGGTATTAGGGGGCAAGAACTTCACTTTGATGAACTTAAAGCCCTGCACAATTTACTCTGCCAAGTCTGGAGGATGACAAGGAGCATTGTCCATTATCAGGAGGCACTTAAGTGGCAAATTATTTTCCTCGAGATATTTCTTCACACTGGGGCCAAACACTTCATAAAACCAGTCCAAGAAAATTTCCCTAGTGACCCATGCCTTATTGTTAGACTTCCACATCACACACAAATTAGACTTGGCGACACCGCATCTCTTAAATGCTCGGGGATTTTCAGAATGATACACCACTAAAGGCTTCACTTTACAATCACCACTGGCATTGGCACAAAGCATAAGAGTTAGCCTGTCTTTCATAGGCTTATGTCCAGGGAGTGCCTTTTCCTCCTGTGTAATGAAGGTCCTCTTTGGCATTTTCTTCCAAAACAGGCCTGTTTCGTCACAAATGAACACTTGTTGGGGTTGGAATTGTTCAGCATCTATGTACCCCACGAATTCCTGCACATATTTTTCAGCCGCACTTTTGTCAGAACTGGCTGCCTCACCATGCCTCACAACACTATGTATGCCACTACGCTTCTTAAATCTGTCAAACCAGCCTTTGCTGGTTTTAAATTCATTCACTTCAGCACTCGTTGCAGGCATTTTCTTAATGAGATCATCATGCAACTGCCTGGCTTTTTCAGATATTATCGCCTGCGTAACACTATCTCCTGATAATTGTTTCTCGTTGATCCACACCAACAACAAAGTTTCCACTTCTTCCAGCACTTGAGATCTCTGTTTTGTGACCATACTTGCACCTTTCGCAACAACAGCGTCCTTGATTTCCTTTCTCTTGGCCACAATGGAAGAGATGGTTGAATGGGATTTGCCATAGAGCCTGGCCAGCTCAGCGACACACACTCCACTTTCATATTTTGCTATCATCTCCTTCTTCAATTCTACCGTATTTCTGACATTCTTTACCACAGGCTTGGCACTAGGAGCTTTCTTGGGACCCATGGTGGCTTATTTAGCAGTTGCAAGCACTAAAAACAGTGGAATAATGACAATATATCTGGTATGAATGCATGGGTGGCGTGGGTGGTGGTCGCTCGCTTGTAAACAATAGCACACTGACGCTGAGTGGAGTGCCCGGGCCCGCTCAGGCCACGCATATGCGTCCGGGACGAATCGCCAACTCCAAGAGGATTCGTTAACACCGAGCCAAAATTGTTGTGAAAAAACCTAACGAACACCGATTTTAACGAAATCCGACGCTAACGAACACCAGGGGTTGACTGTAGTTGGTAGAGTTATGTCCCTTGTTTTATGTGGTAGATGTGGTCCAAGCTAGTGATTCATGGCAGCTGTAGCATTGTTAATCAAACTGCTAAGCCTTGGCAGCTTTAGTAATCTCAATGAGGTCCTAAACACTTAACCCTTTCACTGTCGATACCCCTGCTCGCAAACTTGCTCTCAGTGTCGAAGAACTTAAAAAAAAAATTCTTATGAAATGATAGAGAATCTTTTCCCGATAGTATTTTTTTTATTTTATTAACACCAAGGCCCGAAAAAGAAAAACTTTCATCATCATTCACTCCATCACTGTCTTGCCAGAGGCGTGCTTACACTACAGTTATAAAACTGCAACATTAACACACCAAAAGTATGAAATTTGATGGAAAACTTATGGAATTACCCTCTCGCAAAGTTAGCGGTCTTGCAGATATTTACACATTGGCAATTTTGCCCAATTTGAGCCCAATTTTTGGCCAATTCCATTGTTCCAGTCGACCAAACTCACAGCTATTTTGCTAGAACTCCTTTTGTTCTATCGAATGAGTACAATAAACCACCCATTTACCAATTTCAACTACCCAATAAAGTGATCAGAAATTGGTAATTTGGCCAATTTCAAACACAATTCAAGGAAGGCCAATTTCAAAACAGGGTCTAGAATTAACAATGCAAACATTCCTAGCACTAAAATAATATTTTCTCTGTTCATTAGTCACATCTCCAGACCCCTCTTATATTATGCTTGCTTTCCATTTTGAATTTTTATTCACACAAAAAATAGAAGATTTACTGTTATGCAGACTACTGCATTATTGTAAAAATGGTATAAATAATATCAGCACATTTGTGAAAACATATTAGACCCACCAGTTGACATGTATTGGAAGTGTGATGTGATTTGTTTACTCTTGAACATTAGCAAAGATCAAACATTTCCGCTACTTTGAGCTCAATTTCAAGGTACACTTTTAATCTGTAAACCATTCAAAATCACTCTAGTTCTATAATATATCTTCCATTCTATCAAATGAGACTAAGAAAACGAGAATACAACCATAAATACCATACAAAAATACACCACAAATTCACTGTTTTAAACAAAAAACACACTTAGAGTTTTATTTTTCATTATGCACTGTGTTGCAGGATTTTTTTTTATACTGCACACACTGACCACTCAGACCCATTCTCTCATATGTAGGCCTACTAGCTTTCTCCCGCAAGACTGGAAGCCACTAGAATTTTGGCGTACTATTACGGGACTGACACTGGCTTGCAAGCTGTAATATTACGGGACCAACAGTGAAAGAGTTAATTTTTCATTATAAGAATCTTTATTTGGTTTGCAAACTGTTTCCAATGTAACAGATGGCAAGGGATGAGGAGAGGAGATGGTTCTTTAACCCTTTGAGGGAGCAAACTTGCTCCCAGGGTCAAAGAATTACAAAAAAAAAAAAAAAAAAAAAAATTATGAAATGATAATCTTTTTCTTAAGATAATGAAACCAAAAGCACGAAATTTGTTCGAAAACTTATGGAATTAAGCTCTCGCGAAGTTAGTCCAAGCGATATTTACGCATCGGCGATTTCTCCCGTTTTGAGACCTGTTTTGGGCCAATTCTTTTGTTCCAGTAGACTAAACTCGGAGCTGTTTAGCTAGAACTCCTTTTATTCTATCGACTGAGTACCAGAAACTGCCCATTTACATATTTCAACTACCCAATAAAATGATCAGAAATTACTAATTTGGTCAATTTCACACAAAATTCAAGAAAGGCCAATTTCAAAATAGGGTCCAGAATAAATAATGAAGACATTCTTGGCACTAAAATAACATTTTCTCTGTTCATCAGTCACATCTCCAGGCCCCTCTTATATTACACTTGCTTTTCATTTTGAATTTTTATTCATACAAAAAATAGAAGATTTACTGTTATTCAGACTATTGCATAATGGTATTAATTGTATAAATAATGTCAGTGCATTCGTGAGTGCATATTAGACCAGCCAATTGATGTGTACTGGATGTGTGACCTGATTTGTTTACTCTTGAAAATCGGCAAAAATCGAACATTTCCACTACTTTGAGATCAATTTCAAGCTACTTTTATTATGTAAACCATTGAAAATCATATCTATGTCTGTAACATATCTTTCATTCTATCAAATGAGACCAAGAAACCAAAAATACAACCATAAAAACCATACAAAAATGCACTGCAAAGTATCTGTTTTACATCGACCTGATGACCTGATGACACTGGAGGACAGGAGAGTTAGGGGGGACATGATAACAACATATAAGATACTGAGAGGAATTGACAAGGTGGACAAAGACAGAATGTTCCAGAGATGGGACACAGCAACAAGGGGACACAGTTAGAAGTTGAAGACTCAGATGAATCACAGAGATGTTAGGAAGTATTTCTTCAGTCACAGAGTGGTCGGGAAGTGGAATAGTTTGGGAAGCGATGTAGTGGAGGCAGGTTCCATACATAGCTTTAAGAAGAGGTATGATAAAGCTCATGGCGCAGGGAGAGTGACCCAGTAGCGGCCAGTGAAGAGGCGGATCCAGGAGCTATGACTCGACCCCTCCAACCACAACTAGGTGAGTACAGTTGCAGTTTTTTTCTTATTATGCACTGCATGCTGCAGGATTTTTTTTATACTGTGCACACTGACCACGCAGACCAATTCTCTCATATGTAGGCCTATCAGCTTTCTCCCACAAGATTGGAAGCTGCTAGAATTTTGGCATAGTATTACGAGACCGACCCTGGCTTCAAAGCAGTAATAATATGGGACCGACCCTGAAAGGGTTAAACTGATGTAAGGAGAGACTTCTGGGTAGCAGCAACAGCAGCAGCAGATGTACAGTGGACCCCCGGAATAAGTAACTTTTTTTGTAAAAATATTGGTTCGGTATTAATAGATCTGCTCGGAATTAGTAATTCGTCCTGGATGAGTACGCGTGCCCTGCACGGCCCAACACTCCGTTCATAGTCAGTGTGCCATTCTTTACCTGCGAGTGACGGTCACCCACACATTCATACCATACATTTTGTCATTATTCCATTGTTTTTAGTGCTTGCAACTGCTAAATAAGCCACCATGGGCCCAAAGAAAGCTCCTAGTGCCAGCCCTTTGGTAAAGGGCTGAGAGGGGAGAATGTGTCTTCTTAAGTGATTCAGTGATTCTGCGATATGTTATGATACTAAAGCAGCAGGAGTTGATAAAGGCTATAGTGCCAGCCAGCGATAAAGTGTAGCATTAACAGTGTAGTTAAGCCATAAATCAATAGAAAAATGATGACACGAAACTTAACTCCTACATTGTTGTTTGAGGTATAGGGCGACTGACAACACTGCCGTCTGCTGCTGCTGCCATTCACCACCACTATGTAAGGCTTATCTTTCAATGGCCCTTATACACCCAACAACAAACAACACAACACCAGTCCTCACATTCGTAAAGACATATTTTATTCATTCTAGAGTATATGTTATTTTTCTATTTTATTAATATTGTTTATGTCATATTAGATGAATTGTGACAGATAAATATGCCGTAAAGTTGATATTAGTGTCATAATGAAGGACTATCTTGTCCTGTCCCCAAACACACACCCCTGTAGCCAGCACAATTCCAAACATACACCAGAAACAGAACTCTCTGGAACAATTTTTTGAGCGACAGGGGTTCAGTGACTCTCAAGCTAGTCCTAGTGCCATTAAAAAACAAAGAAGGGAAGTAACCCCGGAAAAGAACTTGGTACCTGAAGTCTTAATGGAAGGGGATTCCCCTTCCAAACACTAGCAACTCCTCCTTCCTCTCCCCTCCTTCCGTCTTCCACACATCAACAACTCTTCAATAAAGATAAGTGTCAAATTATTACTGTTTTATACTTCATGTCTCATTGTTTTCCGTGTAATTTAATGTAAAAACAAAATTTATTTTAATACTTTTGGGTGTCTGAAATGGATTAATTGAATTTCCATTATTTCTTATGGGGAAAATAGATTCGGAATTAGTAATATTCGGTATTAGTAGCGCCCTCTGGAACAGATTAATTACTAAAACCGGGGGTCCACTGTAGTAATATTAGAAGTAACAGCAGAATTTATATAGAGCATGGGGAACTGCTGGTAGAGGTGGAGCATCACATACAACCAAAGCTAATTCTCATATCACAAACCCACATAAAGTGAGGGATTATGTAAAGGCTGACAAAGAATCTATGCAATACAAATGGTGTTAGGCAGTAGATGATACATAACAAAAGTAAAAATCTTACGGTAACATAAGCCAATGAGAGGTTTCGTGCGAGGTAAACCTGTGTGTTGTTCCGAGCAGTGAATGAATCCTCACCAGCAGCAGTGTGTGCCTTGAACTCGGCACTGGTTCTCTCACATAACCAGCACACTAGCCAACGTAAACACTTTTTACATACATTTATCACATCTGTGGGGATAATTCAATTCAGTAACTGCTAAACAAGTACAATACTGTATTGTCATGCTCTGTAGTATAGGTAATGCTTTCTTGTGCTCATACAATGAATGTATAAAGAGTAGAATATCCTGTAGACTGTTAAGTACTGTACTATACTGGGTGTGTAATGATGTGTGGAGCCCATGCTTGTTTGCGAATGCCAGCCTCTGAGGTGTCTGATGGCAGCTTCTGGAGTGTGTCCCTACATGTGTGCAGATGTCAGACTCTTGGGGGGGGTGTGGAGTTTGGAAATGGCTACCAACATACACCTACAGGAGCAGAGCTATGCTAGCTGTGTCTCATCTTAAGTACTGCTTATAATTTACTTATTTTTGTTATTATATCTGTCATACGAGACTCAAGTTCACATTCCTAAAGCATCTTAGCTGAGCCATAATATAAGTTGCATGATTCCCAAAACCACCACTCCCACATCTTATATTTAAATTCAGTTAAGATGCTAGAGGCATGGGTCCAAGTGCCCCATGTCACTTATAAGATATAAAAATGTCTGTTAATATACCATTCATTTGTGGTGTCTGACAATATGACCTATTGTTATGGAATGATAGCAATCTTGGCCCACCTTCAGTGGACACAGGAATACTATTGTTATGTAGTGATAGTATTCTTGGTCCACCTTCAGTGGACACAGGGATACTATTGTTATGTAGTGATAGTATTCTTGGTCCACCTTCAGTGGACACAAGACTACTATTCACTACATAATGATGCCAAACCTGAATAACAACCCCACTTCATAATATTTATCATATAATTTGTGTATATTTCCTTTGGGAAAGCGGAAATATAATGGACAGTGAATTTTCTGATAGAAGCCATAGCCTGAGCTGCTCAAGACTAGAATCACTGTCAATGTTAGTCCACATGTGCTTGTAAGTTAAACTTTATATAATAATTTAAATGTGTTTTTACTAAAAATGTGAATGTCAGAAATCTCTGTTAAACACATTACACTAATATTTACTGTATTGCAGTAAAACTATGTATGAATCTTGCTCAAGTAATATTGAGCTAAGAATTTTTTATGATCATAAGTGAACATTTTTGGATGTGGGATATTACACATCTGTGGAACACTACAGACAGCTGTCTGATGTATCTTATAGTATGCATCTGTAAGTAGCTTTTTAAAATTAAAAAGGATAGGAATTAAAATTTAGAAGTGTTGCAAAGATATGAAATACTTTAGTTGCTATATTTTATCTAAACACACCAAATATGCCACAGCCACTCCAGCCATTACAAGACTGTACAAGACAAGAACATCAATATTACAGGGAAGTACCTGCAAAATGGCTTCTAAGGAGAACTGCAATAAGTTTAATAAAGAACAAAAAGGCACAATACTGTGACTGGAACAATACACACACAACCTGCACATAGGAGAGAGGAACTGATAACAATGTTTTGGTCCGACTTGGACCATTTACAAAGTCACACTGACACAAAACAGAGAAGCCAGTATATACAGGCCAGCTGGCAGGGAAGGGACAAGAGAGGTGGGAATAGTAGTAGTGGTAAGGCAGGAAGTGGAAGTAGTAGTAGTGGTAAGGCTGGTAGTGGAAGTAGTAGTAGTGGTAAGGCTGGTAGTGGAAGTAGTAGTAGTGGTAAGGCTGGTAGTGGAAGTAATAGTAGTGGTAAGGATGGTAGTGGAAGTAGTAGTAGTGGTAAGGCTGGTAGTGGAAGTAGTAGTAGTGGTAAGGCTGGTAGTGGAAGTAGTAGTAGTGGTAAGGCTGGTAGTGGAAGTAGTAGTAGTGGTAAGGCTGGTAGTGGAAGTAGTAGCAGTGGTAAGGCTGGTAGTGGAGGTAGTAGTAGTGGTAAGGCTGGTAGTGGAAGTAATAGTAGTAGTAGTAGTGTAAGTATAAAGTAGGGAGAGTGGTTGGTGGGACAAACCAATCTGATGTCCAATCCTTCATTGCCTAGATTCCTAACTTTCATCACCTTGCTGTTCTGTTTACTTTTAACTTCTTTATTTTACACACTCTCCCAAAGAAAACACATTCACTATCATTCATTCGATTGCTGTCTTGCCAGAAGCAAGCTGGCATCACAGTTTAGATAACCTTCCAATGTGTAACATACCCAGTTTTCTTGGATACCTTCATAAATGTTACCTTGCTCACACTCCAACAGCATGTAAAACCATAAAAAACACTTGTCTCTGCTCAAATCTAACACACATAAGCCTGATGGATGTTCAAGCCCCTAGCACTCAAAACCTCCTTTACCCCCTCCTTTCAATCTTTCCTAGAATGACCCCTACCCCTTCTTCCTTCTACCTCAGATTTATATACCCTCTTAGTCATCTTCTGCTCCAACCACTCTAAATACCCAAACCACCTCAACAACCATTCTTTTGGTAACTCCTTACTGTCTTTTAATCCCCAAGCTCTGAATTCTCTGCAATATATTTTCTCCACATACTGCTCTAAAACTTCATGATATCTCCACTGCCTTCAGCTTCTCTCTTGCTGCAAATGTTATAAACCCATGCATCACACCCATATAAATGTTGGTACCACTATACTCTGGTACATTCCCTTTCTTCCTCCATGGATAAACTCATTTATTTTAAAAAATGCCACCAATATTAAAGAAGTGTCAGATCATATTGGGCAATGAGCTGTGCAATATTTATGTTTGTTTTAATTTATATGTACTGGGGTTATGAAAATACATACAATAATAGATATTTATGAAAACATTTAAAAAAAGGAATAAGGATAAATCTACAAAACTATCACTCAGACTAAAATCTGTTGGTAAGCTGTCTAGTAAATGTTTACTTCCGTGTATTTCATGGATGACATAAGAGAATACGTTACAAGTGAGCAGCAAGCCAAGATGGAATTTTGAAACAACAAAGTGATAAGGATCAAAAAACACATTTACAAAAACAATACTTTAGCTACATATACTATAAAATGTACATCAATGAAAATCATAAATACTGGGAAAGGGATAACTTTACCCTGATTGGTAGAAGACTCATTAATTGGAGAAGTCATCCATGACTGCCCTAGAATGTGTTGCCCATGATCAAAGTAGTCAACAGTGCCCATGGGATGAGCTACAGACTTCTCTGAACAAGACTTCCATACACCTAGGAGCCAGTTGCTAGTCTGCTGTAGTAGAACATTATTATCACCTTCATAAGTGCAACTAGCATCATTGTCATTACGGAGGTAAATCAGTCCAGAACCTGAAGACAGAATTAGTTATTTTTTTCAATAAAGTGTGTAAGAAAGCATATTGTCAATACAGTACTTATCTATATTCTCTCAAGAATATTAAGTAAAATTTCAGTTAATTTTATTATAACAGATTATTTTTTACAACAGCTTGTACATTTGTGTATGTCACAATATTTGACATTGCACTACTCAAGTGAAAAAAAATTATTATCTAAATATGTAGTCAGTCCTTTAGTGAGTAATGTATGGTGAGTGAGGTGTAGTGTGATGTGCTACTTACACCTTGTTAGGTAAAAGGACACAGATGCTAATAACATGACATTTTATTGTGGCAACAATTCGCTCTCCAGGAGTGAAACGTTGCTACTATAAAATGTCACATTAGTTGCACCTGACATTTGAAAGGTAATTCAACCATTATTACTACTCACACCTCAGGTAGCCATGACCACCACATGCTTCCCGGCACTCCTGTATAGCATCTCGTGCTATCCAGCTAGATATGGGCTTTCCAGCAGATGACAATCCATGTACTTCTTGGCCATACAGAGCCTTGATATAAATAGAAGTTTAAGAATAATTTTTAACACACCATCCATGTCCCACCAAAAATGAAACATATTCTCCAGCATTCATTCATTAGCTGTCTTGTCACAAATGTGTAGCAAGCACATTTCAAATGATCCTTAAAATGTAATATCCTCACCCATCCTTTAGAGTGCAGGGATTGTTTTTTCCACCTCCAGGACTTGGAGAAACCAACTAAATGGTTCCACTGAATCCCTTCATAAATATTACTTTGTTCACCCCCCAACCACATTTCAACTCATAAAACTCTGATCTAATGCACACAAAAGCCTGCTGGATGCTCAAGCCCCCTAGAACTCAAAACCTCTACACCATCACCTCCAACCATTCCTGGGATGATCCCCTACCCCCTCCTTCTTCTGCCCTAAATTTATCCACCCTCTTAGGTCTCCTATTCTACTCCATCCTCTCTCATTGCCTAAACCACCTCAGCAACCTCTCCTCAGCTTTATGAATTATACCTGTGGTAGCCTCACTCTGTTTTCTAATTTCTACACTTCAAATTCTCTACATACTCTTCATGCACTGTTCTCAAATATGACCTCTCCACTACATCCAGCCTCCTCCTTACTGCAACATTTAAAACCCATGCTTCCCATCCATATAAAAGTGTTGGTACTACTAGACTCTGGTGCATTCCTTTTTTTTTTTTAACCTCCATAGAAAAGCTTCTTTCTTTCTACATATGCCAAAATACCCCACCTACCTTTTTCTCCTTGTATATTCTATGATTCACCTTCTCTTTTATAGAACTACCTACTGAAATGCCCACTCCAGATATCTAAATACATTCGCTTCCTCAATACTCCCTCCCTCCAATCTGATAATGAATCTCATTGCCTAGACTTTTTTTGTTGCTCGCATTTCCTTGCTCTTTTCCTTGCTGACTTTAAACTTCCTTCTTTGACGTAGTCTCCCAAATTCTTCCACCAACCTTTACAACTTTTCTTCAGAATCTCCCAGATAAGTGTGTCATCAACAATGTGTCATCAACAAAGAGCAATTGTGACAACTTTCACTCATATCACATTTATTATCTTTTAACCCTGCATCTCTCCCCAACACCCTACCATTTACTTCTTTTACAACTACAGTACATCTGCAAATACAGTGGACCCTCGGTTTTTGTACAGCTCCCAACTCGAACAATTATGTAAGTGCTTTTGTAAGTGTATTTTTGGGGGTCTGAAATGACTAATCTAACTTACATTCGTCCTCATGGGAACAAATTCGTTCGGTAACAGCACTCGAACAGCATTCTGGAAAGAATTATCGACGAAAACTGAGGGTCCACTGTATGTTAAATAACCATGGTGACATCACATATCCCGTCTTAATGCCTACTATTACTTGATAATAATCTTGTTCTCTTCTACATACACTTACCGGTGCCTCACTTTTCAGTAACCTACCACTTATTCCCTACACTTGCCACATTGCTCTCCTACCCACCCCATAAATGTTTCAAACAGTTTCTTATCTTTATCTAAGTACTGTTCACTTATATGCTTCAATGTAAACACTTGGTCTACACATCCCCTACCCACTCTTCCTAAATCTTCCTTGTTCCTCTTCAACCCTACTTTCTGTCTTAGCCCAAACTCTTTTAACAAAAATTCTACTGTACACTTTACCTAGTATATTCAAAAGGCTTATTTCCCTATAATTTTTACTCATGCCCCTTTTCTGTTATACAACACAACTATGCATGATTTCTGCTAATTCTTTGGTACCTTTTTTTCTTTAACCCTTTCACTGTCAGTCATGTAGAACTACATCACTGAGGCCAGGATCCCTGATGTAGTTCTACATCATAAGCTCACAGGGTAGTTGAAATTTTTGAATGGGTAGTTTCTTGTGCTCAATTAATAGAATGAAAGACATTCTAGTGAAATAGCTAAGAATTTGGTTGACTGGAACAATGAAACTGGCATAAAATAAGACTCAAAGCTGGCAAAGTCACTGGTGTGTAAATTGCGCTGAAACTTCAAACTTTGTGCTGCGTAATTCAGTAAGTTTTCCATCAAATTTTGTACTCTTGAAGTCATTACCTTCAGAAAAATATTCTATACCATTTCAATAATTAAAAAAAAAAAATTGGACATTGGGAACAATATTAATTTCAGGGGACTGGACAGTGAAAGGGTTATGTAATGCTAGTAGTATCATCTTCTGATAAATACAATATTATTTATTCAAAAGTAAAATCGCTGATTACATTGAAAAGCAAAAAGAAAAATTTCAGACATAAAATACAAGAGAGATCACTTACAACTCTGCCATTGTCAGAAGCATCAGCCATTTCCATACGAAACTTGACAAACAAGTTGTGGAAAGTTTTGGTGAAGTTATCCAGTGCATATGTTGCTGCTATATATGGGAACAGTCTCCACTGCTGAAGGTAAAAGAAACAAGAACATTAATATTTAGCTTATGCCTTTTTTTATTAAAAAAATAACTGCTTAGTAGCTTACAAATTCCTCAAAAGAGAAAACCACATTAAGTCATTCAGATAGTGACAGACCCAATGTCTAGAATAAAACTGTGAGAGAAAAGGAAAAGAGCCTTCACAACAGTGTATATCAATTATGTACAGTTTGAAAACTTTAAACAGACACAATTAGCTTCATAAAATAAAGATTACTGGTATGAAGCTACCTTACTGACTTTTACAAAAATATGTCTGGGAATAATATTAATATAATACAGGTCGGCCATCACTAATCCGGCAATCAGTTACAGTACATGTATGGAATAAAAGTACCATTCTCCTATCCCTGTCCTGGGGGCTTATATATTAAGAGAAAACTTGCATTCGTTTTCGTTAATTATCTCGGAAGTAAGTTATTCATTTATATCTTAACATAGCGGCATTAATAATGATGGGACTGAAATGAATTTCACAGACAACATAAAAGAACCCCATAAAAGGACCCCAATGGAAATAAGTCACTGTCTGACTTTTTTGGGTTATCCTAGGTTTTCTACACATGTGCTGCTATGTATAATAATCTATGTAACTGTATTTGTTGGGCTATCTTATTGAAACTTGGGCAATGTATGATGGAAAGATGCTTCTTAACGTACACCAAAAATGAAAGAAATCGGACGATAAATAACGGAGTTCACTTCACAGCCATTAGCCGCCCCTTTGGCGGTATATTTTCATACGGTTTTTATGGTTGTATTCTCATTTTTTTGGTCTCATTTGATAGAAGGGAAGATATATTACAGAAATAGATATGATTTTGAAATTTAGTTCAAAGTAGCAGAAATGTTCGATTCTTTGCCGATGTTCAAGAGTAAACAAATGACGTCACCATCCAATACGTGTCCAACTGGCCAGTCTAATACGCAGTCAGGAATGGGTTGACATTATTTATACAATTATTACAATAATGCAGTACATAGTCTGCATAATAGTAAATCTTCTATTTTTTGTGTGAATAAAAATTCAAAATGGAAAGCAAGAGTAATATAAGAGGGGCCTGGAGACATGACTAATGAACAGAGAAAATGTTATTTTAGTGCCAGGAATGTCTGCATTGTTTATTCTGGACCCTATTTTGAAATTGGCATCTTTTGAAATTTGTGTGAAATTGGCCAAATTGCCAATTTCTGACCACTTTTTTGGGTAGTTGAAATAGCTGATTGGGCAATTTCTTGTGCTCAAGGGATAAAATGAAACACACAGCTAAGAATTTGGTCTAATGGAACACTGTAATTGGCCAAAAATAGGACTCAAGGTGGGCAAAATTGCCGATGCATAAATATCGCTGACAGAGCAAAATTACCAAGAGCGTAATTTTGTCAATTTTTGATCAAATTTCGTACTTTTTGTTTTATTACCTTCATAAAAGATTCTCTCTGCCATTTCATAAGAAAAAATAATAATTTTTTTTTTAAATTCTTGGACTCCGTGGGGAATTTTCAGATTGGAGGGTCTGGACCCTCAAGGGGTTAAAAAGTAATGCAATGGTGGGTGAAAGGATTTGACCCGCTCGTTTGTACAGTAGTGGTGGCACTTGGGTTACATTTCCTGATTTGTCTTTTAGAGAGTTAATAATCATGGTAACCTCAGTGGGCTCTATTAGTGTAAGATAGAGGGATGTTGGGAAGTTTCCATCTAGATAATAATTAGCCCAGGCATTGGTAATTGGAATTTTACTGGCGAGATTTGATCCTATCGTTGAGAAGAAGTCATTTATCTTGTTAGCTGTATCAACAGGATGGAGTTTCAGTTCGTTTGGTTTAGTTAGTACAATATTACTATATTACTAGCTCTGTTTGGTTTGTAGGTGCCCAGGATTTGAGACAAGTGTCTTCCAGGTCTTTTTAATATCTCTCGTTTCAGTGAATCTATTAAAATAGTATAATTGCTTGGACTTCGTGATTAATTTGGTGAGGACTGACGTATAGTGTTTGATAAATTCTTTAGTTATTAAGGTTTAGATCAGGCCGCTCCTGCCTGTCCCAACTACTGGACCACTATGACAAAGTCTTGGATGCTCTGGAGGACAAACAAAATGCGGATGTATTATATACATACTTTGCGAAAGCCTTCGACAAGTACGACCATGGTGTAATAGCACACAAAATGCGTGATAAAGGAATAACAGGAAAAGTGGGTAGATGGATCTATAACTTCCAGAGAAACAGAACACAAAGAGTAATAGCAAACAGAGTAAAGTCTGAGGCAGCTACAGTGAAAAGCTCTGTTCTACAAGGCACAGTATACTTGCCCCCAACCTGTTCCTCATCCTCACATCTGACATAGACAGAGATGTAAGCCACAGCACCATGTCTTCCTCCGCGGATGACACCTGAATTTGCATGACAGTGTCCTCCATTGAAGGCACTGCAAGACTCCAAGCAGACATCAACCAAATCTTTAAATGGGCTGCTGAAAACAATATGAAGTTCAATGAAGAGAAATTTCAATTACTCTGATATGGAAAACTTGAGGAAATTAAAACTATATTGGAGTATAAAACAAATTCCAACCACACAATAGAGTGAAGAACTATTGTGAAGGACCTGAGAGTGATAATGTCAGAGGATCTCACTTTCAAAGATCACAATGTATCTAGCACATCCAATAGAAAAATGATAGGATATATAACGAGAACCTTCAAAATTCTTCAAATCGCTTGTTCTCTCTAGGCTGGAATATTGCTGTACACTAATGGCCCCTTTCAAGGCAGGCAATATTGTTGACCTGGAGAATGTACAGAGAACCTTCATGGCACACATAAGTACGATAAAGCACCTAAATTACTGGGAATGATTGAAGTCCCTTGACCTGTATTCCCTGGAAAGCAGGCAAGAAAGATACACGATAACATACACTTGGAAAATCCTAGAGGGATTAGTACCAAATTTGCACACGAAAATCACTCCGTATGAAAGGAAAAGATGTAACAGGAGATGTAACATCCCCCCAATGAAAAGCAGGGGCACCACAAGTACACTAAGCTCAAGATTTTTCAACTGCTTCCCAGCGTACATAAGAGGGATTACCAATAAACCCCTGGCTGATTTCAAGAAGGCGCTGGACAGGCACCTAAAGCCAGTACCTGACCAGCTGAGCTGTAGTTCGTATGTCAGTTTGCATGCAATCAGCAGTAACAGCCTGGTTGATCTGGCCCTGGTCCACCACGAGGCCTGGTCATGGACAGGGCCATGGGGCATTGACCCTTGAAACCCTCTCCAGGTATATTTTCGTCTAGTGGGCTCTTGGGCAATCTGCCTGTGGGTCAGGCCACTGTCTTTGCAGGGGGAAGCCTAGCTTCCTCCCTTGCCAACCCCTGTACCAGTGTTTCCTACATACGCATCCAGTACAATTCCCATTACTGTGTTTGTGAATTGGTCTTTTCATTATCATATCTTGTATCTACCAAGCAACCATGGCACCCAAGAAGCATGTGAGTGATGCTGGAAGTGGCAAGAAAAAGTTTAAGCGTTTAAGTCTTGGAGTTATGAAGAAAATCAAAATATTAGACAAGCTTAAAAGTGGTTCACGTGTAATGGACATGGCTAGAGCATATGGCTTTAACCCTTTGGGGATCGACAGGCCCTCTCCCAAACTCGTTCTCAGGGTCGAAAATTTTTTGGAAAACAAAAAATTATTATTTTTTCTTATGAAATGATAGAGAATCTTTTTCCGATCATAAAGACACCAAAAGTTTGAAATTTGATAGAAAATTTACGGAATTATGCTCTCGCGAAGTTATCGGTCTTAACGATATTTACGCATCGGCGATTTCACCCATTTTGAGCCCTATTTTTTGCCAATTCCAATATTCCAGTATACTAAAATCATAGCTATTTCGCTACAACTCCATTTCTTTTATCGATTGAGTACAAGAAACCACCCATTTACAAATTTCAACCCAAAAAAGTGGTCAGAAAATGGCAATTTGGCCAATTTCACACATATTTCAAACAATGCCAATTTCAAAATAGGGTCCAGAATAAACAAGGCAGACATTCCTGGCACTAAAATAACACCTTCTCTGTTCATTAGTCATGTCTCCAGGCCCCTCTTACATTACTTTTGATTTCAATTTTGAATTTTTATTCTCACAAAAAATAGAAGATTTACTGTTATGTATACAACTGCATCATTGTAAAAATGGTATAAATAAATATCACCGCACTTGTGAATGAATATTAGACTCACTAGTTGACGTGTATTGGACACGTGGCGTGATTTGTTTACTCTTGAACATCGGCAAAAATTGAACATTTTCGCTACTTTGAGCTCAATTTCAAGGTACTTGTCATCGTAAAACCAATCAAAATCATCTCTATTTCTGTAGTATATCTTCCATTCTATTCAATGAGACGAAGAAAACGAGAATATATCAATAAATACCATACAAAAATAGACTGCAAAGTCGCTGTTTTAAACGAAAAATACGGTCAGTTTTTTTTTTTCTCATTATGCAGTGTGTGCTGCAGGATTTTTTTTTATACTGCACACACTGACCACACAGACCCGTTCTTTCATATGTAGGCCTACCAGCTGTTTCCCGCTTAATTTGAGACCGCTAGAATTTATGCGTACTAGTACAGCACCGACCCTGGCGCGTAAAACGTACTAGTACGGCACAGACTCCCAAAGGGTTAATGAAGCATCAGTTCATACAATTAAAAAGATTCAAATATACAGGCTTGTGCAATGAATAACCCAAGTTGTCATCTGAAAAGAATGACACAGATCACAACTACCTGAATAAACTAACTGACTTGACTGACAGACTTACTGACTTTACTTACCTGACTGACTTATTAACTTTACTGATTGACTTACTGACTGACTTTACTGACTTGACTTACTGACTCGACTGACTTACTGACTTGATTACCATCCACCTCAACCCAGTAGGGCCACAGCATGCCTCTCCACAATAATTGACAAACACCAGCAATAACAATTTAAGGTAAGACATAATATTTCTGTTGCATATGTAGCCTTAAGCAATAGAAAAAAACATAATACATCACGACAATGAACAACGACATAATCATTTTTATTTCTGTAAAATGTGGAGAAAAAAAAAAAAGTTTTTGGGCATTTTAGGGGGGTCCCAATAATGTAACCCCATTTTTCCCATAAGTTCTTAAGTTTACCTAACACTGTATTTTCAGGAACGTAACTATACCATGTTATATAATGGTCTACTGTACCTGAAAGAAACCTTGTGGGGTGGTCTGCAGTTCCCTTGCAATTTTAATGGCATAATCTCCTTTGGCTCTTCTTATTCTTGTTTTTATTTGCAGTGGACCCCCAGATTACGTAATTAATCCATGTTCCAGACACCCAAAAGTATTAAAATAAATATTGTTTCCACATTAAATTCCACAGAAAAGAATGAGATATAAAGTTCATGAAACAGTAATAACTTGACACTTACCTTTATTGAAGAGTTGTTGATGTGTGGAAGATGGAAGGAGGGAAGAGGAAGGAGTAGTTGCTAGTGTTTGGAAGGGGAATCCCCTTCCATTAACACTTCATGTACCAAGTTCTTTTCCGGGGTTACTTCCCTTCTTTGTTTTTTAATGCCACTAGGACCAGCTTGAGAGTCACTGGACCCCTCTCTCACAAAAAATCTGTCCAGGGAGCTCTGTGTCTGCCATTTCTTTAAAACATCCCTGAAATGGGACACCACATTGTCATTGTACATGTTGCCAGCACGGCCTGCAACAGCTTTCTTAGGGAGAAAATCATCCATAAATCTTTGAACATCAGTCCATTTGGCACAAATCTCCTTAATCTTTGAAGAAGGCAATGTCTTCCATCTCTCTTCCTCCTCCTCTGCAGCAGTTTCCTGAACTGTGATCTGTTGCCGTTGCAGATGAAGCTCTTGCAGATCTGCAGTGGTTAGCTCTTCACTGTGGTCCTCCACCAACTCTTCCACATCCTCGCAAGTAATCTCCAACCCCATGGACTTCTCCAGTGCCACAATTTTTCCCACAACAGGCTCAGGGTCCTGAGGATCAGCCCCAAAACCTTTAAAATCCCTCTCTGGGACACAGTCTGGCTACAATTTTCTCCAAGCAGAGTTCAAAGTCCTGGAGCTCACTTCCTCCCAAGCCTTCCCTATATGGTTTATGCAATGGAGGATACTGAAGTGATCTTTCCAAAACTCTTTTAGGGTCAATCGAGTGTCCGAGGTTATGTTAAAGCATCTTTGAAGCATTGCTTTGGTGTACAGTTTTTTGAAGTTTGAAATGAGCTGCTGGTCCATGGACTGGAGGAGAGTAGTATTAGGGGGCAAGAACTTTACTGTGATGAACTTAAAGTCCTCCACAATTTGCTCTTCCAAGTCTCGAGGATAAGAAGGAGCATTGTCCATTACCAGGAGGCACTTGAGGTTCAATTTATTTTCCAGGAGATATTTCTTCACACTGGGGCCAAACACTTCATTGAACCAATCAAGGAAAATTTCCCTCATGACCCATGCCTTACTGTTAGCCTTCACATCATACACAAATTAGCCTTGGCAACACTGTATTTCTTGAACACACTGGGATTTTCAGTGATACACGAGTAAAAGCTTCACTTTGAAATCTCCACTAGCATTACTACACAACATAAGAGTTAGCCTGTCTTTCATAGGCTTGTGTCCTGGCAGTGCCTTTTCCTCCTGTGTAATGTAGGTCCTGTTTGGCATTTTCTTCCAAAACAGGTCTGTTTCGTCACAATTAAACACTTGTTGTGGTTTAAATCCTTCAGCCTCTATATAGCTTTTAAATTCATGGACATATTTTTCAGCTGCACATTTGTCTGAACTGGCTGCCTCACCATGCCTTATCACACTGTGTATGCCACTACGCTTCTTAAATCTGTCACACCAGCCTTAGCTGTCTTTAAATTGGCTCACTTCAGCACTCGTTGCAGGCATTTTCTTGACGAGATCATCATGCAACTGCCTTGCTTTTTCAGATATTATAGTCTGCGTAACACTATCTCCTGCTAATTCTTTCTCATTGATCCACACCAACAACAAAGTTTCCACATCTTCCAGTACAGTGGTCCCTCGGTTTTCGCCGATAATTCGTTCCAGAATGTTGCTCAAGTGCCATTACCGAACGAATTTACTTCCTTAAGAAATAATGTCACGTAGGTTAGTCTATTTCAGACCCACAAAAATACACTTGCAACAGCACTTACGAAAATACACTTACATAAATGTTCGAGTTTGGAGATGCACGAAAACCGAGGGACCACTGTATTTGCAATCTCTGTTTTGTGATCATATTTGCACCTTTCGCAACAACAGCTTCCTTGATTTTATTTCCCTTGGCAACGATGGAAGCGATGGTTGTATAGGCTTTGCCATACAGCCTGGCCAGCTCAGCAACACATACTCCACTTTCATATTTTGCAATGATCTCCTTTTTCAGTTCTACCGTACTCCTGAGCCTCTTTACCACGGCTGGCACTAGGAGCTTTCTTTATGGCCTATGATGGCTTATTTAGCAGTTGCAAGTGCTAAAAACAATGGAATAATGACAAAATGTATGATATGAATGCCTGGGTGACCGTCACTCGCTAGTAAACAATGGCACACTGACTCTGGATGGAGTGTTGGGCCGTCCGGACCATGCGTACGCGTCCAGGACGAATTATTAATTCCGAGTGGATCTACTTATATACCGAACCAATATTTTTACGAAAAAATGTTACTCATTCTGAATTTTACAAAATCCGATGACTACGTAATCCGGGGGTCCACTGAATCTCTAACTGAATATATTGACTGCTACAGTGTCCATTTCCTCTTTTGATTTGCCTGTAAATACAGTGGAACCCTGAATTTTGAACGCATCGAGTATCGAACGATTCGAGTTTCGATCGCTTTTCTCAAACCAATTTTGTCCCAAGTATCGAACGTGCCCCGTGTTGTCAGTAATATGAATACACTTGTGTATTGTATTAGAATCATCTTAGCTTTACATAGCCGGTCCCTTTGCGTGTGATGTCATAATACCCACTCATGTGAGAGGCGTCCTCCCGGGCATCGGCTCATAACCGCCTAGACCTACCCTAGAACAGACGTGGCCTGGTATCTCTCCCTTCTCACAGACTCGTTAATATAACGTAACCATCCTACAGTGTGTGTCCTTTGACAACCTATATCTCTCTCGAACCCAACCCGATAGTGTTTCAAACCGCGTACCAGACCTGTCAGCCTGACCCGCGCCTGCGCGCCTCCCCATGCAGGCGTCGTGAGTCAGTCTGGCTTTGTTTATCCTCCGAGTGAACATTACCCTGCGTGCTCATCCAAACATTTCACAATTAATTCATTGTGTTTGGTGCTTGTTCATTAAGTGCGACTGTGAAATAAGCTACCATGGGCCCAAAGAAACTTCCTAGTGGCACCCCTGTGGTAAAGAAAGTGAGAAACAGCATAGAAGTGAAGAAGGAAATTATACAAAAATACGAGAGTGGTGTGCGACTTGTGGAGCTTGCCAGGATGTGTGGCAAAAGCAAATCAACAATTGCTTCTATGAGTAGAGGCAGTGGTAGAGGCAGAGGTAGAGGCAGTGGAAGTGGCAGTGGTAGAGGCAGTGGTTGAGGCAGTGGTTGAGGCAGTAGTTGAGGCAGTGGTAGAGGCAGTGGTAGAGGCAGTGGTTGAGGCAGTCTTAATGTAGAGTGAGAGGTGAGTAAACAAGATTAAATGAATAAACGAGAGAGAATGAGAGTGTAGAAGGTTCGCGAGTTTTGTAAACAAACCAGTTGTTGTTCTTACCAGCCTGGACACGAATGGATTATGTTCACTCCGTCAAGCCGAATGGAAAAACATCTCATATTTATGTTAATTTATATGTTTATATGTTACCTAGCGTGTTTATTATATAATTTTGAAAAAAATATCATAAATGGATTAAGCAAAATGTCTATATTAACGTTTTATACGCCTCAGAGTGATTATTATTGTGTTATTAGTATCGTTATTAATATGGCATCTTCAAGACTAATAACACACTCTTAGTGATTTTAATGTGTTCCTGCACTCCAGCACAGGCGCAAGTTGTGGAGTTTAAAGCAGTTAAGTTCAGTGACAAAGTGTAGCATTAAGAGTGTAGCGATTAAGTGATAGAAAAAGGACGAAACGAAATAAACTCCTGACAGCATAAGCCGCTCTGCCTATCTTCTGCAAGGTATGTAAATGGTGTACGTACACCTGTTCATTTGTGCATTATGGTTTTCTTATGAAAGAAGTGATCTAATGCAGTTAGCATTACAAACTCCGTTTTCTCTTATACTAACACATCTGAAGGAGGAAAGAATGGGAACATGTTTTCATAGCTGGAGCAAGAATGCCCGCCACCACCGTCCTCCCCCGCCACCACATTTGTAATGACATACATATTTTATTCATTCTAGAGTGTATATCAGGTTTTTATGTTATTTACAGTGGACCCTCGCTTATCGGCCGTAATCCGTTCCAGAAGCTCGGCCTAAAAGTGAAATAATATTTCCCATAAGAATTAATGTAAATACAGTCATCCCTTGGTTTTCGCTTGTCCCAGTTTTAGCCGATTTTGGTTTTCGCCGATTTTGGTTTTCGCCAACTTTTTTCAGGGAAAATTTGTCTTAGTTTTCGCCGATTGTTTTAGTTTTCGCCGACCGTATGGGACCTGTCCACCAGTGCCGAGCACATACAAAGGCCATAGGCCTGCCACCCACGCACATTGTCACGCAGTCTAGCATTGTTTACGCTTGAGTGAACATCACCCCAGGAGTTTATACAAAACATTTATTAACAATTCATTGTTTTTGGGCCTTGATTATTGTGTGTGACTACTAAATAAGCTACCATGGGCCCAAAGAAAGCTCCTAGTGCCACTTCTTTGGTAAAGAAAGTGAGGAACACTGTAGAAATGAAGAAATAATAGAAAAATATGATAGTGAAAGTGAGAAACACGATGGAGTTTAAGAGTGTAGCAGGCATGCAGGGAGTGTAGCATGCATGCAGGGAGTGTAGCAGGCATGCAGCGAGTGTAGCAGGCATGCAGGGAGTGTAGCAGGCATGCAGGGAGTGTAGCATGAATGCAGGGAGTGTAGCAGGCATGCAGGGAGTGTAGCATGCATGCAGGGAGTGTAGCATGTATGCAGGGAGTGTAGCATGTATGCAGGGAGTGTAGCATGTATGCAGGGAGTGTAACAGGTATGCAGGGAGTGTAGCATGTATGCAGGGAGTGTAACAGGTATGCAGGGAGTGTAGCATGTATGCAGGGAGTGTAGCATGTATGCAGGGAGTGTAGCATGTATGCAGGGAGTGTAACAGGTATGCAGGGAGTGTAGCAGGTATGCAGGGATGTAGCATGCATGCAGGGAGTGTAGCAGGTATGCAGGGAGTGTAGCATGTATGCAGGAGTGTATCAGGTATGCAGGGAGTGTAGCATGCATGCAGGGAGTGTAGCAGGTATGCAGGGAGTGTAGCATGTATGCAGGAGTGTAACAGGTATGCAGGAGTGTAGCAGGTATGCAGGGAGTGTAGCATGCATGCAGGGAGTGTAGCAGGTATGCAGGGGGTGTAGCATGTATGCAGGGAGTGTAGCATGTATGCAGGGAGTGTAGCATGTATGCAGGGAGTGTAACAGGTATGCAGGGAGTGTAGCAAGTATGCAGGGAGTGTAACATGTATGCAGGGAGTGTAGCATGTATGCAGGGAGTGTAACAGGTATGCAGGGAGTGTAGCAGGTATGCAGGGAGTGTAGCAGGTATGCAGGGAGTGTAGCATGTAAGCAGGGAGTGTAACAGGTATGCAGGGAGTGTAGCAGGTATGCAGGGAGTGTAGCATGTATGCAGGGAGTGTAGCATGTATGCAGGGAGTGTAGCATGTTTGCAGGGAGTGTAACAGGTATGCAGGGAGTGTAACAGGTATGCAGGGAGTGTAGCAGGTATGCAGGGAGTGTAGCATGTATGTAGGGAGTGTAGCATGTATGCAGGGAGTGTAGCAGGCAGGGAGGGAGTGTAGCAGGCAGGGAGGGAGTGTAGCAGGCAGGGAGGGAGTGTAGCAGGCATGCAGGGAAGTGACCCCGGATAAGGACTTGGTACCTAGAGTCCTTATGGAGGGGGATTCCCCTTCCAAAAATTAGGGTCTCTTCCCTCTCCCATCTTCCCTCTCTCCCATCCAGCAACATCAGTCTTCAATAAAGGTAAGTGGCACATTCAGATCATTCATTTGTGCATGTAAATCTATCTTTAAGGCCCCCCCAAATTTTTTTTTCCAAACTTCTGGGTTTCTGGAACGGATTAATTGAATTTCCATTATTTCTTATGGGGAAAATAGTTTTGGTTTTCGCCGATTTTGGTTTTAGCCGATCCATCTGGAACGGATTAAAATCGAAAACCGAGGGATGACTGTACAATTAATCCGTTCCAGACAAAAATATCAACAAAAATTAAGATTAACTATAGTTTTTACATACACAAAACAATGAGAACTAAATAAAATGACTAAAGAAATGGATAAATGAACATTTAAATCACTATTACATACCTTTATTGAAGGGAGGAGGAGAGTGTTGTTTGGAGACAGAACAAAATACTCTTTCAATATGATACTAATATCATCAACTATACGGCTTATTCATCTATCACAATTCATCTAATATGACATAATAAACAATATAAATAACATAGAAACCTCATATACACTCTAGAATGAATAAAATATGTCATTACATATGTGGCTAGTGGTGGTGGCGGCAGGAGTTTGTTTGGGGTCAGGACAAGATAATCCTTCAATATGACACTAATATCAACACTACAGCTTATTTATCTATCACAATTCATCTAATATGACATAATAAACAATATTAATAACAATAATATTGTTTATAAAACTGGGTTGTTTGAATGTGCGTGGATGTAGTGCGGATGATAAGAGATGATTGCTGATGTTATGAATGAAAAGAAGTTGGATGTCCTGGCCCTAAGCGAAACAAAGCTGAAGGGGGTAGGCGAGTTTCAGTGGGGGGAAATAAATGGGATTAAGTCAGGAGTATCTGAGAGAGTTAGAGCTAAGGAAGGGGTAGCAATAATGTTGAAGGATCAGTTATGGAAGGAGAAGAGGGAATATAAATGTGTAAATTCAAGGATTATGTGGATTAAAATAAGGGTCGGATGCGAAAAGTGGGTCATAATAAGCGTGTATGCACCTGGAGAAGAGAGGAGTGTAGAGGAGAGAGAGAGATTTTGGGAGATGTTAAGTGAATGTATAGGAACTTTTGAACCAAGTGAGAGAGTAATTGTGGTAGGGGACCTAAATGCTAAAGTAGGAGAAACATGTAGAGAGGGTGTGGTAGGTAAGTTTGGGGTGCCAGGTGTAAATGATAATGAAAGCCCTTTGATTGAACTTTGTATAGAAAGGGGCTTAGTTATAGGTAATACATATTTTAAGAAAAAGAGGATAAATAAGTATACAAGATATGATGTAGGGCAAAATGACAGTAGTTTGTTGGACTACGTATTGGTAGATAAAAGACTGTTGAGTAGACTTCAGGATGTACATGTTTATAGAGGGGCCACAGATATATCAGATCACTTTTTAGTTATAGCTACAGTGGGAGTAAAAGGTAGATGGGATACAAGGAAAATAGAAGCAGTAAGTAAGAGAGAGGTGAAGGTTTATAAACTAAAAGAGGAGGCAGTTAGGGTAAGATATAAACAACTATTGGAGGATAGATGGGTTAGTGAGAGTGTAGGCAATGGGGTCGAAGATGTATGGGGTAGATTTAAAAATGTAATGTTAGAGTGTTCAGCAGAAGTTTGTGGTTACAGGCGAGTGGGTGCGGGAGGGAAGAAGAGCGATTGGTGGAATCATGATGTAAAGAGAGTAGTAAGGGAGAAAAAGTTAGCATATGAGATGTTTTTACAAAGTAGAAGTGATGCAAGGAGGAAAGAGTATATGGAGAGAAAAAGAGAGGTTAAGAGAGTGGTGAAGCAATGTAAAAAGAGAGCAAATGAGAGAGTGGGTGAGATGTTATCAACAAATTTTGTTGAAAATAAGAAAAAGTTTTGGAGTGAGATTAATAAGTTGAGGAAGCCTAGGGAACAAATGGATTTGACAGTTAAAAATAGGAGAGGAGAGTTATTAAATGGAGAGTTAGAGGTATTGGGAAGATGGAGGGAATATTTTGAGGAGTTGTTAAATGTTGATGAAGACAGGGAAGCTGTGATTTCGTGTATAGGGCAAGGAGGAATAACATCTTGTAGGAGTGTGGAAGAGCCAGTTGTGAGTGTGGGGAAGTTGTGAGGCAGTGGGTAGAATGAAAGGGGGTAAGGCAGCTGGGATTGATGGGATAAAGATAGAAATGTTAAAAGCAGGTGGGGATATAGTTTTGGAGTGGTTGGTGCTATTATTTAATAAAAGTATGGATGATGGTATGGTACCTAGGGATTGGCAGAGAGCATGTATTGTTCCTTTGTATAAAGGGAAAGGGGACAAAAGAGAGTGCAAAAATTATAGGGGAATAAGTCTGTTGAGTGTACCTGGTAAAGTATATGGTAGAGTTATTATTGAAAGAATTAAGAGTAAGACAGAAAGCAGGATAGCAGATGAACAAGGGGGCTTTAGGAAAGGTAGGGGGTGTGTAGACCAAGTGTTTACAGTGAAACATATAGGTGATCAGTATTTGGATAAGGGTAAAGAGGTTTTTGTGGCCTTTATGGATTTGGAAAAGGCGCATGATAGGGTGGATAGGGGGGCAATGTGGCAGATGTTGCACGTGTATGGAATAGGAGGTAGGTTACTGAAAGCAGTGAAGAGTTTTTATGAGGATAGTGAGGCTCAGGTTAGAGTGTGTAGGAGGGAGGGGGACTATTTCCCAGTAAAAGTGGGCCTTAGACAAGGATGTGTGATGTCACCGTGGTTGTTCAATACAGTAGATCGTCATTTAGCACGATAGTTACGTTCCTGAAAAAGTCGTGTTAGATAATTTCGTGTTAAATAATTAACAGAACTTATGGGGAAAATAGGGTTACGTTATTGGGAGTCCCCAAAAAGCCAAACAAGTTTTTTTTAGACCAACAGATCTTACAAAAATAAAAGTGAATATGTAATTGTAGTTCATTATCGTGATGTATTATGTTGTTTTTACTGCTTAAGACTACAAATGTAACAGAAATAATAGTATTTACCTGAAATTGTGGGTTCTGGTGTTTGTGGATGATTGTGAATAGAGTGGAGAGTTATGCTGTGGCCCTACTGGGCTGAGGTGGATGGAAGAGGTTCTGGTACTGAAGTCGATGGTTGTACTGAGTGTCTAACTTTAAGTCATTCATTCAGTCAGTCAAGTCATTCAGTCAGTCAAGTCATTCAGTCAGTCAAGTCATTCAGTCAGTAAGTCAGTAAGTCATTCAGTAAGTCAGTCAAGTCATTCAGTAAGTCAGTCAAGTCATTCAGTAAGTCAGTCAAGTCATTCAGTAAGTCAGTCAAGTCATTCAGAAAGTCATTCAAGTCATTCAGTCAGTAAGTCAGTCAAGTCATTCAGTCAGTAAGTCAGTCAAGTCAGTAAGTCAGTCAAGTCAGTAAGTCAGTCAAGTCAGTCAGTCAGCAAGTCAGTCAAGTCAGTCAGTAAGTCAGTCAAGTAAGTCAGTCAAGTAAGTCAAGTCATTCAGTCAGTCAGTAAGTCAGTCAAGTCATTCAGTCAAGTCATTCAGTCAGTCAGTCAAGTCATTCAGTCAGTAAGTAAGTCAGTCAAGTCATTCAGTCAGTCAAGTCATTCAGTCAGTAAGTCATTCAGTCAGTCAAGTCATTCAGTCAGTAAGTCAGTCAAGTCATTCAGTCAGTAAATCAGTCAAGTCATTCAGTCAGTAAGTCATTCAGTCACTAAGTCAGTCAAGTCATTCAGTCAAGTCATTCAGTCAGTCAGTCAAGTCATTCAGTCAGTAAGTCAGTCAGTAAGTCAGTCAAGTCATTCAGTCAGTCAAGTCATTCAGTCAGTAAGTCATTCAGTCAGTCAAGTCATTCAGTCAGTAAGTCAGTCAAGTCATTCAGTCAGTAAGTCAGTCAAGTCATTCAGTCAGTAAATCAGTCAAGTCATTCAGTCAGTAAGTCATTCAGTCACTAAGTCAGTCAAGTCATTCAGTCAGTAAGTCAGTCAAGTCATTCAGTCAGTAAGTCAGTCAAGTCAGTCAGTCAGCAAGTCAGTCAAGTCAGTCAGTCAGCAAGTCAGTCAGTCAGCAAGTCAGTCAGTCAGCAAGTCAGTCATTCAGTCAAGTCAGTCAGTCAGTCATTCAGTCAGTAAGTCATTCAGTCAGTAAGTCAGTTAAGTCATTCAGTCAGTCAGTCAAGTCAGTCAGTCAGTCAGTCAGTCAGTCAGTCAAATCAGTCAGTCAGTCAGTCAAGTCAGTCAGTCACAAACTTATGTTTACCTCTTTTTATGTGTACAAAGTAACACTTCATTACTGCCACGGGTTATGTCTTGTCTAATATTAATCTTTCTTAGTAATTCTAAGACTTAAATGCTTATACGTTTTCTTGCCACTTTGAGCAACACTGTGACACGTATAAAATACGTACGAATGCTGGGATGGTGGGGTCCTGGGTGGGTGGGGAGGGATGGCCGGTGGTGTCCCCCGCTGAACAACAACAAGGCTGCTTGTGGAAATGGTTATTTGTTTTTCCTTCCCACAAATTAAGTTTATTCAGGTATACACAGATACAGTTACGAAGATTATCATACATAGCAGCAGCAGTTAGAATGATAACAAATTCTCACTCCAGACAACATACTCCACCAATATTCAAAAACCTAAACTTACTCACCATACAAGACATCCATACTTTTTACTGTGCCTATTACATACATACAACACTCTATGCAAATATTAACCCACCACTCAAACTTCTCCTTACAAATTTTAACAGGACACATGACCATAACACTAGACACAGATCACTCCTCGATGTTCCCCGTGTCCATCTAACACTATGTAAAAACTCAATGCATATAAAAGGCACGAAAATTTGGAATTCATTACCTGTCATTGCCAAAGAAACCCTACCTGTACCCCAATTCAAAATGATGCTAAAAAACCACCTTCTCACCCAAAGCTAACTGCTCAATATCAAACATTCCCAACAAAGTAGAATAATCACTTAACGTAAAAACCTGACTAATCAATTGAATGTAAAACCTGTTATGAATATTACATACTTAGCTAATTATTTCCACAACACTTCCATTATAATGACCACGTAAACTAACTGCAATGCAACTAATTGTTTTAAATTGTTATCTCACTCAATTAGTTGCATTTTTACAATTAATTGATTTATTCAACTTATATTCAAACTTTATAACTTAGATATGCAACTTTACTTATTTTATAAATTATCAACCATAACTTTTTACCATGTAGTCTAGAATTAAGTAGTCCTAAGAATGCCCGGAATGCACAGCATATTAGGGGCTTTTGGCATGTACATCTCATTAATAACTAAGTAATAGCTATAATAACTGTATGTGAATCTATCTATATCTACCATATATAATTGTACAATGTCTCAATAAAGTATTATTATTATTATTATTATTATTATTATAGCAGCATATGTGTAGAGAACCTAGGATAACCCAAAAAAGTCAGAGTGACTTAGCATTGACTGACTTTTTTTGGGTTATCCTAGGTTCTCTACACATATGCTGCTATGTATGATAATGTATGTAACTGTACTCACCTAATTGTGGTTGGAGGGGTCAATACTCAGCTCCTGGCCCCGTGTATCTGAATAAACTTACAGTTTGCAGGAAGGAAAAACAAATTCCCTTTTCCTCAAAGCATGAGGATTCTTAGGCAGTAAATAACCTGATGCATTACCGAAAAGGAGCAAGGTGAAGCGATCCTTTGCTGTCTTGAAGCCTGGTGCACTTTTCTCTTGCTGACTGATATAAGTTCGTGTTGGCATTTTCTTCCAGAAAACACTTGTCTCGTCAGCATTAAACACTTGATGTGGCTCATAGCCACCCTTAGTAGGACCCCCACTGACTCAATGGTTTAACCCACCGTGGGTGACCGCTCGCTCAAAATTTTTTCCCTCCTGCTGAACCGTGTAATATCATCTTTACGTCCTGTAAGATGATAATGTGTTGCAAATCTTTAATCGTGCAATACCCGTAACATGTAACATAATCTCGTGCTAAATGACGTTCTACTGTATATTTATAGATGGGGTTGTAAGAGAAGTGAATGTGAGGGTCTTCGCAAGAGGTGTGGGGTTGAAAGATAAAGAATCAAATACAAAGTGGGAGTTGTCACAGTTGCTTTTTGCTGATGACACTGTGCTTTTGGGAGATTCTGAAGAGAAGTTGCAGAGGTTGGTGGATGAATTTGGTAGGGTGTGTAAAAGAAGAAAATTGAAAGTGAATATAGGAAAGAGTAAGCTGATGAGGATAACAAAAAGATTAGGTGATGAAAGATTAGATATCAGATTGGAGGGAGAGAGTATGGAGGAGGTGAATGTATTCAGATATTTGGGAGTGGACATGTCAACAGATGGGTCTATGAAGGATGAGGTGAATCATAGAATTGATGAGGGGAAAAGGGTGAGTGGAGCACTTCGGAGTCTGTGGAGACAAAGAACCTTGTCCATGGAAGTAAAGAGGGGAATGTATGAGAGTATAGTTATACCAACACTCTTATATGGGTGTGAAGCATGGGTGATGAATGTTACAATGAGGAGAAGGCTGGAGGCAGTGGAGATGTCATGTTTGAGGTCAATGTGTGGTGTGAATATAATGCAGAGAATTCGGAGTTTGGAAATTAGGAGGAGGTGCAGGATTACCAAAACTATTATCCAGAGAGGTGAGGAGGGGTTGTTGAGGTGGTTCGGACATGTAGAGAGAATGGAACGAGAAGGAATGACTTCAAGTGTATAAATCTGTAGTGGAGGGAAGGCAGGGTAGGGGTCGGCCTAGGAAAGGTTGGAGGGAGGGGGTAAAGGAGGTTTTGTGTGCGAGGAGCTTGGACTTCCAGCAAGCATGTGTGAGCGTATTTGATAGGAGTAAATGGAGACAAATGTTTTTTAATACTTGACGTGCTGTTGGAGTGTGAGCAAAGTAACATTTATGAAGGGATTCAGGGAAACCGGCAGGCCGGACTTGAGTCTTGGAGATGGGAAGTACAGTGTCTGCACTCTGAAGGAGGGGTGTTAATGTTGCAGTTTTATAACTGTAGTGTAAAGCACCCCTCTGGCAAGAAAGTGATGGAGTGAATGATGATGAAAGTTTTTCTTTTTCAGGCCTTGGTGGGAATCGCCCGATGTGTTAATAAAAAAATTAATAACATAGAAACATAACATATACTCTAGAATGAATAAAATACAGTCAACCCTCCATTTTCGTGTACATCGTTTTCGGTGATTTCAGTTTTCAGGCACTTTTTTCGTGGAAATATTACCTCTGTTTTCGGAGATTGGCTCCATTTTCGTTCATGGTACGAAACCTGTCCAGTGCCCAGCGCACATACAAAGCCCGCAAGCCCGCCTTCCACGCACATTCTCAGGCAGTGTAGCATTGTTTCTGGTTGAGTGAACATTATCCTGTGAGTTCATGCAAAACATTTCATAACAATCCATTGTTTTTGGCCCTTGATTATTGTGTGTGATTGCTAAATAAGCCACCATGGGCCCAAAGAAAGCTCCTAGTGTCAGTCTTTTGGTAAAGAGAGGAACACCATAGAATTAAAGAAAGAAATCGTAGCAAAGTATCAAAGTGGAGTCGATAAAGGCTATAGCACCAGCCAGCGATAAAGTGTAGTATTAACAGTGTAGCAAGTAAGTTAAGCCATTAATCAATAGAAAAATGACGACACGAAACTTAACTCCTCCATTGTTTGTTTGAGTAATATAGGGACACTGAGACCAGAGCCACCCTCTGCCAACATCTCTTCCAAGGTAAGTGTAAATATTTCTTATTTATATAAATATGAATATTTCTTATTTATAAATTAAAGAGTAAATATTTATTTATAAATTAAAGTGTAAATATTTCTTATTTATAAATTATGCACATTGTGTGAATAGAGGTGGTGGCGGCCTGCTGCTGCCGCCAACCACCACCAGCAGTATATGTACGGCTTATGGTCAGTGGCCCTTAAACCCAACAACACTACCGCCAGTTCTCTCATACATAATGACATATTTTATTCATTCTAGAGTACAGTGGTCCCTCGGTTTACGTAGATCTCCAAACTCGAACATTTATGAAAGTGTATTTTCGTAAGTGCTGTTGCAAGTGTATTTTTGAGGGTCTGAAATAGACTAACCTACGTGACATTATTTCTTAAGGAAGTAAATTCGTTCGTAATGGCACTTGACCAGCATTCTGGAATGGATTTTCGGCGAAAACAGAGGGACCACTGTATATACAGTGGACCCTCGGTTAATGAAAGGTCTAGTTAACAAAAAAATAGGTTACCGAAAGCTTTTATCGCAATCAGATAGCGAAAAAAGCTCGGTTAGCAAAACGTATTAGACGTGTCCGCCTGCTCCGCGCCTGGCCTGCGCCTGCGCAAGACGCCACTGTAGCGTTGTTTACCATTGAGAGAACATTACCCAGCGCGCTCTTTCAAACATTCACAATACATTTGGTGTCTTTTTTGGTGGTTTAGTGATTGTCACTGTGAAATAAGTCACCATGGGTCCAAAGAAGCTTCCTAGTGGCACCCCAGTGGTAAAGAGAGTGAGGAACACCATCGAACTGAAGAAAGAGATAATAGAAAAATATGAGAGTGGCGTACGTCTGAGTGATCTTGCCAGGATGTACAAGAAAAGTGCATCTACTATCGGCACTATCCTGGCAAAGAGAAATGAGATCAAGGAAGCTAATGTTGCAAAAGGGGTTAATTTGTTAACGAAACAAAGATCGAAAACAGTGGATGAGGTTGAGAAGTTACTGATGGTGTGGATCAATGAAAAACAGATAGCGGGTGATAGTATTTCCATGGCGATAATTTGTGAAAAGGCAAGGAAGTTGCACGCAGATCTTGTCAAGACAATGCCTGGAACCAGTGGTGATGTGAGTGATTTTAAAGCTAGCAAAGGCTGGTTTGAGAGGTTTAAGAAATGTAGTGGCTTACACAGTGTTGTGAGGCATGGTGAGGCAGCCAGCTCAGACAAACGTGCAGCTGAAAAATTTGTGAGTGAATTTAAGGGGTTCGTAGAGGCTGAAGAATTCCTCCCCAACAAGTGTTTAATTGTGATGAAACAGGCCTGTTTTGGAGGAAAATGCCCAACAGGACCTTCATTACTCAGGAGGAAAAGGCACAGCCAGGACACAAGCCTATGAAAGACAGGCTAACTCTTTGATTGTTGCCAATGCCAGTGGTGATTTTAAGTGAAGCCTTTACTGGTGTATCACTCAGAAAATCCCAGACCTTCAGAAACACAGTGTTGACAAGAATAATTGTGTGTGCATTGGAAAGCTAACACCAAGGCATGGGTCACTACGGAGATTTTCAAGGAATGGGTTGACTGGAGTGTTTGGCCCTATTGTGAAGAAATACCTCCTGGAAAAGAAATTGCGACTCAAGTGCCTCCTGGTACTGGACAATGCTCCTGCTCATCCTCACAACTTGGAAGAGTTGTTGCCTGAATTCAAGTTTCATCACAGTGAATTTCCCTGCCTCCTAACACCACTCCTCTCATCCAACCCATGGACCAGCAGGTCATTTCAACTTCAAGAAACTGTACACCAAAGCACTGTTTCAGAGGTGCTTTAATATGACAAATGACTCTGAATTGACCCTAAGAGAGTTCTGGAAAGACACTCAATATCGTGCATTGCCTAGGCCTTATAGGTAAGGCTTGGGAGGAGTGACTTCCAGGACTTGAACTCTGCTTGGAGACCACTGTCGCCGGATTGTGTCCAAGAGAGGGATTTTGAAGGATTTGAGACTGACCCTGACCCTGACGACCCTGTGCTGTTGTGGAACATGTTGTGGAAGATATTGTGGAATTGGGGAACAGCCTGGGGTTGGAGGTGAGTGGTGAGGATGTGGAAGAGTTGGTGGAGGAGCACAGGGTAGAGCTAACAACTGAAGAGCTGCAAGAGCTTCATCTGGAACAGCAACAGACCACAGCTGAGGTTATTGCTTCACAGGAGGAGAGAGAGAGTAAGGAGGTGCCTTCTTCAGGTTAAGGAGATTGTACAAAGTGGAATGAGTTGCAGACATTTGTTGAAAGATACCACCCTGAGCAAGCTGAAATGAGCCTTCTGTGCAACCACTTCAGTGACAGAGCCATGTTGTACTTCAGAAAAGTGTTGAAGAGTCGCCAGAAACAGAGGACTCTGGACAGTTACTTCACCAGGCAGGGTCTAGTGACTCCAAGCTGGTCCTAGTGGCATTAAAAGACCAAGAAGGGAAGTAACCCAGAGAGGGACTTGTTACCTGAAGTCCTTTTGGAGGGATTCCCCTTCCAACCATTAACACCCTGCCCTGTCACAACTCTACCTTCCAGATGCCTGCAACTCTTCAATAAAGGTAAGTAAATGTTATTTTTTTTTTTTTTGGGGAATATTTTTCTGTGGAACAATTAATTGTATTTACATTATTTCTTATGGGAAATAAGGTTTCAGATTACGAAAGATTCAGATTAAGTAATAGCTCCTGGACCGGATTAATTTCGTTAACCGAGGGTCCACTGTACGTCCGAAACAGTGGCTCGTAAGATGTATATATACGACCGAAACAGTCAAAGGGTTAAACCACTTGTTGACATTCACTCCTTGTCTACATTCACATGTTCATACAAGCCTGCTGGATGTTGAAGCCCATAAAACTCAAAGCCTCATCAAAGGTATGTGGAGAGTGAGGCTCAAATATATAGGAGAGAGGAGGGATTTTTTTTTTTTTTTTTTTTTTTATTTAGTAAAAGTAGGCCTTAAATTGGGAACTTCGGTGTCACAGTGGTTGTTTAGCATGTTTGTAGATGGGGTTGTAGAAGTGTGTACTAGGGTTTAGGGAAGAGGTGTGGGATAAAAAGATAATGAATCTGATGTTTCTTTTTTTGTCTTTTTAGTAACAGATAAAGGAGAAGGGATTACTAGCCCTTTGCTCTTGGCATTTTAGTAGTCTACACACACATTTATTTTAGGAAAGGATTCTAATCCATTTTCTCATGGTATTGAAAGAAAACACTACAAGGGCAAGAACTAATAACCCTACAAGATTAAATTATGCCCATCTGGTTTTCTCAGAAGCAGACACATATAGGGGTGATATGTTTGCTTCTGGCTCCAACATTGTTACATAAAACAAGGGCAGATTTATTATCTCAGATTCTAGCATGAATCCTACTCCAGACTCATGATACTGCCATTGCTTGAAGTACCAGTCACTGCTGCTGCTGCTACCAACAGCCATCCCAGCCTCCTGTATTGTATACTTGCTCCTTGTGGTCAAGACACTGCTTTAATAAGTGTCTCATTAGGGCGCATATGCATCCATATGTGGGTATTATTACCATTAATTACATGTGTGGTTTACCGGTTAGCCAGACTTGAGTCCTGAAGGTGGAAAGTACAATACAGTGGACCCCCGAGTAACGTAAAAACTTCATTCCAGAAGCCTGCTCAAGTGACATTACCAAACGAATTTACTCCCGTAAGGAATAATGTCACGTAGGTTAGTCTATTTCAGACCCCCAAAAATACACTTCCACAAGCACTTACAATATTATACTTACATAATTGTACGATTTCCGGGGTATTCGTTACTCGGGGGTCCACTGTACCTGCACTTTAACCCTTAAACTGTCCACACGTAGATATACGTTCACTCGCGAAAGTGACCGAACGTATATCTACGTTTTATTTTACATTCGTTCAAATTTAGCACGATAGGCTTGAGTCGCCTAGACATGAGAGAATGGGCCTGCGCCCTCAGTGTGCGCAGTATGAAAAAAATCGGGGACGCCAGGGTACCTCATGGTAGCCCCAGTTAGTTTCAGCTCCATCTTGGGTCAACATCATGGCACACCCCCGTGATTCACTCACGCCTCTTCGTATTAGCACTCTACTATTCTCGGAAAGTGATAGAGAACGCGAGCTTAGTGGATTTGACAGTGATATAGCCACTAATAATCAAGGAAGTAGTGAAACTATTGATGACAACCCAGATGACCCTCAGCCCATCACCTCTGGGGTGGCCAGTGTGGATAGTGTGGCCATACCAGACCCTCAGCCCAGCACATCTGGTGTGGCCAGTGTGGCCACAGACCCTCAGCCCAGCACCTCTGGGGTTGCTAGTGTTACTACCCAAAGGCAGCTCCGCAAGAGGAAATTATCATTTTCCATGTGTTATGATAGTGACGATAGTGAAGGTGATATAAGTGACGATGATGAAATCGATTTTATGCACATAGACGATTCATCGAGTGACAGTGATTATCATTATTCCCCAGTGAAACGTACTTATGGGCGTCATTACCTACGTTCAGGCAGTGTGCCATATGCAGTCAGAGGCAAGGGTCGTGGCAGTTCACGATCCAAAACCCCAGCCACTGATAGTGAAAGTGATAATGAAGGAGAGTTTGCTGGGATGGAGGAAGAGGTGGTGGGTGGCATGGTGCGTGGCGCGGTGTGTGGACAGACAAAGGACCACGAGGCACCCTCTCAATCATGTGCTGGCCCCACTCCCGTCCCTCCTGCTCCCCCACGTCCCATGCCACATGTCCACCCTGCACCATCTGATCGTGAATGGAAGTGGACTGAACATACACCATTCGTGCCACATCCTTTCAATTTTGATGGCAGTGGAAGTGGCATCATGCCACACTGTCCCATCATAAATGAGTCTACAGAGTTAGATTATTTTCAACTATACTTTGATGAGCCAATAATGAACCTGATTGTTACTCAGACCAACCTGTACTACCAGTATACAATGGACCATGCAGATTTTTCAGAATCGTCACGGCTGCGCAGGTGGAAAGATACAACTGTGGCTGAAATGTATTTATTCCTTGGCACTGTCATGCTTATGCCACACACATATAAGAACAATATAGCAAACTACTGGTCCACAGACCACTTCATTAGCACTCCAGTCTTCCGTGACCTCCTTCCCTGCAACAGATTCCTTCTGTTGCTGAGAATGTTGCACTTCTCAGATAGGAATACACCAAACCGAAATGACCTCCTCTACAAAATCCGGGAATTGTTTATGTATCTCAAGCAAAAATTCAGTGCCTACTTTTATCCATTCAAGAACATTGTTGTTGACGAGTCCTTGATTCTGTTCAAGGGACGACTGTCATTCAAACAATATATACCAAGCAAACGTAATCGCTTTGGTATAAAACTGTTTGTTATGTGTGACTGTGAGACTGGTCTTGTGTTGGATGTCATTATCTACACAGGTAAAAATACCCTTGATGATACCAGGCGCATGTTGGGCATTTCTGGTGATGTTGTTCGCAAGATGATGCAGCCATACCTTGGCAAGGGCCATACATTGTTCACAGACAACTGGTACACAAGCCCTATGCTTGCTGATTTCCTACATGTGAACAATACTGATATATGTGGAACAGTGAGAAGAAATAGAAAACACATGCCAAAGTTCACTGGAGGAAGTGTAGTGCAGGCGTTTCATGCCAATGACATCATGGCACTGTCATGGCATGACAAAAGGGACGTGACATTGCTGTCAACCATCCACAGAAACGAGATGGTACAAACAGACAGAATGAGCAAGCTCAACAATTAACCTATTGAAAAGCCAGCTGTTGTCATCGACTATACAAACAATATGCGACTAGTCGACAAGTGTGACATGATGATAGGCTTTGTTGACTGTGTGCGTAGGAGTCGCAAGTGGTATATAAAAGTGTTTTTCCACCTTGTGGACATTGCAATGCTCAATGCCTTCAACATGTATGAAATAAAGACTGGGAAGCGACAACGATATGCAGAATTCACCCTAAATGTCATCAAGCAGATAGGGAGAAAGTATGGTACCACACCTATACCTGCCACTCCACAGCGACCTGTCACCCCACAACAGCGACCTGTCACTCCACAACAGCGACCTGTCACTCCACAACAGCGACCTGTCACTCCACAACAGCGACCTGTCACTCCACAACCAGAGGGGGAAGTGCCCAACCGAATAATCCCTAACTGTCACTGCCTGATACCATTACCATCTACTCCAAAGAAGAAGTACTCTCAGAAAAAGTGTGTTGTGTGCTTACAGTACACAGCGACCCCAAGTGCGAAAAGACACACGATACATGTGTCAGCAATGTGGAGTGGCACTCTGTATGAATCCATGCTTCTTCGAGTATCATACAGTGGTGGACTTCTAGAAACATAAATAGGACCTGTAAATACCTTGTATATATATGTAAACAATAGTAAGTGATTGAACCAGGTGTACAAATTTATTTATCAGTGTGAACATGTGTGTTTGTGACAGTATGATTACTAATTCAGTAACAAACATTTGTGTCTAAACAAGAATTGGCAATGAAATGAATAGATCTGCATCAAAACATTATTATCATAGCATGAAAACAACAGAAAATGGAAAAAAAACGATAAATGTTTCTTGCTTCTGCAAGCGGCAGTGCTCCATGTTGCCGACACCACATCATTTAGCACCAACTTCGTGGGCTTATATCTCAGTAAGTACTGGCCCTAAAATTTTTTTTTTTAGTCTATCCTATTTATAAAAATGTGCTCTTCATTTTTAGAAAAAAAACGATTTTTTTTTTTTTCAAAATATTCGGTCACTTTCGCGAGTGAACGTATATCTATGTGTGGACAGTTTAAGGGTTAAAGGAAGGGTTTGGGATATTTGCTATTTGGAGTGACATCTGAACTGTCGTATCTGAGCGCCTCTGCAAAGACAGTGATTATGTGTGAATGATGGTGAAAGTGTTTCTTTTTTGGGTCACCCTGCCTCGGTGGGAGACGCCCGATGTGTTGAAAAAAATTACGTACAAGTCCCACAACTTTGTGTACTTCATATATAAGGTCAAAATTAGATTATGCAGTTCTGGTCTCTAGTACTACAGAATGAAGAATGGATATAAATGCATTTGAGAATATACAGAGAAGCATGGCAAAGTTAATCCACTGTGTAAAAAATTTTTCCTATTTAAAATAGACTGAGATCCCTGAATCAGTAGAATGAGGAGAGATGTGAATGAGTTATACAAGTGAAAGACAGGTATAAATAAAGGAGATATGAAAAGAGTGCTTAGAATATCAAACCAGGGAAGAATTCAAGACAGTGCTTTCAAACTGGGAAAATTTAGATTAAGAAAAATGTAGAAGAGTAATAGTTTAGGAGAATTGTAGATGAGTAGAATAATCTCCCTAATAGAATCATTAAATTAACTACTTCAGTGGTTTTAAAAATAGTTTATACAAATACTATAGGAGAAAGAAGAGTTGGACCAAAGAAAGCCCAGCTTAGCATGGGCCAGTAGGCCTACTACAGCATTCCTTTATTTTGAATGTTTTTATATTAAATGTTTTTATATTTTTTTATTTTTTCCCTATAGTTTTTGATTTATCCAGATCTGCCATTGAAAATAAATGCACTAAATAGAATGGAGTGTAAGAGTGACATTGATTGCGAGTTATTGGAAGATATTTAGTTACAGTGGACCCCCGGCTAACGAACAAAATTCATTCCAGAAGCCTGCTCAAGTGCCATTACCGAACGAATTTACTTCCTTAAGAAATAATGTCACGTAGGTTAGTCTATTTCAGACCCCCAAAAATACACTTCCACAAGCACTTACAATATTATACTTACATAATTGTACGATTTCCGGGGTGTTCGTTAGCTGGGGGTCCACTGTATTTCAATATTGTATACTGATGAAAGAAGGAATAAGAGTGTAATGCAACAGAGAAAGGTGAATTGTTTTCCCTTTTATGGAAATCAGAAACATTACTGTGGATATGAAGATTAGCATTGTGCTACCCTTCTGAGACTAATCTTGATGTGTAAGAGTGAAACAGCATAAAATGTGTGCGAGGGGGGGGGGAGAAATGGCGAGTCAAGGGGTTTCGGTAAAATAAATTCTTGGTATTCCCTTATGATAGTATTTACAGTACATTGAAAATTTGAAATAAGGAGTCTATTGTTTTTAGTACAGTATTTATTGTTTTTTTTTTCTTTCTTTACAGAGTCATCAAGACAACAGTGAGGCAGCTAGTGAACATTCAACATCAAGTGGCTTACCATCAGCTAGGGTACCATCGACTCCCTCACTAGAGAATAGTTTAACTTCATCGCCAAGTGTTCACTCTCTACAGAGCTCCAGCTTAGGGCACACAGAAACAACTCGTATTGTTAAGGTACAAATATTGTAGCACCTGTTTGCTGTACACATAAATTTTTATTACTTTTTTCCTTTTGTACGAATGATAATCACAAGTTTATGCTATGCACTAGTCAGAGTTATTTTTTTTTTTTTTTACTATTTTTTTAGTTTTTCAATATACAGTGGACCCCCGAGTAACGTAAAAACTTCATTCCAGAAGCCTGCTCAAGTGCCATTACCGAACGAATTTACTCCCTTAAGAAATAATGTCAAGTAGGTTAGTTCATTTCAGACCCCCAAAAATACACTTACAAAAGCACTTACAATATTATACTTACATAATTGTACGATTTCCGGGGTGTTCGTTACTCGGGGGTCCACTGTATATACTGGCTATCTTTCACTGAGACAGGGTGACTTAAAAAAGAAGAAAACCTTAAAAAGCTTTTCTTTTTACATTTAGTAATTTATACAGAAGGGGTTACTAGCCCCTTGCTCTTGACATTTTAGTTGCCTCTTATGACACACATGGTTTACAGAGGAAATATTCTTGTCCACTTTCCCATGAAGATGAAAGGAAATAAATAAGAACAAGAACTATTAAGAAAATAAAAGAAGACTCAGATGGGTGTGTATACACATACATGTTCATGAATATGTGTACTCTGACCTAAATGTAAGTAGAAGTAGCAAGATGTACCTGTTATTGTTTATAAGACAGAAAAAAAAGACACCAGCAATCCTTCCATTGTGTAAAACAGAGTTAATGAACGTTAACCTTAATTTACCTTTAGGCCACTATATCTAGTGAACTTGGAGAAGGGAGTCTGTTAGGTAAAAGGACACAAGTGCAACTAATGCGACATTTTATTGTGGCAATGTTTCGCTCTCTAGGAGCTTTGTCAGTCTCCTGGAGAGCGAAACGTTGCCACAATAAAATGTCGCATTAATTGCACTTGTGTCCTTTTACCTAACATATTGTCATTAATTTTACCAACATTATTACATGGAGGGTGTAGTTTGTGAAGGATCCTCTAGTGACCTTGATGAATAAGACACATGTGACACTTGGGTATCTTAATTGCCATCTGTAATAAGATACAAGATACCCAACTGTTGCATGTCTTATTCATCAACTTCTCAGTATTGTTTTTTTTTTTTTTTTATTAACACATCAGCCGATTCCCACCAAGGCAGGGTGGCCTGAAAAAGAAAAACTTTCATCATCATTCACTCCATCACTGTCTTGCCAGAGGGGTGCTTTACACTACAATTATAAAACTGCAACATTAACACCCCTCCTTCAGAGTGCCGGCACTGTACTTCCCATCTCCAGAACTCAAGTCCGGCCTGCCGGTTTCCCTGAATCCCTTCATAAATGTTACTTTGCTCACACTCCAACAGCACGTCAAGTATTAAAAACCATGTGCCTCCATTCACTCCTATCAAATACGCTCACACATGCTTGCTGGAAGTCCAAGCCCCTCGCACACAAAACTTCCTTTACCCCCTCCCTCCAACCTTTCCTAGGCCGACCCCTACCCCGCCTTCCCTCCACTACAGATTTATACACTCGAAGTCACTCTGTCTCGTTCCATTCTCTCTACATGTCCAAACCACCTCAACAACCCCTCCTCAGCTCTCTGGACAATCGTTTTGGTAATCCCGCACCTCCTCCTAATTTCCAAACTCCGAATTCTCTGCATTATATTCACACCACACATTGACCTCAGACACGACATCTCCACTGCCTCCAGCCTTCTCCTCGTTGCAACATTCATCACCCATGCTTCACACCCATATAAGAGCGTTGGTATAACTATACTCTCATACATTCCCCTCTTTACTTCCATGGACAAAGTTCTTTGTCTCCACAGACTCCGAAGTGCTCCACTCACCCTTTTCCCCTCATCAATTCTATGATTCACCTCATCCTTCATAGACCCATCTGCTGACATGTCCACTCCCAAATATCTGAATACATTCACCTCCTCCATCATTAATATTATTCTAGTGACCTTGATGGGAAAGCCTATAGTTCATTAAGGATCTTCTAGTGATCTTGTTGGAGGAGGGAATCTAAAGTTCATTAAGGATCCTCTAGTGACCTTGGAGAAGGGAGTCTACAAATTGAGAAAACTTTCCCTCTGTCGTCTAATGATTTTTTTCCACTTTGAAAGTTGAGCACTGATTCATTCAATGTTCCCCAGGTTAATTCTAGTAGTTCTAGTTCCTTAGAGGAAGCTTTTTTTTTTTTCTTTTTACTTCAATGACCACCAAGGCAGAGTGACCCAAAGAAGAAAACACATTCACCATTGTTTGTTCAATCATTATCTTTATTACAGTATTTTATTTAAAAATAAGTCTCACAATATGCCCAAACTACCTCAATAACCCATCTCAATTATCGTCTTTTAATTTCTACACTCCAAATATTCTATGTGATATTCACACCACACATTGTTCTAATACAGATCAGCCAGGCTGTGATGGATATGTGGGCCAATAGGCAACCAGCAGCAACAGCCTGCTTGACCAGGCAAACATCAGACAAGTCTAGGTCAGGGCTGGGCTCTGAAAGTAGAAAACTTTGAAGCTGATCATAGGTATACATGACATCTCTACTACCTCTAGCCTCCTCACTACAATATTCAAAACTCATACCTCACACCCATATAAAAACACTGGTACAGTACCACTATACACTTATACAATTATTATAATATAGGAGTAGTTTGGGTTATTGGCTGTTTGGAGTGACATCTGAACTGTTGTATCTGGGCACCTCTGCAAAGACAGTGATTATGTGTGAATGATGGTGAAAGTGTTTCTTTTTTGGGTCACCCTGCCTTGGTGGGAGACAGCAGAGGTGTTAAAAAAAAAAAGGTACATTCACAAGAAAGTACTAAACCAGCATGTGAAATTCAAACAAGTGAAATCTGTTCATCTACCAGGTATTTCTTTCTGTGTAATTTCTTTGATTATCATAGAGCTGTCTAATCAGTGTTCCTTTAATCTTGTCACCAAAAGATAGTCTTGGCCTGTCTCTGTGTTGGTCACACTTCATATGTATGACAGGAAGGGTGGCACCCTCCTCCTCTCCTCACCCCTTGTGTTTTTATTTTGAGCCTGTTCCAGCAGCCAATATTTTTGTTGAGTGGCAGTTTTCACTACCAGCCAGTACCTTCACCTCATCCTTGCTATTGCTTCTAGGCCTCATTCTCCGAGAACTCACCTTCTCAACTGATTTTGTGTGTTGCTTTCTGTTGGCTGCTATTGCGGCTCTAGTGATTTGCTTCCTGCCCTCCAACATTGGAGGGCAGATCAACCAGGCTGTGATGGATATGTGGGGCAGCGGGCCTCCAGCAACAACAGCCTGGTTGACCAGGCAAGCACCAAACAAGCCTGGCCCATGGCCTGGCTCCGAGAGTAGTGAGACTCTCGAAACTCATCAGAGGTATATATCAAAGGATGTTGCTGGTTTGATAGTATTTATTTGCACTAAGTTTTTTATTCATGTTAATAGTTTTATAATGCTTGTTGCTATGTATGTTGTATTTTGGCAAGAGCAGTGAATTATCATCCAAATCAGAGCATTCCTTAAATATTAAAACTACGGTTTGTATGACTGCACAGTGTCTTGATTGAAATGCTAGTAAAATATGTAGAGAAAGTTATAAAAGATGACTGGCAAACTTATATTGTACCTTCTTGTTTTTATAGCAATAAAACCTTGAATTGATCATTAGTCTTAAATTAATCAGTCTTGAATTTATCAATCTTGGCTGTGTTTAATTAATAAATCTTTGGTAGTTTTCTATCCTGTTCAGTATCTTGAAAGTTTTGGTGAAATCTTTCATATCAGAGATTCCTGATATCATTGGAATTAGTGAGATAAATTAGTTTTTTTTTGTTTTGTACTGTAAAATGAGTGAATTGTCTTCATTACAGATGGGATCAGTCAGCAGCCATGTCACCACTTTGGATTCAAGAGTTAAGCCAGCACCTCTAATGAGTAATTCAGAAATCCTTTTTAGATACTGGAAAATCCAGGTATGCAATGCATTTTTTAATCAGAGAAATTACTTGTTGGTAATTCCTGTGATTAAATTACAGTGGAACCTCAGTTTTCGTATGCCCTAGTTTGTATGTAAAACTATATCTATTCTCTATAAAATGTATTTTTTGTTAATATTTTTGGGTGTCTGGAATGGATTAATTGGATTTACATTATTTCTTATGGGAAATATTAACAAAAAATACATTTTATAACGAATAACTATAGTTTTACATACAAACTAGAGCATACGAAAACTGAGGTTCCACTGTAATTGAATTAATTAGGTCAGAGGAAGGATCCCAGTTATATATAGCATTTCTCCAAGAAGAGGAGTGAGCAGTAGATGGATGTCTAAGGCAGTTGGTGTAAATGGTTGGGTAGACAAGTACTGGGATAACGTCTATGGCAAATATGATGTGTAAGAAAGGGATGGGGTCCATCTTTCTAGAAAAGAGGTGATAGGATTAGCTAGTTCAGTCAAAGGAGCTGTTGCTGATTAGTGTAAGGCTTAAAACTGATGAAAGACAGAGGTATGGGTGTATGGGTAAAACAAAAAGGGTTGCAGAAGTAGGGACAGAAAAAGTTAGAATTGTTAAGTTAGTCTAAGAAAATATCCAGAGAGAGGAAAGTGGTTGCATAAACTTAACATTTACTGTACAAATAGTCAGAGCATGGGAAATAAAATAGATGTACTAAAGCTTAATTGTTTTTGCAGGAAACAAAGATATTATGGCCAAAATCTGATTCAGTATAAAATGTAGGGACATGCCTGCTGAATGCCACATTTTTTTAACACATCGGCCGTTTCCCACCAAGGCAGGGTGACCCAAAAAGAAAGAAAAAATTTCATCATTCAACACTTTCACCATCACTCATACATAATCACTGTCTTTTCAGAGGCCCTTGGATACAACAGTTTAGATGTCCCTCCAAACTGCCAATATCCTAAACCCCTCCTTTAAAGTGCAGGCATTGTACTTCCCATTTCCAGGACTCAAGTCCAGCTAACCGGTTTCCCTGAATCCTGTCACAAAATATTACCCTGCTCACACCCTAACCTGAGCCTCACTATCCTCATAAAACTCATTACAGCATTTAGTAACTTACTACCTATTCCATACACTTGCAACAACTGCCACATTGCTCCCTATCCACTCTTATCATATGCCTTTTCTAAATCCATAAATGCAATGAAAACTTTCCCTACCTTTATCTAAATAATGTTCACATATATGCTTCAATGTAAACACCTGATCTTACATCCCCTACCCATTCTAAAGCCTCCTTGCTCCAATTCTGCTCTCTGTCTTACCTCTAATTCTTTCACTAATATCACTACCATACACTTTACCTGGTATACTCAGTAAACCTATTCCAATGTAATTTTTACAATCTCTTTTGTCCCTCTTCCCTTTATATAAAGGAATTATACACGTTATCTGCCAATCCGTAGGTACCTTCCCCTCTTTCATACATTTATTAAACAAAAATACCAACCACTCCAACACTATGTCACCCCTTGCTTTTAACATTTGGCATGGTCCCATCAGTTCCAGCTGCTTTACCCCCTTTCATTCTGTGTAATGCCTCACGCATAAAATATAGGGACACGTCTGCTGGATGCCACATGCAGCGGTATAAATTATTCCACACTGATAGTCAACAGGAAAGAGGGCAGATTTGAGATGTTCAGTATGTTAGGAAAAATTTAAACTATTGCATCAGAAAATATATAAAGGTGGAAGGGGCATACACTGTAGACTCTTGTTTGGCTGCAGTTTCTCAAAGGGCTTGGAAAGCTAATCTTATGTGTGATCTTCAGATCCTGAAATCTAAATAGTAACCATGCTAATTTTTTTTTTTTTCAACAAGTCGGCCGTCTCCCACCGAGGCAGGGTGACCCAAAAAGAAAGAAAATCCCCAAAAAGAAAATACTTTCATCATCATTCAACACTTTCACCTCACTCATACATAATCACTGTCTTTGCAGAGGAGCTCAGATACGACAGTTTAGAAGTCCCTCCAAACTGCTAATATCCCAAACCCCTCCTAAATTTCTATGGTACAAAAATGTAGTTTTAATGGGATATTTTAAATATTCAAATTGATTGCAACGATTTGATGGGAAACCTAGGGTCAAGCAACTCCTAAAAACAGACTGCATTTTAAAAGTTTGTCATAGAATCATCTAGAGGAAATAATCTGGTTGACTTAGTACTAGCAAACAAGGAATCTCTGATAAATTTTGAGGTTAATGGAGAGCTTAGAGGAAGTAGTCACAAATCACTTAGTTTCTACATCTCATAGAATTACCTTAACAAAAACAGTTAATTTATTGTTATTTTAATTAAAACTAACTGCTAAACCACAACAACATAGTTAAGGTCCCAGCTTTTCATGCTGCACAATATAAGTGGTAACCTAACTAGTGTAGACTGAGGTAACCTGATTAGGGAGACTGGACAAACATTGGAGGGGGTTACTAATGTGAAAATTTCCAGTGTTGTACAAGCTGCAGCTGTTAATTTATTCACTGATTTTTGCCATAATGTATACAAGAGTAGTTTTGTTGCAGGGATCCTCTGAAGCTACCATTGGAAGCCCTAATGTGATCGATGAATCTTATAGTTTGGTCTAGTTAAATATTAACAGCGTGTTTTGTTGCAGGCACGTCTGAGGCTATCATCTGTCGCTCTTCAAAGGTGGATGATGTCGGTTATCTGTCTGGTAGTTATGTGGTTGGCAATGAATCTTGTAATGTGGTTGAAAATCAATCCTAATCTCATTGACCTCGCCAACTTCTTCCTGCCCCTTTCTTTGCTACCACTCCTGTCATCTGCTTATGCAGAGGTCAATCAGGAGGGTATCAGACTTTTAAAGGTAGGTACAGTATGACAGTAATTGTGGTAGGTGACCAGTTTGCCTAAATCACCCTCAGATTCACTAGTATGGGAAAAGTGAAGGGGTGCCCTATCTCATATTGATGATACAGTGGTACCTCTACTTACGAGCAGCTCCCAACTCGAACAATTATGTAAGTGTATTTTTATTGGTGCTTTTGTAAGTGTATTTTTGGGGGTCTGAAATGGATTAATCTAATTTTCATTATTTCTTATGGGAAAAAATTCCTTCGGTATCGGCACTTGAATAGCCATTTGGAACGAATTTTGCTCGTAACTCAAGGTACCACTGTACTTTTCTTTAGTTACTCTTATTGCTGCCTAAGGAACAAATGGACTTTGCAGTTAAAAACATGGAGAAGTGCAGAGACTGGGAAGATGGTGGAAATATATTGAGAAGCTGTTAAGTGAGGTGTTCAGCAGAAAAGAATAAGTGCCACCACAGCCAGAATCTATTCCTTAATGTTTCATCTGTGGGAATGTGTAGATATTGTCTTCTGTATCTGGAAACGTGGCTGAGAGCCCCATAAAGTATGGTACTGTATAACATAACCCCTACAAGTTTAGTACTCCCTGCTAAAATAATGTCTAAATTAATTTTCTTTTTTCAGTTCATATGCCCACTGGAGGAAAGGCTTCGAATGTTGTACATACTACAGAATGCCCCATTGCAAATGACAGTGTATGGCTTCTCTCTCTCATACTCCACAATCACCACTGCAGCATTTGGTATTCTACTTGCTTTTGCCTCCAAAGTTCTTATTCAGGAAATATCTGGACCAGTTACTGCTCCGAATTTAGGTTGAATGGAAATTCTTTACTATAAAATGTTGGGCTGTGTCATTTTAAAACCTCAATATTTTTAAAGAACGAATCACACATTGATCTCTTTAAAGTCGTATGATTATTATTTTACACATTATGCATAGTGGAATTGACTAGTAAGTACAGTGGACCCCTGGTTTTCGTGATTTTTTCATTCCAGAATGCTGTTCAAGTGCCATTACCAAACGAATTTATTCCCTTAAGGAATAATGTAAAGTAGACTAGTCCTTTAGACCCCCAAAAATACACTTATAAAAGTATTTAAAATAATACACTTACATAAAAGGGCGAGTTTCGAACAGGACGAACACTGGGAGTCCACTGTACATGTTTGTGTGTTAATTGACAGCTTGCATGCATATTATGATTTTCATAGTGGAATTTTCTTTGTCCCTTGCTGTCTTTTTACCTGTTAAATAATTGTTTGCTTATGTAATTTTCTATAACAGTAGTACTTGGTTGATTTTATGTTGTTGCTTACTGTAGTATTATTTAAAATGCTTCATTATACAGTAATGATACATTCCCTGATAAACCCAACACCACCACCACTTGTCACATACGTAATGACATATTTTATTCATTCTAGAGTATATATCATGTTTCTATGTTATTAATATTGTTTATTAGGGTGGATAGGGGGCAATGTGGCAGATGTTGCAGGTGTATGGAATAGGAGGTAGGTTACTGAAAGCAGTGAAGAGTTTTTATGAGGATAGTGAGGCTCAGGTTAGTGTGTAGGAGGGAGGGGGACTGTTTCCCAGTAAAAGTGGGCCTTAGACAAGGATGTGTGATGTCACAGTGGTTGTTCAATATATTTATAGATGGGGTTGTAAGAGAAGTGACTGCGAGGGTCTTGGCAAGCGGTGTGGGGTTAAAAGATAAAGAATCAAATACAAAGTGGGAGTTGTCACAGTTGCTTTTTGCTGATGACACTGTGCTTTTGGGAGATTCTGAAGAGAAGTTGCAGAGGTTGGTGGATGAATTTGGTAGGGTATGTAAAAGAAGAAAATTGAAAGTGAATATAGGAAAGAGTAAGGTGATGAGGATAACAAAAGATTAGGTGACGAAAGATTGGATATCAGATTGGAGGGAGAGAGTATGGAGGAAGTGAATGTATTCAGATATTTGGGAGTGGACATGTCAGCAGATGGGTCTATGAAGGATGAGGTGAATCATAGAATTGATGAGGGAAAAAAGGTGAGTGGAGCACTTCGGAGTCTGTGGAGACAAAGAACTTTGTCCATGGAAGTAAAGAGGGGAATGTATGAGAGTATAGTTATACCAACACTCTTATATGGGTATGAAGCATGGGTGATGAATGTTGCAACGAGGAGAAGGCTGGAGGCAGTGGAGATGTCATGTCTGAGGTCAATGTGTGGTGTGAATATAATGCAGAGAATTCGGAGTTTGGAAATTAGGAAGAGGTGTGGGATTACCAAAACTATTATCCAGAGGGCTGAGGAGGGGTTGTTGAGGTGGTTCGGACATGTAGAGAGAATGGAACGAGACAGAATGACTTCGAGTGTGTATAAATCTGTAGTGGAGGGAAGGCGGGGTAGGGGTCGGCCTAGGAAAGGTTGGAAGGAGGGGGTAAAGGAGGTTTTGTGTGCGAGGGGCTTGGACTTCCAGCAAGCATGTGTGAGCGTATTTGATAGGAGTGAATGGAGACAAATGGTTTTTAATACTTGACGTGCTGTTGGAGTGTGAGCAAAGTAACATTTATGAAGGGATTCAGGGAAACCGGCAGGCCGGAGTCCTGGAGATGGGAAGTACAGTGTCTGCACTCTGAAGGAGGGGTGTTAATGTTGCAGTTTTATAACTGTAGTGTAAAGCAACCCTCTGGCAAGACAGTGATGGAGTGAATGATGATGAAAGTTTTTCTTTTTTGGGCCACCCTGCCTTGGTGGGAATCGGCCGATGTGTTAATAAAATAATTAGATGAATTTTGATAGATAAATAAGCCGTAGAGTTGATATTAGCGTCATATTAAAGCATTTTGTCATGTGTCCAAACAATAAACTCACCTCCCTCTGGAACGGATTAATTGGATTTACATTATTTCGTATTGGAAATATCATTTCAGTTTTTGGGTTTCGTCAGATTCTCTGGAACGGATTAATCACGAAAACTGAGGGTCCACTGTATAATAATAATTGGTCTATAAATTTTTTGTGAAGGATGAAATTTGTAATTATGCATTGCCCTCGTGAGAAATTGACTTTCCCCAATCCCATTCCTCTTATTTCTTTCTCTCAGAAGAGGTGAGCCACTGCTAGTCACAAAATGCATTTCACTAAGACGTTTTTATTGGAAACGTTTCACGGTCTGGCACAAAGTGGTTGTTAAGCTGGAAATAGAGTATTTTTGGTCATTAAAAATTTAATTCAGCAAACATTCGTTAAGTGCAAGTCAACTGTAATATATTACTGTGTTGTAAGAACAAGCTTGCTAAAGTTGTAGTAGCTCAGTATTTCATTTTATTGTGCATTGTTGTGTTTATACAGTATTACAGATTTTATTTTAGATGCTTATTGTTTTCTCTGAGTATCATGGCAATCCCTATTGTACTATATGGCAGTGATATATGTATAGAGTAGGGCCCCGGTTTACGGCGCTTTGTTAATACAGATGTTTCAAATTATACCCAACAATTCATTTATACAGCTCCTGATTCACTATCATGGCTTGAGCTTCCAGCATCATTTTCTTTTAATTTGTTCACATTAAAGTGTTTTAAAATTAGTGTATTTCATATATACTCTGTTACAATGACATCTAAGGGTAGCTGTAATAAAAAAAAAAGTCAAGGCTCTTCTTACTTTAAGTGCAAAGTTAGAAATGATTTAACTCAGTGAGCAAGGTATGTCTATGACTGAGATAGTACTGATAATTGTACTTATGTGTACGTACCTGTATCTAAATAAACTTAATGTGCTAGCATGTAGGTACGTTAAATCACTATTTGGCATTGTTACATAGTAGTAGTGTATATGCCAAGTGAGGGGAGTAGTTAAGAGTGTCTCACTAGTGTTGAAGACTCAACATAAGAATTATGTCACTCTGGGGCACTTTAAATGTCATATAATACATTATTATAGACATTTTCATTAATGCATCTATGTATGATGCATTTTTCAAATTAGTACAGTGGACCCCTGCCTAACGAGCACCCCGGAAATCGTACAATTATGTAAGTATAATATTGTAAGTGCTTTCGTAAGTGTATTTTTGGGGGTCTGAAATGGACTAACCTACTTAACATTTTTTCTTAAGGGAGTAAATTCGTTCGGTAATGGCACTTGAGCAGGCTTCTAGAATGAATTTTGCTCGTTAGGCGGGGGTCCACTGTACAGTGGACCCTCGCTATTCGAACACTCCAAAACTCACCCTTTTATGTAAGTTTATTATTGTAAGTGCTTTTATAAGTGTATGTTTGGGGGTCTGAAATGGACTAATCTAATTTACATCATTCCTTATGGGAATAAATTCGTTTGGTAACAGCACTTGAACAGCATTCTGGAATGAGGGCGAGTTTTGACGTGTTCGAATAGCGAGGGTATATAAAAAACACACTACATATATAACACAATACAGACAACCATACTAGAACAAATTGACCTAATTGTGAGTTGTGGTAGCCGGGTGGGCGTAAATTATTAGTATAATGATAACTAAAACCATAAGGGTCATACAGTGCTGAGGGTAGGCACACAGGAGTGTACGGCAATAAGACGTTCTCTAGTCTGCTACCACCAGAGAAACTGTGTATATTACAGGGGGTAACTGCAGAAAAACACTCCTTTCCTATGTCTTTACTCATAAATAGCATCATTTGCTCTCAAAAGGGTATGTTGCTGCACTGCATTAATGTGAAGATAAATTGTTTAAATGTCACTAGTCACTCCCAGTTGGACATCCAATACCTGTCCAAGTGCCTGTTTAATATGTGTCCACTCAAAACACTGACATTACATATACATTTATGGAGCATTTTTTCCACAATACACCTTACATATACAAATTATCTGCACATTAATGCAGTAGCCTGCATAACAGCTGCCTTGACCCAGGGTGTACTGTCAGTGATTCAGTATGTTTACAGAATTTGGGCACTCTGCATCTTTCTGTATTCTGGCAGTTTTTTTACATTCCTTTTACTTTCATATTTTTTTAGGCCTAGCTCTATTGCACACTTATATATACTGAAGATAAATTCAAAGCTTTCAGAGGCTGATTTCAAAGGCTTAGGGAAACTTCATATCAAAGTGCAGGGTGAAGGAGGGCTAATTGAATGTGGTGGATTTACCAAGCAACCAATTTTTAATGTGGATGACACTGCAACAGTTTGGAAGATGCCCTCTAGGGCATTTATTACTAAAGAAGAGAAGTCAATGCCTGGCTTCAAAGCTGCAAAAGATAGGCTAACACATGCTAGGGGCTAATACTACTTGCCACTCACTATAAGCTAAAAATGCAAATATTTTAAGATAAGTAATGAGTGTACTATACAGTGGTACCTCAGCATACGAACAGCTCCCAACTCAAACAATTATGTAAGTGTATTTTTGGGGGTCTGAAACGGATTAATCTAATTTACATTATTCCTTATGGGAACAAATTCGTTCAGTATCAGCACTTGAACAGCCTTCTGGAACGAATTAAGCCTAGTTCTATTGCTCACTAAATATATGATAGTGTAAAATGTTATCAAGCATTTATATCATTTAAAACCTGGAACCTAACCCTCCATATAATTGGGGCCTTCCTATATATATACGTATATAAGTGAAACCAAAGTTACCCAATGATTGATCTGGATGTTATATATATATATAAATGTATTATATACTATATACGTACATATATGTATACATATTATACAATTGGTGCCTCATAAAAGTAAGTCAAGCAAATACTGTATTAGTATGTGCATTTCTGTAAGTAATGTAGCAGCTGTTAGGCCCTCTAGTGGTTACTTGTATATATATTTTAGCACCTTGTGAATATAATAATAATAACAGCCGTGCCTTTGGCCAAGCTTCCTTGTTGAGTGTTTGATTAACCCTTTCACTGTCCAGACCCCTGAAATTAATAGCACTTTTGGTGCACAGTGTAAAAGATGACTGACAGATAAATTCATTATATATAATATACATAACAAAAATAAATTTTCTATACACGTGTAAAAACATACTGACATCACAGTTTTCATGCTTTATGCTGATGTTCAGTATCACTCTCATGCACAAGTGTCCAGCAGTAGTCAGCCATCAAACTGATCATCAGGTATCCCTTCTCCATGATGGCTGTCTTGGTGAAATCATTCACTGTGGGGGTTCTGTCTCACAGAAACTAAGTGTTGGAGCAAAACTTAAGTTCAGATTTGAATTCAGCTCCCAAAATTAGATAGAAACATGTTTTTAAGCGTGAACTGAAATCATTATTGGTCAGTGTATGACCCTAATGGGTTTAGCACTTATGATTATAATAATAATAATGTTGGCCAGTGTAATTTTAACAAGTCTTTCACAAATAGTTACTCCTTGAAGTTTATTCACTCTTATCACATCTGTATAAATTATATTTTGGAATAAAGGCTTCACTCTCCAAGAAATCTCTAATGTGGGCTTGTTACAAAAGAAACTATTTTTTATCTTTATTTGTAGGCCATAAATACTGGCAAAAAGAAATGAAGATAATATACTTGGGTTGCTTTGAACTAGTGATCTTGTTAGGTGATTTAGTACTTACAACGGGTAACCTACTCATGATGGGGTGTCCAGTGCTGTCTCATCCTGTTGTATGTTGAGTGGCATAAGTACTCTTGTTCCATCTAACATGGCTGACAGTTTTATTATTATTATAATCAAATAGAAGCGCTAAACCACAGGGGTCATACAGCGCTGCAGGTGCTGACAGTTTTAGTATTTGGGGATGTACAAATTGTTTTTGCAGTTTGTATGGATTTTTATCTTTTAAGCCTGTGGCTGTTGTTGCTTTTTTGTCTTCGTTTATCTTTCGCGTAAAGAATGTGCACATCTGTCTCTTTTACATGAAAAAGTCGAGAGTAAAGCAAGTTTTTACATTTCTTCAAAGTGACATTTCCATTTATTAAAATGGGTATGGGTAATTGCATCTTTTCCCATATCTGCATATTCCTTGGCATAATATTTACGTTTCCATGTCCTTTGTACATTTACACATACTCTTGTTTACGATACCCCCATCTGATTGTGGTATTTCATTTTCCAGTGGTACTGTATTTTGTTTCACCCTCTCCTCCTCTCCATTTTCTTTAATCTTATCTGTCTTGCTTGGATTTTGTTATGCAATCTGTATGACCCTTGTGGGTTTAGTGCTTAAGTTTTGATTATAATAATTTTGTTATGCGATCAAGACTAACAGCTCGTGAGGACTCCATTTGTAAACCTTTCCTGGCTCCAAATGTGAGAGCTTTGCTCCTTGTGAAACACTCAGGACACACAACCCTACTTCATTTGCTGCATGAATGGAAGCTTGTAGTCTGTCAGTCTGTATCATTTTGTTCTATGTCAATCTCCTGAACCAAGTATAAACACTCCTGAAAGGTATGAAACATTATAGACATTTGTGCATTCTCTCATTATTATTATTATTACATTCATGGGGAAGTGCTAAACTCACAGGGGTGGGGTCATATAACACCTGGGGGAAATGGGAGGCATTTAGCATCAAGGAACCTCCCTTAAAGGGGCATTCTCTCTAAACCCAGTCCATGAGTTAATCTTAAGAAATGGGTTTAAACTTGCCATGAAGTGGGGAAGCCCTGTAATACTAATTGGTAATCAGTTCATGTTCTCATCCTCCCTCTCATTCCCTCCCTCTATCAACTGAGATAGAGATCTCCAAAAGGACAGATACCCCAAGCTTCCATGGCTCTTCCTGTAGCGACATCTCTACAAAAAATTATGGCTTGTGCAATTTAGCTGGCTATATTTTGTGCAAATATTAAAAAAACATTTTATGGTAGCCTAACCTAATATAATTCAATTTAATTTAGAATTACAGTGGACCCCCGAGTTTCGTAAACCCCGGAAATCGTACATTTATGTAAGTGCTTGTGGAAAAGTATTTTTGGGGGTCTGAAATAGACTAACCTACATGACATTTTTCTTAAGGGGTAAATTCGTTCGGTAATGGCACTTGAGCAGACTTCAGGAGTGAAGTTTTTACGAAACTCGGGGGTCCACTGTACTCCTAATTTAAAATAGGTTCGTTGGGTTGGTTATGTTATGTTAGCTTTTATTAACCAAAACTCATCTTTTTTTTTCCCATAACCCAAAATATAACTGTTTCCACTGCTTAGCCTGCTTAACCCTTTGACTGTCGCGACCCCAAATCCTAAAGTGTTTCTCTGTGTCGCCAAATATTAAAAAAAAAAAATTATCTTTCTTATGAAATTATAGTGAATCTTTTCCCGATGGTAATGACACCAAACGTATGAAATTTGATGGAAAACTTACGGAATTACGCTCTTGCGAAGTTAGCAATCTCGACAATATTTACACATCGGCGATTTCGCCCACTTTGAGCACTATTTTCGGCCAATTCCATTGTTCCAGTCGACCAATCTTATAGCTATTTCTTTAGAACTCCATTTGTTCTATTGATTGAATACAAGAAACCACCCATTTACTGATTTCAACTACCAATAAAGTAGTCAGAAATTGGCCATTTGGCCAATTTCACGCAAATTAAAAAAAATGACAATTTTAAAATAGGATCCAGAATGAACAATGCAGACATTCCTGGCACTAAAATAACATTTTCTCTGTTCATCTGTCACATCTCCAGGCCCCTCTTATATTATTCTTGCTTTCTATTCTATTTTATTCACACAAAAAATAGAAGATTTACTGTTATGCAGACTACTGCATTATTGTAATAATTGTATAAATAATGTCAACCCATTCATAACTGCGTATTAGAATGGCTAGTTAGATACTTATTGGACAATGACGTCATTTGTTTACTCTTAAACATTGATAAAAATTGAACATTTCTGCTACTTTGAGCTCAATTTCGAGATCCTTTTCATCGTGAAACCAATCAAAATCATCTCTAATTCTGTAATATGTCTTCCATTCTATCAAACGAGACCAAGAAAACAAGAATATAACCATAAATACTATACAAAAATACACCTCAAAGTCTGCGTTTTAATCCAAAAACACTCAGTTTTTTTTTCATTATGCACTGCGTGCTGTGCACACACTGACCACACATACCCATTCTCTCACATGTGGGCCTACCAGCTTTCTCCCGCTTGATTTGAAGCCGCTAAATTTTGGCGTATTAACACTGGGTCGTAAGACGTATATACAGTGGTACCTCGAGTTACGATATTTTTTCGTTTGAGAATGCTGTTCAAGTGCCATTACCAAACGAATTTATCTTCATAAGGAATAATGTAAAATAGACTAGTCCTTTTACACCCCCAAAAATATACCTACAAAAGCATTTAAAAAAATAAACTTACATAAAAAGGAGATTTTGGGGACCATCGTAACTCGAGGTACCACTGTATACGACAGAAACAGTCAAAGGGTTAATACTGGAGAATTTACACAAGTTATTACTAAGCTACATTCAATATAAGCCAAAAGTTACTTACAATATCATGGGCTTAACTAACTTAATGCAGTACAGCCACCTGTTGCTGTACTGGAAACAGGATGAATCTTTTGAGTATAATCAATTCACATTCATTACTTATTTCTGCTTTTCAGCTGTATGCACACAGTATCAATTTCAGTGGCCTGTAGATCATTCTTAAAATACATATTGTTATTTTTTCTTATGAATATGGAATCAATATTTAGAATTTATAGTAGAATTTTTAATATTGCTTTGAATAACTATTCCACTGCCGACCTAATTTTTGTATGGCTTTTAAGATGTTATTACATTTACCAGGCATGTAGTGGTCATATAGCACTTGGGGAATGGAAAGAAATTGGATTTGATCCAAGGAAAGGGAGAACAGATTGATTCAATTCCTTGGATAAAGGACTTTCTGGCATCAACAGGTATTCATATGAAGATTTTAATTAATGAAACTGTGGAATCTGAAGCAACTGTGTATTTTTCCAGAAAACCAAGGAAAGTATTACCACTACATTTGGTCAAGTTTATGAAAGTTATAATAACTCCTACAGCTAAAAAGCATTCTTTATCAAAAATAATTTTGTAGATTCACTTAATAATTTAACAAAGCATTCTACACCACTTTCTTAAAACGGAAATCATATTTATGGAACAAGTGGTGGTGGATATAAAATGACACCAAATATTCTTGAAAGTTATCGTATTTCACGGCTTATTAGATGCATTTTTTTTCCATGTCTCCAAAAACAACGCAGTGTTCTATAAACTGAATATCAGTGATGGGAGCTATAAGTTTGATTGTAATAATAATAATATGGAAAACAGGGTAACTGTAAAACATGCATTTCCCTCAAGAGCTTTACTTAAGTTTATTTAACAAGTTTTATATTTAAGTTTCGGGTACACATCATACAAATTTCTTTTACAGTGGTCTTGATGGCATGCATTATGGGCACAAAAAGTACTTCCAGCAAGCACACATTATGGGCACATAAAAAGACTTCCAGCTAGCATGCATGAGTATATTAGATAGGAGTGAATGAAGACGAATGATTTTTGGGACCTGAGGAGCTGTTGGAGTGTGAACAGGGTAATATTTTGTGAAGGGATTCAGGGAAACAAGTTAGCTGGACTTGAATTCTGGAAATGGGAAGTACAATGCCTGCACTTTAAAGGAGGGGTTTGGGATATTGGCAGTTTGGAGGGAGGTCTAAACTGTCATATCTGAGCGCCTCTGATGAATTTTTTTTTTTCTTTTTGGATCATCCTGCCTTGATGGGAAACGGCCGACGTGTTAAAAAAAAAGTACATTTCAAAAATTTAACCTTGAATAACTCATTTAACCCTTTCAGGGTCCGTGCCGTAGTTCTACGGCTTTGAGTTCTGGGTCCAAACAGTAGTTCTACGTCATGAGCTCAGCTCACTCAGATAAGCTTTGAGCGGTAAATTTGGGCCTAGATATGAGAGAATACATCTTTGTGGTAAGTGTGCACCACATAAAACAAATCCTGCAGCACACAGTGCATAATGAGAAAAAAAAAACTGAAACCCGTAATTTTCGATTAAAACAGCGACTGCAGTGTTGTTTTGTATATTTTTTATAGTTGTATTTGTGATTTCTTGGTCTCATTTGATAGAATGGAAAATATATTACAGATATAGAGATGATTTTGATTGGTTTTAGTACTGGAAATGGCTTGAAACTGAGCTCAAACTAGCAGAAATGTTCAATTTTTGCCGATAATCAAGAGTAAACAAATGACCTCACACGTCTAATACGCGTCAGCTGGTAGGTCTAATGTACATTCACAAATGTGGTGATATTATTTGTATAATTATTACAATATTGCATAACATTAAATCTTCCATTTTTTGGTTTGAATAAAAATTCATTATGTGAATAAAAAATAAAAATGGAATTCATTTTAAAGACTGAAAAAGTAACTAATGAACAGAGGAAATGTTAGTTTAGTGCCAGGAATGCCTGCATTGTTTATTTTGCACCCTATTTTGAAATTGGAATATTTTGAACTTTGAGTTAAATTGGCTAAATTACCAATTTCCAATCACTTTATTTTGTAGTTGAAACAGTTGACTAGGCGATTTCTTGTGCTCAATCGATAGAAGTAATACTAGTGAAATAGCTAAGAATTTGATCGACTGGAATAATGTAATTGGCCTAAAATGGGAGTCAAAGTCGGCAAAATCGCCGATGAGTAAATATCACTGACACATCAAAATTCGCGAGAGCATAATTTTGTCAATTTTCAATCAAATTTCGTACTTTTTGTTTTATTACCTTCAGAAAAAGATTATCTACCATTTCATAAGAAAAAAATCAGATTTTTTTTTTTGGAAAATTCTTGGACATTGGCACACCCCTTCCAAAAATGGCCTTGGACCCTGAAAGGGTTAAGTTAAACATGTCTGAGGGTCTAAACCTCACAACATCCAGCTAGGCCTAGTAGGACAACATGAACTCTCTCCACACATTTCTAGATTAACAAGAAACATCCACAAAGTAAATTGTCAAAAAACATGATTAATATTCACAATTTAAGAATTGAATAAATATTGTATGGCTTTTTTGGAGGTGTCACGGCATGTACCCAATTTTTCCCATACGTTGTTCACCCCACCCATCACTCTTTCACATATAGTGACATTTTTCTGGAGCCTAACTGGCATGAAAGGTGGTTGTCTACTATACATATCATTTATAGATATAATAAACTCCAAAAATAAATAAGTTAAAAGTATGGTATAGTAATTTTATTTACCTTTTATGGTGGATAGATGAGATTGTTTTGCAGTGATTGTACATTGGTGAGTCAAGTTTAAATAGGCTTGCACATGACTCGTCTGAGACATCAATGTAACTGATGAGACCATCAACTGCAGTGCTTTACGACCTGTACAGGTTGGGCACATTTTGCAAATATAATAACCACATCACATACAACTGACATTTTAGGTTTCTTCCTGATACTAACATTTGCTTGAAAGACCATGGTTAATCATTATATACTTTATAATAAAAATATACAGAAAATGGAGTGAATAACTAATTTTGATTGTGTGAGCAATAACAGTCTCCACCCACTAGCTACTCAGCAAAGTAACCAAAACAGATAATTCTCTACCTAGTTCATTTTTGTCTATTCTTTCCAAAAACTGTTAATTGTAGGTCTGTTAAAGTCTACTACCAAGCAGAACTCTCAAGGTTAAAATACATTATCATGTAGAGAGTTTTAATGTTTATTAAAGAAATTCTATTACTGAATTTATCTCAAATACTAGCTGCAGTACAGTTTTATTTTTAATTAAGTCTTCATTGTACAGTATTTTAAATAGGTTAAACATTTGCACTTCACAGAAATACAATTAAATAAGTCAAATGAAATTTCTATAGATATTACGAACTATAACAATACCGTTTAGTGGTTATAACAACAGCACCAGAATAGCACTGAGGAACAACTTAGTGCATTGGTAGTCTGACAACCAAATTTGTATCTATCATTATTTTTGTAATATCTAAATTAGGACTAGTCCTAAATTTAATTTTTAAGGCAATTTATTTTTAAAAAGCTTGTATAAACTAAAGAATTAAGTTTAAAAAAAAATATGGATAAGGATTAGTGTCTGCAGTGTGACAAGTTTAGGCATTAAGCAGTACAACTTTCAAATTGGAAATTAATCACATTTGCAAAATTGTAAATTTCATATTAATGTAGTTGTAATGTTATTTCTGTAGTGTCTCAAGTTTTACTGAATGTTATTCAAGGCAATGGAGAGAAGTAAAGTATGGAAAAATCATTGCCTGCCACTGTAAAGATTCTTTTTTTTTTTTTTTTGCTTTTCATTTCTCCTTCCAATAAACAATGCTCTCAAGAAATCAAGAGCTTCAGGTTATGCTGGCAAATATTGTTCAGGGCCAACATTATTTACAATCATTTGAAGTAAGACTAGCATCTTTCCTGATTTCCCAGTTTCCACATTAGCACTATTCTTGCTTTGATAAAAAAAAAATGAAGACCTCTATATTGTATGTATGCCTTAATGAGAGGTGCCATGATACTGGTGAAAGGCTCTTGGTCAAAGTAACTTGAGCTGCCCTCCCTTTCCTTGGATCAAGTCTGATTACCTCCCTTCCCCAGCCTCATTATGCAGTTTTAATGTTTACCCCATGAACAATAATTAATAATAATAATATAAATAATAATATTATTAAGTATAATAATAATAATATGTGGATTATGTGGATTAAAATAAGGGTCGGATGCGAAAAGTGGGTCATAATAAGCGTGTATGCACCTGGAGAAGAGAGGAGTGTAGAGGAGAGAGAGAGATTTTGGGAAATGTTAAGCGAATGTATAGGAACTTTTGAACCAAATGAGAGAGTAATTGTGGTAGGGGACCTAAATGCTAAAGTGGGAGAAACATGCAGAGAGGGTGTAGTAGGTAAGTTTGGGGTGCCAGGTGTAAATGATAATGGGAGCCCTTTGATTGAACTTTGTATAGAAAGGGGTTTAGTTATAGGTAATACATATTTTAAGAAAAAGAGGATAAATAAGTATACAAGATATGATGTAGGGCGTAATGACAGTAGTTTGTTGGACTATGTATTGGTAGATAAAAGACTGTTGAGTAGACTTCAGGATGTACATGTTTATAGAGGGCTACAGATATATCAGATCACTTTTTAGTTATAGCTACAGTGGGAGTAAAAGGTAGATGGGATACAAGGAAAATAGAATCAGTAAGTAAAAGAGAGGTGAAGGTTTATAAACTAAAGAGGAGGCAGTTAGGGTAAGATATAAACAACTATTGGAGGATAGATGGGCTAGTGAGAGTGTAGGCAATGGGGTCGAAAATGTATGGGGTAGATTTAAAAATGTAGTGTTAGAGTGTTCAGCAGAAGTTTGTGGTTACAGGCGAGTGGGTGCGGGAGGGAAGAGGAGCGTGGTGGAATGATGTAAAGAGAGTAGTAAGGAGAAAAGTTAGCATATGAGAGGTTTTACAAAGTAGAAGTGATGCAAGGAGGAAGAGTATATGGAGAGAAAAGAGAGGTTAAAGAGTGGTGAAGCAATGTAAAAAGAGAGCAGATGAGAGAGTGGGTGAGATGTTATCAGCAAACTTTGTTGAAAATAAGAAAAAGTTTTGGAATGAGATTAATAAGTTGAGGAAGCCTAGAGAACAAATGGATTTGACAGTTAAAAATAGGAGAGGAGAGTTATTAAATGGAGAGTTAGAGGTATCGGGAAGATGGAAGAATATTTTGAGGATTTGTTAAATGTTGATGAAGACAGGGAAGCTGTGATTTCGTGTGTAGGGCAGGAGGAATAACATCTTGTAGGAGTGTGGAAGAGCCAGTTGTGGGTGTAGGGAAGTTCGTGAGGCAGTGGGTAGAATGAAAGGGGTAAGGCAGCTGGGATTGATGGGATAAAGATAGAAATGTTAAAAGCAGGTGGGGATATAATTTTGGAGTGGTTGGTGCTATTATTTAATAAATGTATGGAAGAGGGTAAGGTACCTAGGGATTGGCAGAGGCGTGTATTGTTCCTTTGTATAAAGGCAAAGGGACAAAAGAGATGCAAAAATTATAGGGGAATAAGTCTGTTGAGTGTACCTGGTAAAGTGTATGGTAGAGTTATTATTGAAAGAATTAAGAGTAAAACAGAAAGCAGGATAGCAGATGAACAAGGGGCTTTAGGAAAGGTAGGGGTGTGTAGACCAAGTGTTTACAGTGAAACATATAGGTGAACAGTATTTGGATAAGGGTAAAGATGTTTTTGTGGCATTTATGGATTTGGAAAAGGCGTATGATAGGGTAGATAGGGGGCAATGTGGCAGATGTTGCAGGTGTATGGAATAGGAGGAAGGTTACTGAAAGCAGTGAAGAGTTTTTATGAGGATAGTGAGGCTCAGGTTAGAGTGTGTAGGAGGGAAGGGGACTATTTCCCAGTAAAAGTGGGCCTTAGACAAGGATGTGTGATGTCACCGTGGTTGTTCAATATATTTATAGATGGGGTTGTAAGAGAAGTGAATGCGAGGGTCTTGGCAAGAGGTGTTGGGCTAAAAGATAAAGAAGCAAATACAAAGTGGGAGTTGTCACAGTTGCTTTTGCTGATGACACTGTGCTTTTGGGAGATTCTGAAGAGAAGCTGCAGAGGTTGGTGGATGAATTTGGTAGGGTGTGTAAAAGAAGAAAATTGAAAGTGAATATAGGAAAGAGTAAGGTGATGAGGATAACAAAAAGAATAGGTGACGAAAGATTGGATATCAGATTGGAGGGAGAGAGTATGGAGGAGGTGAATGTATTCAGATATTTGGGAGTGGACATGTCGGCGGATGGGTCTATGAAGGATGAGGTGAATCATAGAATTGATGAGGGAAAAGGGTGAGTGGAGCACTTCGGAGTCTGTGGAGACAAAGAACCTTGTCCATGGAAGTAAAGGGAATGTATGAGAGTATAGTTATACCAACGCTCTTATATGGGTGTGAAGCATGGGTGATGAATGTTGCAACGAGGAGAAGGCTGGAGGCAGTGGAGATGTCATGTCTGAGGTCAATGTGTGGTGTGAATATAATGCAGAGAATTCGGAGTTTGGAAATTAGGAGGAGGTGCGGGATTACCAAAACGATTGTCCAGAGAGCTGAGGAGGGGTTGTTGAGATGGTTTGGACATGTAGAGAGAATGGAACGAGACAGAGTGACTTCGAGAGTGTATAAATCTGTAGTGGAGGGAAGGCGGGGTAGGGGTCGGCCTAGGAAAGGTTGGAGGGAGGGGTAAAGGAAGTTTTGTGTGCGAGGGCTTGGACTTCCAGCAAGCATGTGTAGCGTATTTGATAGGAGTGAATGGAGGCATATGGTTTTAATACTTGACGTGCTGTTGGAGTGTGAGCAAAGTAACATTTATGAAGGGATTCAGGGAAACCGGCAGGCCGGACTTGAGTTCTGGAGATGGGAAGTACAGTGCCGGCACTCTGAAGGAGGGGTGTTAATGTTGCAGTTTTATAACTGTAGTGTAAAGCACCCTTCTGGCAAGACAGTGATGGAGTGAATGATGATGAAAGTTTTTCTTTTTCGGGCCACCCTGCCTTGGTGGGAATCGGCCGATGTGTTAATAAAAAAAAAAAAATAATAATAATAATGATGTACTGGATGTACAAATTTAAGACCTAAATAATTATGTTCTGAATAATATTTTCTTTACTAACTTTGATTTTTTAGTTTCTTATCACAAAAAAACACATACCTTAGTTTCACTGACATTAAAATTCTTTATAAATACAATATGTACTCAAGTATAACCTGATGGCACACATAAGTAAACCCCCCAATTTTTTGCTAAGAAATCCTTAATTTTTCATATATCTTATTAATAAGTCTACCTAGGAAGAACTTTAAAAGGGGTCAAATGCTTGTGATGCAAAATATATTCAAGACATGACCTGGTTTAAAAAAAAGTACTGAAAATGTAATGGTAGTAGTACCAAAAACTTCACAATATTTCTGATAAAAATGAAAACAGTCAGTTGAAACAATAAACATAAAAAAAGGAACACTGCTCATGCTAAGCAGGTTCTCCTCACATTTTACCATAAGAAAAACAATTAAGGAGAATTGCAATAGACCTAATGGCCCATGCAGGCAACTCCTGACGACCAACCATTATATTACAGAGGTACACTGCAGGAAGCCCACTGGCCCATGTTAGGCAAGCCCCAGAAGACATGTTTGTTTGGTAGAAACTGGTAAAGAACTGTAGATTTATTATGTTTTTCAGTTTGTTGGCACAGTTATCCTCATCTTGTACATATCAATGGTTTGTGGACAGGAAAGAAAAGGGAGATGACTGGCTGTGGGAGGATAATAACATACTATTATTAAATTAAATGCTAAACCCGAAAGGGTTATACAGCCCTGCACTGTGGTAAGGAGAATTGAAGGATGGTGGGTGACATCCTCTTTCTTCTCTCCTTAACCTGACTTGGCTTACTCACACTATAATGATCCAAATAATAATTTTTGTTTACATTACCCTATATAATTATGATTTGCATTTCACAAACTGAAAAAGAACAAAAAAATATTGGTTGGTCTTTAGGCTGAGAACAATGGTCAACCTGACAACTCTGCAGTAATTTCCTGTTGTACTTCTCTCCAGGTAAACAAACTGAGGGATGAGGGGATTTTCCTCCATATTTGTGATTTTTTTATGGTTTTTGGAGACTTTCAGTATATTGTATGACATGTTTGGGATAATTAATTTAGCCTTTCCTAATTGAACCTAACATAACTTACAGAGAGAGGATTAGAACTCCCTGTAATAGTGCTTCACTAGGTGTCCCCAGACCCTCACAAGGTGTTCCCAGACCTCACAAGGTGTCCCCAAACCCTCACAAGGTGTCCCCAATGCCTCATCAGGTCTTGGTACCTGGCATGGCATGGATATTATTTAATTAATTTGTATCACTAAGGTGGAATATGGTCACAAAGTGTAGTTTTCCTCTTGATGCATCCAAAAGTAGGAATCTAGTGCACAGGAGACCTTCAGTGTGTAAGGATTTCCACCTCTTAAGAGTATTACTCATGAACAGACTAGCCCCCTACTATTTTGCTTAAAAATTTGGTCTTAGAACTGTGACCTATACTTGAGTATATATTGTACATGATTCTGTAATTTAGTGACACTACATATCAAGAAATAAAGGAGCAGTCATGGTAAATAATAGATATTATTTGAGATGCTGTATAAAAAAAATCTGTAGATTACAAAATGAGACTCCAAATTTTTAAGTAACCTATCATTAAATTATCATACCCTATTTCAATGAAAAATTTATTGTGATCATCCATTCATTAAATGTGACAACTTTTTGATTTCTATAAACCAGTGGTAACCCAAAACAGTGAAAAAGAAAAAGTTTCCAATCTATGCCTTGATTTGAGAGCACACTGATAGAAATATTTTGATGTTTGCAATTTTTTAAATTCTTTACCTTAACCCTTTAAAATCAACGAATGTGTAAAATTATTTAAATTAATAAAAAAATAAAATCCTTACAATACAACCATCACTAGTATATTTTTACCTCAAGTTTTAATACTTTACTGTAATAATAAGTCGTGGAAATTTTATGATCACTTGTATTTTTTACACAACTGCACAGGCAAAAAAATATATAGTTGACACAAAACACTTAAATTTTAAATGCAAGAAATAACACCCATCTCTTGGCAAGATTAATATGTACATGATGGGGTTGAACACACTACTCGTCTAGCGTACTGACAAGAAACACTATATTACTCTCCATACTTTTCCCAGTTCATCATGATCTGTCCTTCAAGGAAGGTTGTTCAGATGCTGGTGGGCTTGTCATTCAAGGAATTGGAGTTACCCTTTCCTTCCCTGAACCAAATCTGATTACCTCCCATTTCCCAGGTGCTGTAAAACTCCAATGGGTTTATTATATTTTCATGAATATATAAGCCACATCTGTAAATAAATAAACAACAGCTTTTCAAATTTTAAACACATGATGCTTATGACTGAATAATTATGTCACTTACATAAGATGCCTAATCTTTATATGATGTTTTTGCTTAATAATATTTATAGTCCTCAATACTTCGTGCCCTAGAATATTCTACATTATACTTTAAATTATACTTTTCGCAAAACGTTCTAGCACCATGCTTCACTTATATTCACTGTTATTTACAAAGGATTTCCATAAAGTTTGTAGTAAATAGAAACTACAATCGGAGAGCCAAAACACAAGTGCCTGGTTCAAAGTGCTCATTACAAGAACACTGTTAGTCAATCAGGACTGCTTTTGATGAGAGACAAGTCTCAGTTTATCACATTACTTTCAGTGTACAGTAAATATGCATACTTTTCTTTAATCCATATGAATTAAATTTAGTAGAGATTGATTTTCTTTGATATAGGTTTACGACACATGTGGCACGTTTTCAGAGTATGAGCACATACAACACAAGCACTATGGCCACATAAGAAAGCAACATTGCGCCCACGCTCCATACATATACTGCAGCAATGAGCCTCCTCAATCTCGGCAATCTTGGTTTCCAAATACCTCACCCTCTCAGCTGAAGGTTGTCTAGATTTGCTTGAAATTGTCTTCCCATCTGAAATTTATGGAATTTTTAGTGGACCTGGTGCATATCAGTGGTTATATCAATATTTAACTCTAAAGCAACAAACCTTCTTTAGCTAAGTTATGCAAGGTCAGCTTCCACCCTACAATTAATTGTTATCAAACATCATATCCTTACAGACTGCCATTCTGATAGTCACAAAAGGGTCATTCCATGTCAAATGAACCAATTTTAAAAATCGTCCCCACCTGACCATCTCCAATTTCGATAAAATTTTACATGAAGGTTGGCATGTATATCAAACTAACTTTGGGAAAATTTTATTTCATGATATGCAGTAGTAAAAATGCTATTGCCTCTCAGAGTGGAGGCAGGTGAAAATTTCACAGACCCATGGCACACAATCAACAATGTTCAAATTACTGCTGTGGCAGATCTTGAAGAGTAAAAGTTGTGGAAGAACACACGCCTATACTTACTCTGCTATCAAAAACTCGAGGAAATTAAAGCTGTATCAGGGTATAAAAGAAATTCCAACCACAATAGAGCGAAAAACTAATGTGAAGGACTTGGGAGTGATAATGTCAGAGGATCTCACTTTCAAAAACCACAACAATGTATCTACCACATCTGCTAGGAAAATGATAGAACAGATAATGAAAACCTTCAAAACTAGGGATGCCAAGTCAATGATGATTCTCTTCAAATCGCTTGTTCTCTCTAGGCTGGAATATTGCTGTACACTAATGGTCCCTTTCAAGGCAGGTGAAATTGCAGACCTGGAAAATATACAGAGAACTCTCACAATGCATAAGTACAATAAAGCACCTAAATTACTGGGAACAGTTGAAGTCCCTTGATTTGTATTCCCTGGAATGCAGGAGAGAAAGATATATGATAATATCCACTTGGAAAATCCTAGAGGAACTAGCCCCAATTCTGCACATGAAAATCACTCCTTACGAAAGCAAAGGACTCAGCAGGAGATGCAACATCCCACCAATGAAAAGCAGGGGTGCCATGAGTATGCTAAGAGACAACACAATAAATGGTAGGGGCCCAAGACTGTTCAACTGTCTCCCAGCATACATAAGGAGGATTACCAATATACCCCTGGCTGTCTTCAAGGAGGAGCTGGACAGGCACCTAAAATCAGTATTTGACCAGCCAGGCTGTGGTTCGTATGCCTGTTTGCGTGTGGCCAGCAGTAATAGATTGGTTGATCAGGCCTGATCCATTGCAAGGTCTGGTCACGGATCAGGCCGTGGGGGCATTAACTCCAAAACTCTCTCCAGGTATACAACTTTTGGAGCTGATTTAAAAAATTGCAGTCCTAAAACTTACATGCTTTTACTTTTTCACAGTATGAAGCCAAAACAGGCAAAAAAAAATCTGTTGCATAAAATTGAATTTTGAATTCAGCTGCCCATATTTCTAAAGGAAAACATTATTTTAGTATGTCACGACACTTATTTGACAACTTTAACCTTAATTTACAAAATAAATATCAGCCCCAATCAATTCAGATAACAATTTCTGAAATTGCCACCAAATATTGTACAAGGACACCTAAACATAAGGTTCTAGCTGTTGCTGCTCTATAACGACAACAAATGAAAAATGCCTGGTTTTAATTTTAACGTTGCGCAAGCCAAAAATCACCTTATTTTAAGGACTGCTTTCTCCCTTCAAGGGCAAAATACCCATCCAGAAAACAGATATCTTGTAGTTTAGAATCTGAGGTCTGTGAGGGCATTTTCAGGCACCCTTTGACTGTTTCGGTCGTATATATACGTATGTCTTACGAGCCAATGTTTCCAACGTATTATTTTTTTTTTTTCAACAAGTCGGCTGTCTCCCACCGAGGCAGGGTGACCCAAAAAGAAAGAAAATCCCCAAAAAGAAAATACTTTCATCATCATTCAACACTTTCACCTCACTCATACATAATCACTGTCTTTGCAGAGGCGCTCGGATACGACAGCTGAGAATAAGTCCCTCCCAGCTGTCACTATCCCAGACCCCTCCTTTAAAGTGCAGGCATTGTACTTCCCATTTCCAGGACTCAAGTCCAACTAAATCAATTAACTGGTTTCCCTGAATCCCTTCACAAAATGTTACCCTGCTCACATTCCAACAGCTCGTCAGGTCCCACAAACCATTCGTCTCCATTCACTCCTATCACACATGCTTGCTGGAAGTACAAGCCCCTCGCCCACAAAACCTCCTTTACCCCCTCCCTCCAACCTTTTCGAGGACGACCCCTACCCTGCCTTCCTTCCCCTACAGATTTATACGCTCTCCAAGCCATTCTACTTTGATACATTCTCTCTAAATGACCAAACCACCTCAACAACCCCTCTTCAGCCCTCTGACAAATACTTTTAGTAACTCCACACCTCCTCCGAATTTTTTGCATAATATTTACACCACACATTGCCCTTAGACAAGACATCACTGCCTCCAGCCGCCTCCTTGCTGCAGCATTTGCAACCCATGCTTCACACCCATATAAGAGTGTTGGTACCACTATACTTTCGTACATTCCCTTCTTTGCCTCCATGGATAACGTTTTTTGTCTCCACAGATACCTCAACACACCGCTCACCTTTTTTCCTTCATCAATTCTATGGTTAACCTCATCCTTCATAAACCCATCCGCTGACAAGTCAACTCCCAAATATCTGAAAACATTTACTTCTTCCATAATCCCTCTCTCCAATGTGATATCCAATTTGTCTTTATTTAAATCGTTTGATACCCTCATCACCTTACTCTTATCTATGTTCACTTTCAACTTCCTACCTTCACACACCCTCCCAAACTCGTCCACTAACCTTTGCAACTTTTCTTTAGAATCTTCCATAAGCAAAGTATCATCAGCAAAAAGTAACTGTGTCAACTCCCATTTTGCATTTAATTCCCCATAATTTAATCCCACTCCTCTCCCCAACACCCTAGCATTTACTTCTTTTACAACCCCATCTATAAATATATTAAACAACCATGGTGACATTTCACAGCCCTGTCCAAGACCTACTTTTACCGGGAAGTAATCTCCCTCTCTCCTACACAGCCTAACCTGAGCTTAACTATCCTCATAAAAACTCTTTACAGCATTCAGTAACTTACTACCTATTCCATACACTTGCAACATTTGCCACATTGCTCCCATATCCACGTAGCCACAGACCTGAAGATGACAAGGATAGCAATTTACAACCTCAAGAAAACAGCTGTCTCACTCCCACCTGGGTTTTTCTTGAGGTTTGCGGCTGTTATGGAAGGATCTGATAACACTTCCCTCTTCAGGATCTTGTTTGTACGAAGAGAAGTCTTTTTGAGTGGTACGGTGCCAGGTTAAAGTGAGGCAGCTGCTTCCTTGAGGTTGTAAATTGCCATCCTCGTCACCTTCAGGTCTGCGGCTACGCATATCACAGACATGCCTTGCTCTAATAGGGCGAGTGCACAAGTCTTCTCTGCAATTGAATGTTTAGTTCGACCCATTCTGACCACTTGGAGTGGAGATATAGTCTGGCAAAGTTTGTGGTCAAGTGAAAAAAGGGGCACTGAGGAAGGCCTCATTCCTCACCGAGCTCTGGCAGAGCACTGAAACATGGTATGATGGGGAACAATGGAGCAAGACGGGCTCCAGTACACTGTCATCACACTTTTCCTATGGCGGAAACGTGAGTGAAATGTACGCACCAAAATTTCGTGTATAGATTTTTTTTGCGTTGGACATGTAAAGATTCTTTTTGCGGCCACTGTAGATCTGCCACAGTAATAACATGAACACTGCTGATAGTATCGTATGTTGCAGGTTGGTGAAATTTTTACCTGCCTCCACTTTGAGAGCCATAGCATTACTACTATTGCATATCACTAACAAAAACTTTCCCAAAGTTAGTACGACATATATGCCAACCTTCATGTAAAATTGTATCAAAATTGGAGATGGTCAGGTGCCAACCCTTGGTCCACTTGACATGGAATGACCTAAAGTCCAATGTACAGACAAATTTGCACACACTGATTTGGGTTATAGATGAATTTATTAACAAGGTTGCAGTAGCAACCAGTTACTGCAGCACCAGTGTTTGGAAACTTTTGTTCATAGTTGTACTATGATTGTCTTTGCATAAGTATACCATGTCCATTCACATAGTAATAATACAAACACTATTAGTTTATTTATTTCTTCCTATGTCCACCTTATCAAGCTGATATGTGTAGACAGCCTGTACTGTCTGCATAGACAGCCTAAGCTGTCTGCCAGCTGAGTTCATGTTTCGCGCCATGCTCGTGCTGCCACCTATAGGCCCATACCCACTTCAGTCAGCCCCACCATGTTCCGTCCTCACTCACTCAGCGGCCTTCCTAGAGTAAACAGGCCTGCTCTCCTCTCTCCCTTGCGGCATGGCCCACCCGGGCCATGGGCACAAACACACTGCCTGTGTACCCTCACTTTATTGCAAATAAAGTAAGAAGCCTCCGAAGCCTTATCATTTCATTCACCGCTTGCAGCAGAACAACACAATAAACTCTTGTGGTTCCAATCCTTGGTCCACTTGACATGGAATGACCTAAAGTCCAATGTACAGACAAATTTGCACACACTGATTTGGGTTATAGATGAATTTATTAAGAAGGTTGCAGTAGCAACCAGCTACTGCAGCACCAGTGTCTGGAAACTTTTGTTCATAGTTGTACTATGAGTGTCTTTGCATAAGTATACATATGTCCGTTCACACAGCAATAATAGAAACACTATTAGTTTATTTATTTCTTCCTATGTCCACCTTATCAAGCTGATCTGACCTAATTGCTCTTATTTTCCAAGCTTCAATATATTTTGTTGACCATTTGTAAAGCTTTTGTTTTGTTGAAACACAATGAGCAAAAATTCAACATAATATTTTGATATTTCCTAGTAGTAGGTTGGTAGACAGCAAATGCCCAGGGAGGTACTACCGTCCTGCCAAGTGAGTGTAAAATGAAAGCCTGTAATTGTTTTACATGATGGTAGGATTTCTGGTGTCTTTTTTTCTGTCTCATAAACATGCAAGATTTCAGGTATGTCTTGTTACTTCTACTTACACTTAGGTCACACTACACATTCATGTACAAGCATATATATACACACCCCTCTGGGTTTTCTTCTATTTTCTTACTAGTTCTTGTTCTTATTTCCTCTTATCTCCATGGGGAAGTGGAACAGAATTCTTCCTCCGTAAGCCATGTGTGTCGTTAGAGTCGACTGACATGCCGGGAGCAAGGGGCTAGTAACCCCTTCTCCTGTATACATTACTAAAGTTAAAAAGAGAAACTTTTGTTTTTCTCTTTGGGCCACCCCACCTTGGTGGGAAACGGCCGATTTGTTGAAAGAAGAAAGAAGATTTTGATATTTAAAATTTATCAAGGGCCTCAAAGTTTTGCCTTATGCCCATTATGTCAATTTTTTAATGTTCATGCTATGACCCCAATGAAGTGTATTAGATGAATTTCGAACATTCACAGATGATGGATGTAACCCCTGCATCTATAAAAAGGTGAACAGAGGTACTTATCTAGAACTACGAAGATATCAAGGGAAGGTGCTGAAAACCTCTTCCCAGATGACAGAGGAGTAAGTCAAAAGCAATGGTGAATTTAAGAATATTTTCAACAGTACCTATTCATAAGCAATGAGGAGGACAAAGCTTTCCTCCTTGCTCAGTGAGGAAAAAGAAGAGAATCAGTGAGCAATGTCTTCTGTTAACAATGTCCTCACAAAAAAAAAAAAACAGGTGGTGGTGTTGGCCAAGGAGCAGGAACACCAGACGCTGAACAAGGATGCTGAATGTTAAAATCACTCTTGAAAGCAGCAGTAACTGGACTTCTGCAGTTGAAAAATCTATGGATGATCAAGTTCCAGGTCCAAGTTAATACAGTGGACCCTCGAGTTTCATGATTAATCCGTTCCAGAGAGTCTGCCGAAAGGCAAAATTCACGAAATAATGTAAATCCAAAAGTATTAACAAAAAATACATTTTTTAGAGATTAAATATAGATTTCCATACAGAAAAACAATGAGAAATAAATATAAAGCACTAATGAAATGAATAAATGAACATTTAAAGCACTATTACATACCTTTATTGAAGACTCTTGTTGGGAAAGGGAGTGTTTGGAGACAGGACAAAATAGTGGTACCCCAGATTTCATCAATAATTCGTTCCATAAGGCTGTTCAAGTGCCATTACCAAACAAATTTGTTCCCATAAGGAATAACATAAATTAGATTAATCCGTTTCAGACCCCCAAAAATACACTTACAAAAGCACTTACAAAAATACACTTACATAATTGTTCGAGTTGATAGCTGTACGAAATCCGGGGTACCACTATACTTTAATATGACAAGCTAATATCAACTCTACAGATTATTTATCTATCACAATTCATCTAATATGACATAATAAACAATATAAATAACATAGAAACATGATATATACTCTAGAATGAATAAAATATGTCAATATACGTATGTCACGAGTGGTGGTGACTTCCTGTTGTTGGGTTTATAAGGGCCACTGACATAAGCCATATAGTGGTGCTAGTCACACTGAAACACCACTAGTCACACCACTATTCACACTGAAACAATGTAGTATGTAATTTATAAATAAGAAATATTTACACTTTAATTTATAATTAATTTATAATATAATTTACACTTTAATTTATAATTAAGAAATATTTACACTTTAATTTATAAATAAAAAATATTTACACTTTATAAATAAGAAATATTTATAAAGGGGCGGCAGAGGGCGATGTATCTTGTCAGTAGCCCTATATACCTCCAACAACATTGGAGGAGTTTGTTTCGTGTCGTCCTTTTTCAATCGCTTAATCGCTTAACTTACTTGCTACACTGTTAATGCTACACTTTATCGCTGGCTGGCGCTATAGCCTTTATCGACTCCTGCTGCTTTAGTATCATACATATCGTAGAATCACTGAATCACTGAAGGCGGCACATTCTTTCCTCTCTCTTCCTCCTCCACTTTGGTACTTTGCTATGAGTTCTTTCTTGAATTCTATTGTGTTTCTCACCTTATTTACCAAAGAGCTGGCACTAGAAGCTTTCTTTGGGCCCATTGTGGCTTATTTAGTACAGTGGACCCCCGAATATCAGCCATAATCCGTTCCAGGAGCTAGGCCTTAACTCGAACTGGCCGAAAGTAGAACCATTATTTCCCATAAGAAATAATGTAAATACAATTAATCCATTCCAGACACCCAAAAATATTAACAAAAAATTCATTTTTTAAAGAATAACTAGTTTTACATACACAAAACACATATTAAATTTATAAATTTACATTTAAAATAACATTTACAGTGGTCCCCCGCCTAACGAGCAAAATTCATTCCAGAAGCCTGCTCAAGTGCCATTACCGAATGAATTTACTTCCTTAAGAAATAATGTCACGTAGGTTAGTCTATTTCAGACCCCCAAAAATACACTTCCACAAGCACTTACAATATTATACTTACATAACTGTACGATTTCCGGGGTGTTGTTAGGCTGGGGACCACTGTACTTACCTTTATTGAAGAGACTTGCTGGCACCTGGAAGATAGGGAGGAGTGAGGGAGGGCTTAGTGTTTGGAAGGGGAATCCCCCTCCATTAGGACTTCAGATATCAAAGCCCTATCTGGGGTTACTTCCCTTCTTGGTCTTTTAATGCCACTAGGACCAGCTTGAGAGTCACTGGACCCCTGTCTCACAAAATAACTGTCCACAGTCCTCTGTTTCTGGCACCTCTTAACATGTCCTTGTCCCTTAAATTCACTCACAAACTTTTCAGCAGCACGTTTGTCTGAACTGGCTGCCTCACCATGCCTTACAACACTGTGTATGCCACTACGTTTCCTAAATCTGTCAAACCAGCCTTTGCTAGCCTTAAAATCACTCACATCAGCACTGGTTCAAGGCATTTTCTTGACAAGATCTGCATGCAACTGCCTTGCCTTTTCACAAATTATCGCCATGAAAACACTATCACCCGCTATCTGTTTTCCGTTGATCCACACCAGCAACAACTTCTCAACCTCATCCACTGTTTGTAATCTATTTTTCGTTAACATATCAACACCTTTTGCAACATTAGCTTCCTTGATTTCTTTTCTCTTTGCCAGGATAGAGGTGATAGATTTGTTTTTGTTGTACATCCTGGCAAAGCTTCAACACACGTATGCCACTCTCATATTTTTCTACTACAGATATCCCTTGGTTTTCGATTTTAATCCGTTCCAGATGGATCAACTAAAACCAAAATCAGCGAAAACCAAAACTATTTTCCCCCATAAGAAATAATGGAAATTCAATTAATCCATTCCAGAAACCCAGAAGTTTGGAAAAAAAAAATTGGGGGGCCTTAAAGATAGATTTACATGCTCAAATGAATGAACTCTATGTGGCACTTACCTTTATTGAAGACTGATGTTGCTGGATGGAAGAGAGGGAGGAGGGGAGAGGGAAGAGACCCTATTTTTTGGAAGGGGAATCCCCCTCTATAAGGAATTTAGGTACCAATCCTTATCCGGGGTCACTTCCCTGCATGCCTTCTACACCCTCCCTGTCTGCTACACTACTGCATGCCTGCTACACTCCCTGCCTGCCTGTACACTCCCTCCCTGCCTGCTACACTCCCTGCATGCCTGCTACACTCCCTCCTGCCTGCTACACTCCCTGCATACCTGCTACACTCCCTGCATGCCTGCTACACTCCCTGCATGCCTGCTACACTCCCTGCATACCTGCTACACTCCCTGCATACCTGCTACACTCCCTGCATGCATGCTACACTCCCTGCATGCATGCTACACTCCCTGCATGCATGCTACACTCCCTGCATATCTGCTACACTCCCTGCATATCTGCTACACTCCCTGCATACCTGCTACACTCCCTGCATGCCTGCTACACTCCCTGCATGCCTGCTACACTCCCTGCATACCTGCTACACTCCCTGCATACCTGCTACACTCCCTGCATACCTGCTACACTCCCTGCATACCTGCTACACTCCCTGCATACCTGCTCCACTCCCTGCATACCTGCTACACTCCCTGCATACCTGCTACACTCCCTGCATACCTGCTACACTCCCTGCATACCTGCTACACTCCCCGCATACCTGCACACTCCTGCATACCTGCTACACTCCCTGCATACCTGCTACACTCCCTGCATACCTGCTACACTCCCTGCATACCTGCTACACTCCCTGCATACCTGCTACACTCCCTGCATACCTGCTACACTCCCTGCATACCTGCTACACTCCCTGCATACCTGCTACACTCCCTGCATACCTGCTACACTCCTGCATACTGCTACACTCCCTGCATACCTGCTACACTCCCTGCATCCTGCTACACTCCCTGCATACCTGTCTACACTCCCTGCATCCTGCTACACTCCCTGCATGCCTGCTACACTCCCTGCATGCATGCTACACTCCCTGCATGCATGCTACACTCCCTGCATGCATGCTACACTCCCTGCATACCTCCTACACTCCCTGCATCATGCTACACTCCCTGCATACCTCTACACTCCCTGCATCCTCTACACTCCCTGCATACCTCCTACACTCCCTGCATGCCTGCTACACTCCCTGCATGCCATGCTACACTCCTGCATGCCTGCTACACTCCCTGCATGCCTGCTACACTCCCTGCATCCCATGCTACACTCCCTGCATGCATGCTACACTCCCTGCATGCATGCTACACTCCTGCATGCATGCTACACTCCCTGCATGCATGCTACACTCCCTGCATGCATGCCTTGCACATCTCCCTGCATGCATGCTACCTCCATGCATGCTACACTCCTGCATGCTGCTACATCCTGCATGCCTGCTACACTCCCTGCATGCCTGCTACACTCCCTGCATGACCTGCATGCTACACTCCCTGCATGCCTGCTACACTCCCTGCATGCCTGCTACACTCCCTGCATGCCTGCTACACTCCCTGCATGCCTGCTACACTCCCTGCATGCCTGCTACACTCCCTGCATGCCTGCTACACTCTTAAATTCCATCGTGTTTCTCACTTTCTTTACCAAAGGACTGGCACTAGGAGCTTTCTTTGGGCCCATGGTAGCTTATTTAGTAGTCACACACAATAATCAAGGGCCAAAAACAATGAATTGTTAATAAATTTTTTGTATGAACTCCTGGGGTGATGTTCACTCAAGCATAAACAATGCTAGACTATGTGCGTGGGAGGTGCGTAGGTGGCGGTTCTACGGCCTTTGTATGTGCACGGCACTGGTGAACAGGTTCCATACCATCGGCGAAAACTGAGACAATTTTTCCACGAAAAAAGTGAGCGAAAACCAAAATCGGTGAAAACTGAGACAATCGAAAACCAAGGGATGACTGTATCTCTTTCTTCAGTTCGATGGTGTTCCTCACTTTCTTTACCAAAGGGGTGCCACTAGGAAGCTTCTTTGGACCCATGGTGACTTATTTCACAGTGATAATCAATAAACATAATAAAATTATTGTGAAATGTTTGAATGAGTGCGCTGGGTAATGTTCACTCAATGGTAAACAAAGCTAGACTGGCTCACGACGCCTGCGTGGGGAGGCGCACAAGCGCGGGCAGGCGGACAGGTCTGGTATACGGGCTGATACTCAGGAAAACGACCGATAGTTGGGACAAAATTGGGCAGAAAAAAACGACCGAAACACGAGTTGGCCGATATTCGGGGGTCCACTGTAGTTGCAAGCACAAGAAAGAATGGAATACTGTTAAGAAATTTATCTTATGAACGCGTCGGGTGATGGTCACTCGCGGAGAAACAATGCCAGACTGCCTCTGAATGGTGTGTGGGGCACCTTTGTGTGTGCACGGACAGTGGAGGCCGCTCTCAGATGTGTACCGTACCACCAACGAATCACAAGGCAAATCACGAACCGTGAGGCAATATTTTGATGAAAAAAGTTGCCGAAAGGCGAAATTCACGAAGCACGAGGCTCACAAAACTCAAGGGTCCTACTCTTACCCTTCCAAAGTGAATCTGAAAGGAGGTTTCAAATCCAGCAGTCTTGGCTCCTCTGGACAGCAACAAAGTGCTTGATGGAGTGGTAATGATGAATGTCGGGAGATAGTCATGAAGTTAGCTCACTACCACCAACATTCAAGGAATCTTCAAATCTGATATAGCTCTAATAGTCCACTAGCACAGCAAGCTCCAACAAGATATTACTAGAAAGGACCCAATTGAGTGCCTACCTGTACCAGTGCCCACAATGGATAGAGGCACAAGGTCATGCAATTTTCAATGTCTGAAAGGAAAAGATTGATGATAAATGAGGGATGCACTTCAACAGTGATTGACAAAAGAGCAACTTTCTACATTCTGCTTGTCAACATGACATCCTCAAACTGGTAGCTGAAGGAGTGAGTCAATAGTTGCTTCCTCAGCTCTGGAAGTTCTCTTCAATCTTTTCCAAGGACAGTGGAAGTTCACAGATTATGAACAGTTTGAAAATACCTCTACTGACCTGCTGACTAATGAAGCCACTGTCAACATAACGAAAAAACTTATGATTTTCTTAGACTCAGCCTTGAATTAAGTCCAGTCACACTATGATTACCATGAACTACTTGAGTTATCTTGCTCCTTCTTAACACTCCACCTCATGGCACACAATTTACAGCACCTGGGGCAACTCATTATTATGCCCAGTGGATGCCAAAGACCATCTATATCTTCAAGGTATGAATGTTTTATATCCAGTCTTGGTTAATGGTGTGTAAGGAAAAAAATGGCCATCATGACCTTAGCACGTCTTTGTCAAAACTTGGACAACATCCCTTCTCACTGCCAAGAGTGCCACAGGCCAGTTTTTGTCTTCTAAAATTCCTTGTGGTGTACAACACAATCCATGCTACAATTTCCAAAGTGACACCATGAATGATGACCAACAATGTCACTAATGACATTAGGGATTGCATGGTCAAAGCCTTGTTAAACATCTACAGCAATAAGAACCATTTGAGGTAAAAGGACACAAATGCAACTAATGTGACATTTTATTGTGGCAACGTTTTGCTCTCCAGGAGCTTTATCAGGCCGTTACTCCTGGAGAGCAAAACGTTGCCACAATAAAATGTCACATTAGTTGCACTTGTGTCCTTTTACCTAATATACTGTCGGTAATTCTACCAACATTAATACAAAAACCATTTTAAATGAGTGAATGTGTCCCAGGTTATATTGCAAGACACCAGCTGTCAAATTCACGACAAAGAACAACAGGGCCCTCCTCACCAAACTCAATGCCTCAAGGCTTCATGCATATCCATATGTCATAATGGAAGAAGAATAAGGATTATCAAATAGCTCGGACTACAACAGACACTAGCAATGACAATCACGCCAAGTGTGGAGTTGCACTGGTTAAGGATTTTACACAATGTCTAACAAAGAATGAAAAACAGGTCTAGTTTGTTCTCCAGCTGGTTGCTGACCATCACAAGCAATACCCTCAGGTCTTCAAGCAGACCCTGCAAAGACATACTGAGGGTAGCAAAGAGTGGCTGGTCACACATCAGTAGCCAGTGGCATTTCCTGTAACCTTACTAAATTGCTATGATTAATAAGAGTGATTTTTTATATCTTTGAAATACAATACTTTTGCAAGTTTTTAATGCTTCTACCTATGACTTTAACACTAAACAGCTGCTTATGTACATTCTATATCAGTGGAAAGCTTACAAGTCATACATATAATATTAACAGAATAATGAAGAATCTTCAGGCATTGTACGACATCTACATAATACATTGAAAATTCAAAGATCTTAAACAATCTCTAATTATTAAAATGTTATCCCTATCAATGAATAAGGACCACCAAGGTATACAGCACTGTATTAATATAAATTTAGTCTTAGCTACATCTAGTGCAACACAAACTAATTACAATAGGGCCCCACTTATACGGCAGGTTAGGTTCCAGGCTATCGCCGGAAAGCAGACATCGCCGGAAAGCAGAAAGCCATTTTTTTTCATTTATAAATTCATATAAATGCCAGACAACAAGTTTACACTAACTTACATTAAGTTAGTAATAGAACTAGGTATTAAAAAACACAATAAAAAGTAAAATACATACACAGTACATTCATTACTTACCTTAAAATATTTGTAGTTTTATTTATGTAGGGCAAGAGGTGAGTAGTACTTATTTGTAGGGAGTCAGGTGTAGGTAGCCCTGGCTCTCCGTCCCAAACTTAATATACGAGATTTAAAGCAGCCCAGAGAGATAAAATACACATACAGTACACTCATTATTTACCTTAAAATATATGTAGTCTTAATGTTGGATGAGAGGTGAGAAGTATTTATTTCTAGGAAGTCAGTGTATGTAGCCAGTAGGTGTAGCCCGCCTGGGTTCCACCTACCGGCTACCTACACTGCAGCCCAGAGCTATATTATTACCATCGACATACCTTGTTCACTGAATTTAATTGTTTCTAACAACCACCTTTAGATGCCATCATAAACGAAGGGAGAAGTAATGAATAATTCATACCGAGAATAGTAAACAAAAGCGGAGTGACTAGGCCAAACGAAGATTCATACACGTTTTCTTTGGTGCTAGACCAGAGAAAACAATGTTTTCCCTCCGCCTGGCATATAAACATAGCATGTTTATATGCCAGAATGAATAATGAGTAGGATATAAACATAGCATGTTTATATCCTATGTAACATGTTTCTTATATAATTTTGAAGAAAATATCATAGATGGATTAATGAAAATGTCTATATTAACATAAAATAAGACATTTAATATGCCCAAGAGTGATTATTATTAGTATTACGTAATGTTTACCCTCCGCCCGGCAACACCTCCATAGCATATAAACATAGCATGTTTATATGCTATGTAACGTGTTTCTTATATAATTTTGAGGAAAATATCATAGATGGACTAATGAAAATGTCTATATTGACGTAAAATAAGACATTTAATGTGCCCAAGAGCGATTATTTTTTACGTACTATTAGTATTACTATGGTGTTAAGACTAGAGGGACACTCTTAGTGATTTTAATGTGTACCTGCATGCCAGCACAATGTGTAAGTATATTTAGGTACAGGTACACAAGTATTATTATCAGAACACATATAAAATATGCAATAACTTTAACACTTGAAATTTTGCAAAGTTTCCAGACATAATAGAGATGTGCTCACAGAGAATGTAAACAAACCAGATAGCGTGCACCGCATTAGAAAGACAGGTTGCCATATAGCAAGTTTTGGTCATAATTTGAAATACCTGTATTAGCGGAACACCGTAAGGCGAAACGCCGTAAAGCGGGGCCCTACTGTATATTAAAGTCAAACTCAGTGAAATAAAGCAAATGAAGATTTCCATATCCTATGAATGCTTCATAATTAAATTTGCTCACTGTTATTAATTTTGAAAGTGGTAGACAGAGTCCAATTATATAACTTACCTTTCGTAATTTTTGAGACTACTACATCATGACACCTAAGGCATTTTTTTACTCTACTGGAACAGTCCTCACAGGTTACACAATGTCCACAAGGTTGGAAAATAATGGTTGAGGGACATTCTAAACAGATGGAGCAATCACTTGTACCGTCTTCTGCCTGAAATCCAAATTTTAAATATTTAGATAAGGCAAAAGAACTGTTTGTTGCATTTATGATTTTAGGAATGGTGCATGAAAGAGTGAATAATGAGTAGTGGTACAAGTTTTGGATAAAAAATATATGGAAGAATGCATCAGGTAGTGATTTGGCAAGATTTTCAAATCCAGATAATAGGTTATTAGTTGCTAAAAACTCCATGGGGAAGTGGAACAGAATTCTTCCTCCGTAAGCCATGCGCGTCATAAGAGGCGACTAAAATGCCGGGAGCTAGGGGCTAGTAACCCCTTCTCCTGTATACATTACTAAGGCTAAAAAGAGAAACTTTTGTTTTTCTTTCTGGGCCACCCTGCCTCAGTGGGATATGGCCAGTTTGTTGAAAGAAGAAGATGACTACTATGATATAGGTAATACACTCTGCAATACAGATTTCCTCTTTTGTGTGTTTTTTGCAACCTCATTACTCTTTCTCTGTTGTCCTTTTCCTTTACTATAAGAAACGTTTTAACAAATGCTAGAGGAAGACTTTTGGAAACAATACCCATAATTTTAATTAAAATGTACAAATTTCATAGGTTCTAATAACAGCAAAGGCACTGGAATACATCAGAACAAATCAAATATGGTTTCTTAGAAAAATATGCCAAAAATGTGAAGAGACCAAGATAGAAGAAAAAGGGAGTACACTAAGTACAGAGATAGACAGCGTTAATTATGTAATAAAAGTTTTTCTTACCTTTTCCACATTACAGTTGTTTTGTGGCTGAGGTGTTGGTGTTAGCTTGACAAGTTCCCCTGACACTTTGGCTGGACTTACAGGCTGGGAGTGGGACTGTGGTTTGCCTTGCACTGCAGCAATGCCCGAGGAATCTGGGGATAGACTCTCTAGTCCTCTCTGTCGAATACTCTCTGCAGCCAAGTCTAAGGCTTTCAGATCCATATCAATAAACGCCATACTGCCTCCACTGTGAAGAGATATATGTAAGCAGTAATGCTTAATAATCAATAATGTATTTCTACATTTACTTCTTTGGGAAAAACTTGAAAAATAGTATAGAATTAATTTATTACATGGGATATTATTTGTTCTAAAAGCAATTTGTTTCAAATTACATGCTGATACTTAATCTTCAATGCCTATGAGTACCTAATTTTTTTACTGATAAAAGTACAGTATTACTACAATCATCATCTTAACCATATAAAAAATGTATTTGTTTTGTAAACCACAAGAAGTGGTGGAGATATGATCCTCTGTCCAATAAGTGCAGTCTGGCCTCTGACCATCACACTAAAGAATTTGAAGAATTATGTACAAAAAACTGGTTAGTAAAAATATGATGATAATAGTATTCTTAATTTACTTTTATTATCCTAATTATCTAGCAGACTGTTACTACCAGTAAGTATTATTGTTTGTTTGAATACCCTTTATTTATAACAAAAGTCTTTTGTAAAGTAAATCTTTTGGCATATTTATGTAATCTAATATCTTAATTGAAAATTAATTTATGTTGCATTTATCTTTAATATTTTCTTAATATTGTTTCATCTAAACAAAAATTGACTCTTCAAGGCTAATAGCATTGATAATGACAAATCTTTCTTCTTAAATTATTATACAAGGTGGTCAAAGATATGCATTACAGTCTTTGGTCTCTTACTCATTTTATCCTGATATAGCATGTACTCCTTTTGTTTTTATATGTGAAACATGCTTACAATGCACATGTAGCACTTTACAAATGAAGCAGCAGTAATGCACAGACAATGTGAAACTAGGTTGATCTTTATCTCTCTCTTAATTTTAATTGTGTCAACAACAGGTAAACACTGTTGAAATGAGAAGTTTTACTATTCTATCAGAATCTATCTGGACTGTGGTAGACCCTAGATGGTGCCACAAACCTTACTTATACCCTACACTCCCCCTCCCCCACCCATCACCTGGATTAATAATAGTGTAATCAATAGTTCCCTACACCAAATTTCTTGCATGCTAAAACTAGTGTATACAAACCTGGCCTGTGTTGTATAACTCTGCAGAAGATCAATGGTATTGGTGTCATTGATTAGATCCAATGGAGTCTTAGAGCGGATATTTGCAACAGTCACACTGCAACCTTTCTTAGCTAGGTAGCAAGCGAGTGCCAGTGAAACGTTATTTTCAAATCCTCGTTTTGCGATGTCTGTCAGAATCTTATCAAAAGGATTTGTAAAATTAGAAGGGTCACCTACTTCTTCAGCCTTACATCATCACCCTATCAGCTAAAATTCGAGAAATACAAGGAGACAAAAAATAAAAGCAAATGATAAATAACAAAAATTTGTGTAAAAGCTAAAGGAGATAAAGAAGTGATATAAGACTTTAACATAAATATTTATCTAAAGACATAAGACAACTAAAAGTTACTAATTTCTGCATGTTTGATGGAATGTAATAATAGATGTTAATACAAAAAAGTCAAGAAACCATAAAATATACCTATCCAAAATAGTTTGTCACAGAGTAGATTTCCAATTTATAAACAATGCTTTCTGGTTATTCAACTTAATAGCTAGCTGTCTAAAGAAAACAAAAGAAAAACAAAAGATGGCCACATTTCACTTTTGTTCATACTACACTTCAACAATTATAAAACCTGAACTGGTTTGTAAGTGCCCCTTCTGTAAGAGATGATGTGTGTCACTTTGGAAATCTGCAAGTTGAAGACCTCCATTACGAGTTTATCTTCATCTGTTCATAATAACATATAGATATTTCTAACATTTTAAAAGATCTCTTGACTTAGTCAACATAAGTGCCGACCACATATCTACCTCTCCAAATAATTTTAGGTATAGTACAAGGAAAGAGCAGGATGTGAGTGTGGGGGTGGTGCGTGAGGCATTACATAGAATGAAAGAGGGTAAATCAGCAGGAACTGACAGGATCATGACAGAAATGTTAAAAGCAGGGGGAGATATTGTGTTGGAGTGGTTGGTATTTTTGTTTAATAAAAATATGAAAGAGGGGAAGGTACCTAAGGATTGGCAGAGAGCGTGTATAGTTCCTTTATATAAAGGGAAGGGTGACAAAAGAGATTGTAAAAATTATAGGGGAATAAGTTTACTGAGTATACCAGGTAAAGTGTACGGTAGGGTTATTATTGAAAGAATTAGAGGTAAGACAGAGGGTAGAATCACAGATGAGTAAGGAGGTTTTAGAGTGGGTAGGGAATGTGTAGATCAAGTGTTTACATTGAAGCATATATGTGAAAAGTATTTAGATAAAGGTAGGGAAATTTTCATTGCATTTATGGATTTAGAAAAAGCATATGATAGAGTGGATAGGGTAGCAATGTGGCAGATGTTGCAAGTGTATGGAATAGATAATAAGTTACTGAATGATGTAAAGTTTTTTTATGAGGATAGTGAGGCTCAGGTCAGGGTGTGTAGGAGGGGGATTACTTTCCGGTAAAAGTAGGTCTTAGACAGGGATGCGTGATGTCACCATGGTTGTTTAATATATTTATAGATGGGGTTGTAAAAGAAGTAAATGCTAGGGTGTTGGGGAGAGGAGTGGGATTAAATTATGGGGAATCAAGTACTTAAATAATCCCTAGTGAAACTCTTCCCCAGCTTTTTGCTGATGATACTGTGCTTATAGGAGATTCTAAAGAAAAGTTGCAAAGGTTAGTGGACGAGTTTGGGAAGGTGTGTAAAGGTAGAAAGCTGAAAGTGAACAAAGATAAGAGTAAAGTGATGAGAGTATCAAACGATTTAGATAAAGAAAAATTGGATATCTCATTGGAGAGAGGGAGTATGGAAGAAGTGAATGTTTTCAGATATTTGGGAGTTGACTTTTCGGCGGAAGACGTTTATGAAGGATGAGGTAAACCATAGAATTGATGAAGGAAAGAAGGTGAGTGGTGTGTTGAGGTATCTGTGGAGACAAAAAACGTTATCTATGGAGGCAAAGAAGGGAATGTATAGTGGTACCAACACTCTTATATGGGTGTGAAGCTTGGGTTGTAAATGCTACAGCGAAGAGGAGGCTGGAGGCAGTGGAGATGTCCTGTCTAAGGGCAATATGTGGTGTAAATATTATGCAGAGAATTCGAAGTGTGGAAATTAGGAGGTGTGGAGTTACTAAAAGTATTAGTCAGAGGGCTGAAGAGGGGTTGTTGAGGTGGTTTGGTCATTTAGAGAGAATGGATCAAAGTAGAATGACTTGGAGAGCGTATAAATCTGCAGGGTAAGGAAGGAGGGGTAGGGGTCATCCTCGAAAAGGTTGGAGGGAGGGGGTAAAGGAGGTTTTGTGGGCGAGGGGCTTGGACTTCCAGCAAGCGTGTGAGAGGATGTTAGATAGGAGTGAATGGAGATGAATGGTTTTTGGGACCAGACAAGCTGTTGGAGTGTGAGCAGGGTAATATTTAGTGAAGGGATTCAGGGAAACCAGTTATTATAGATTTAGCCGGACTTGAGTCCTGGAAATGGGAAGTACAATGCCTGCACTTTAAAGGAGGGTTCTGGGATAGTGACAGTTTGGAGGGACTATTCTAAACTGTAGTATCTGAGCGTCTCTGTAATGACAGTGATTATGTATGAGTGAGGTGAAAGTGTTGAATGATGATGAAAGTATTTTCTTTTTGTGGATTTTTTTTCTTTTTGGGTCACCCTGCCTCGGTGGGAGACAGCTGACTTGTTGAAAAAAAAAAAAAAGGAAATATGATATAAAATGCTACTACAGTGGACCCCCAAGTTTTGAGCATAATTCATTCCAGAAGCCTGCTCAAGTGCCAATACCGAATGAATTTTCTCCCTTAAGGAATAATGTCAAGTAGGTTAGTCCATTTCAGACCCTCAAAAATACACTTACAAAAGCACTTACAATATTATACTTACATAATTGTACAATTTCTGAGGTGCTCGTAACTCGGGGGTCCACTGTATTAAGGTATCATTAACACTGTAATGGACAAATGCAAGAGTAATACCATAATACAGTTACTTGATTGATGAGGGCAGACACAAGGACAAATCTCTAACAGTAACACTATACTAATGCAACTGATAATGACACACATGGTAAAGACAAATCCCTAATAGTAACAGACACATGATCAGGTGTATAACAGTATCATCATCATAATATAGTTAACCAAATGATGGTGGAAGACACATGGCCACATTATATAAATGCTTTACAAAACCAACAAATTGATGAATGAGACACTTGTACAACATTTGGATATCTTTACTGTGGAAAATTTTTGCCAGCCAGTAGCTTCAGACTGATGAAACCACTGGCTGACAAAACGTTTCCAAAATAAAGATAACCCAAAAGTTGTACAAGTGTCTTATTCATTATCATGGACAAATTTATAACAGAAGTGCAATAGTTACTTGATTAATGTTGGGAGCATGACTTGGGTGAGCCTGTGGGGTGGTGGAATTCTTGAGAAGAGCTAGATGGAATGCCGTGTCACCGTCTTCATCACATGCCCGAATGTCTGCATGGTTGTCCACTAGCAGCTCCACTACCCCACAGTGACCCTAGCCAAAAACAAAATTTTCTTGTTTGTCTTACTTACTATGGTAGGCCAGTATACATTCTTTTATTTTCAATGTTAAATGAAAAATGACATATAATGGTTTGGCATGTTTTCAGAGAAGAACAAAGAATAGGATGCCTATCATCAACACAATGACAATCATGACTACAATGACCACTACAATAACTACAACCACAAAAACAAAGAGAGCAAAATGACAAAAAATAAAAGCAACAAAAAAAGGCAACACCACAACAACCTGCCATGGTAGGAGACTACCATGTGGATAAAATAACAATAATAATAATAATAATAATAAATAAATGAGGCCTGGCCATGGACCAGGCCGCAGGGCATTGACCCTCGAAACCTCCTCCAGGTATAAATCAATAAAGCGGAAATTAGGTTCACTGAAAAGTTATCAACAAAGACTTTGAACACAGTGAAAGACCATAAGCATAGCTACCTGTGATACAGCCAGAAGGAGTGGAGTTTGTTTTTTGTTATTCGTTATATCAACAGCTGCTTGTCCAAGTGTGATCAAAGTTTCAGCTACTTGTCGATGACCATTAAGGGCGGCCAAATGTAGAGCTGCAAAGCCATCCTCTTTCTGTACATCTACAAACTGTCTTGAACGCAAAACTAGTTTCTCAGCCGCACTGCAAAATGAACATGGTGATTAGCAAGTGTGGATAAATAATAATAATAATAATAATAATCACAGCAATTATAACAATGTAATAAATTAATAATTTACTATTACAAATGATACATTATTACATATATAAAAATTTCAGTTACTGTAAATTACAATTTGCTTATGGTATATATTATCTGAAAAGTCCACATAATGTGCAACATCTTGGGCAGGACAAAAGCTAACATACAGGTTTAAAGGTAGAATAATAATAAATGAAATAATATTAACAAAAAAGGGAAGATATCGTGAATGAGACCACTATGTAGTATGAATATTATGCAAAGAATAAGGAACTTAGAAATTAAAATACAGCCTCTCCTCACTTAGCAACATACTCATTTACCCACCACTCAGATTTATGATCAGCTCTCCAACCAGAATGCGAACCTAAATAATGTATATTACAGCTGATTTCCTCTATTCTGTTTATTACAGTATACAGTACACTACTGCATAAACATTTAAAAATACAGTGGTCCCCCGAGTAACGAAAAATCTTCATCCCAGAAGCCTGCTCAAGTGCCATTACCGAACGAATTTACTCCCTTAAGGAATAATGTCATATAGGTTAGTCTATTTCAGGCCTCCAAAAATACACTTCCACAAGCACTTACAATATTATATTACATAATTGTATGATTTCCGAGGTGTTCGTTACTCGGGGGACCACTGTACAGTGGAACCCCAGTTTTTGTCCATAATCCGTCAGTCGAAATCCGAAATAGACGAAAACCGAAGTAATATTTCCCATAAGAAATAATGTAAATCCAATTAATCTGTTCCAGACTCTCAAAAAATATTAACAAAAACTAAATTTTATGGAGAATAACTATAGTTTTACATACAGAAAACAATGAGAAATAAATATAAAGCACTAATGAAATGGATAAATGAACATAAAGTGGTTATTGTATGTATACTATAGTACACACTTACCTTGGAGGAGATGCTGGCAGAGGTTTAGCGTGGTGGAAGATAGCGCAGGGCGGCGTATGTTGTCAGTGGCCCTATAAACCTCCAACAACATTGGAGGAGTTAGTTTCGTGTCGTCCTTTTTCTATCGCTTAATCGCTTAACTTACTTGCTACACTCTTAATGCTACATTTTATCGATGGCTGGCGCTATAGCCTTTATTGACCCTGCTGCTTTAGTATCATACATATCGTAGAATCACTGAATCACTGAAGAATTCTATCGTGTTTCTCGCCTTCTTTATCAAAGGGCTGGCACTCTGAGCTTTCTTTGGCCCCAAGGTGGATTATTTCACAGTCGCACTCAATAAACAAGCACCAAAAACAATGGATGAACGCGAAGAGTATTGTTCACTCAATGAGCGACAGAGGCAGACTAAATCAGGTACGTGTATGTGGTGGCGTCCCATGCGGGCGGACGTGTCTGATACGGATGATTTCCGAGTGGATATACGAAACCCGGAATAAAAATTCACCGAGAAAAGTGGTCAAAATCTGAATTGTATGATATTTGGACCGGACGAAAACCGGAGTTCCACTGTATACCAGAATTGTTATAAACGTCTTACGCGCCAGGGTTATTGACGTACTAGTATGCATAAATTTTAGCGCCCTCAAATCAAGCGGGAAAAGGCTGGTAGGCCTAGATGTGAGAGAATGGGTCTGTGCAGTCAGTGTGTGCAGTATAAAAATTTCCTGCAGCACACAGTGCATAATGAGGACAAAAAAACTCTGACCATGTTTTTGGTTTAAAACAGCGACTTTGCAGTCTATTTTCGTATGGTATTTATGGTTGTATTCTCGTTTTCTTGGTCTCAATTGATAGAATTGATAATTTTGATTGATTTCACAATGACAAGTACAGTGGTACCTCGAGTTACGATGGTCCCCAAAATCGCCCTTTTATGTAAGTTTATTTGTTTAAATGCTTTTGTAAGTATATTTTTGGGGGTGTAAAAGGACTAGTCTATTTTACATTATTCCTTATGGGGATAAATTTGTTTGGTAATGGCACTTGAACAGCATTCTCGAACGAAAAAATATCCTAACTCGAGGTACCACTGTACCTTGAAACTGAGCGCAAAATAGCGAAAATGTTCAATTTTTGCCAATGTTCAAGAGTAAACAAATCATCCCACACATCCAATACACATCAACTGGCGAGTCTAATATTCTTGCGCAAGTGCGCTGATATTATTTATACCATTTTTACAATGATGCAGTAGTATACATAACAGAAAATTTTCTATTTTTTGTGAGAATAAAAATTCAAAATGGAAAGCAAAAGTAATGTAAGAGGGGCCTGGAGACGTGACTAATGAACAGATAAAATGTTATTTTAGTGCCAGGAATGTCTGTCTCGTTTATTCTGGACCCTATTTTGAAATTAGCATCTTTTGAAATTTGTGTGAAATTGGCCAAACTGCCAATTTCTGACCACTTTATTGGGTAGCTGAAATCGGTAAATTGGCGGTTTCTTGTACTCATTCGATAGAACAAATGGAATTCTAGCGAAATAGCTATAATTTTAGTAGACTGAAACATTTTAATTGGCCAAAAATAGGGCTCAAAGTGGGCGAAATCACCGATGCGTAAATATCGTCGATACCACTAACTTTGTGAGAGCATAATTCTGTTAGTTTTCCATCAAATTTCATACTTTTGGTGTCATTATGATCGGAAAAAGATTCTCTATCATTTCATAAGAAAATGTTTTTTTTTTTTTTCCAAAAATTTTTTGACCCTGAGAACGAGTTTGGGAGAGGGCCTCTCGACCCTGAAAGGGTTAAAAAATGGATGGAACAGAACAGGTTGTCCAAAAGGGTACATATTATTATAATCAGGGGAATGTGCTAAACATATCAGGGTCATACAGTGAATGAAAAATGGGAGGCAATCAGGTTCAATCCAGGGAAGGGGAGGACAGGTTCACCTCCTTGGACCCAGAGCCTCATACTGGAATGAAGACACTTCTCTTGAGAAGAGGATGTATAAATCCTGGGTGTATGGAAAGACGGGGTAGGCATCCTCTCAGGAAGGGTTGAAGGAAGAGGCTGATATACCTGTAATATACTTGTGACTGATTTTGAGGGCTCTTCTACTTGACCTACCCAGCCTTGGACCAAGCTTCCTTGTTAAGTGATTGTTCAATGGGCTGTTGCTGTTACTGTAGTGGCATACTGGCTGACATAGCCATCACAGCCAGATTAAGGAAGGGAGGGGGGGGGGCGAGACACTGATGACACTGTGCTTTTGGGAGATTCTGAAGAGAAGTTGCAGAGGTTGGTGGATGAATTTGGTAGGGTGTGTAAAAGAAGAAAATTGAAAGTGAATATAGGAAAGAGTAAGGTGATGAGGATAACAAAAGAATAGGTGACGAAAGATTGGATATCAGATTGGAGGGAGAGAGTATGGAGGAGGTGAATGTATTCAGATATTTGGGAGTGGACATGTCGGCAGGATGGGTCTATGAAGGACGAGGTGAATCATAGAATTGATGAGGGGAAAAGGGTGAGTGGAGCACTTCGGAGTCTGTGGAGACAAAGAACCTTGTCCATGGAAGTAAAGAGGGAATGTATGAGAGTATAGTTATACCAACGCTCTTATATGGGTGTGAAGCATGGGTGATGAATGTTGCAACGAGGAGAAGGCTGGAGGCAGTGGAGATGTCATGTCTGAGGTCAATGTGTGGTGTGAATATAATGCAGAGAATTCGGAGTTTGGAAATTAGGAGGAGGTGCGGGATTACCAAAACGATTGTCCAGAGAGCTGAGGAGGGTTGTTGAGGTGGTTTGGACATGTAGAGAGAATGGAACGAGACAGAGTGACTTCGAGAGTGTATAAATCTGTAGTGGAGGGAAGGCGGGGTAGGGGTCGGCCTAGGAAAGGTTGGAGGGAGGGGTAAAGGAAGTTTTGTGTGCGAGGGCTTGGACTTCCAGCAAGCATGTGTGAGCGTATTTGATAGGAGTGAATGGAGGCATATGGTTTTTAATACTTGACGTGCTGTTGGAGTGTGAGCAAAGTAACATTTATGAAGGATTCAGGGAAACCGGCAGGCCGGACTTGAGTTCTGGAGATGGGAAGTACAGTGCCGGCACTCTGAAGGAGAGGGTGTTAATGTTGCAGTTTTATAACTGTAGTGTAAAGCACCCTCTGGCAAGACAATGATGGAGTGAATGATGATGAAAGTTTTTCTTTTCGGGCCACCCTGCCTTGGTGGGAATCGGCCGATGTGTTAATAAAAAAAAAAAAAAATATTGAAATCAAAAAATTATGAAAAAAGAATTTTTCTTACCAAAAAATAGTGCACAATTCTGGCAACATGTTGATGTAATCAGCGTGTTTCTATCATATTTCTAAGTATGTTTTTACTAAAAAGTATTTTTTCGATCTTTCACTTGGGAAGAGGACATGTTGGCAATTAGTCAGTTTTGTTTTTTTACCCCCAAAATTGCGATTTTTATGATTGTTTCACTTGAAATACACTACATGGCAACTTCTGTGAGGAGTGTAGTGGGTGAGCGGCGGCGGGAGCAGATCAGTAGCCTTCTGGCTTCCCATGGGGATAGGGGATTATGGTGCTCTGATGTTTGGCGTGCCATTACCTTAGACTTTTACACAAACATAATTATCAATATCTCAGGAATAAGTTATTGACATTATAATATCTCTCATGCAAAGAGTATTTATCAGAGCATCATGATTCTTTCGTAGGCTATTGAGGAATGATGGTTCTATTGAATTACAGGGAGAGTTTGTGATATGTTTTACGGTTTGTTGTTACTGATTTTTTTCCCAAATAAATTAAAAAAAAAAAAAAAACACATATTTCAACATTTTGTATAATGCAATCTATTGACAGAAAGCTCAAAAGGCTCTGTAATTTGAAAACCAAACTCTTCGTCTTTCATCTGATTTCAACTAGAACATTGTATGTCTTAATAATTTTGTAGGAGAGGTTTTGCCCTAAGCCCTATCAAATAGGGCACTTTTTTTTTTATATATAACTGTAAGGCAAAACGTCACTAAAAACACAGTATCTAGGTTTCAAATGGTGCTTAATTCACAGACAAATTCCCATTGAAATTTTAGCAAAATAAAAGAAAACATGATGAAAATGTCTCGCCCATCCCTTAATCTAGCATTTGGCAGAGGCAGTGATCCAGCAGGAATGTGTGAGCATGTGAGATAAGAACAGAGATAAGCAGTTTTGGGGGATTTGATGTGCTGTTAAAGTTTGAGCAAGGTAACATTTATTAAGAGGTTCAGAAAACCTGATTAATCAGATTTGAGCCCTGGAAGTGGGAAATACAGTGCCTGCCTTCTGAAAGATGGGTGAGGATTCTGTAGTTCTGAGGGTCATTGCAAATGTGATGTTTGCACACTTCAGGCAAGAATACTATGGAATGGATTTTTTTTATTTAAGACTGCAGAGTCTAGTAATGATAAACGAGCAGTCACTGCTGCTTATGTCTGTCGTTGGGCCAACAGCTACCCCACATTCATCTGTGTTCGTAGACACCACCCTTTTGCCATATGCTCCTGCCATAAGGTAAGTACCAGGAGCAGTTAACAACTGACCAGGCTTAGGGGGCAGATGTCTGCCCCCTAAGTATGGATGGGTGTTAACTGCTCCTGGGCGACCTAGCCCAGCTGGTTTAAGGGTAGTCACATGTCACACACTAATGGTCAGAGAGGCCCACATATGGGTGGACACTCCTGTGTGTTCAAGCATTAACAACAATGTATAATTCATAATGCACTCAAATTTACAAGTGGCAAATTTTGGTCTCAGCACGAGAATGGGTCTGTCCGATGGGTATGCACAGTATGAAAAAAAAAATGTTTCCCTACTCAGTGCATGATGGGAACAGCTAATCTCTGACCCAGCATTTTGGTTAAATGATGATTTGGGGACAGTTTTGTGATGATTTTTATAGTTTTATTAGTCATTTCTTGGCACCAACAGATAAACTGAAAGAGATAATAGTAAAATAGAGAAGACTGTGATTAGTATTCAGACACAATGTGGCTTAAAATAGGTGTCAAATTTGCAGAAACTGGTGATTTTCCGGGGAAATGGAAGGGTAGGGGGAAATCATCTAGCCTCCTTCCTCAGGTCAGTTTTGTGCTTTTTACTAGATTTGCTTCAGTTATAAGGACAGCCTAAACCAGGACCAAGCATTCTTGGCAAAAACACCAATTTTTTGTGTCTGACAATGGATTTAAATTTGAGGGCAAGTGTAGGAGAGGTCTGGGAATGTGATTCATAAGTAAAAGAAAGATTGCTTTAGTGCCTGGAAAGTCTACAGTGTTTGTTGTGAACCCTGCTTTAAAATTGAAATTTGTTGATAATAGTGTAAAATTGACTAAATTACCGACTTCCCAGGAATAAATAGGATAGTTCTGATGGCTGAATAGATAATTTCTTGTGATCAGTGGGTAGTACAGCAGGCATACTAGCAAAATAGCTGGGAATCTGGTCAGTTTGTGCACTGGATTTGGCCTAAACAGGCTTATAATTGGGTAAAATTGCTCTTGCTTAAAGTGCTCCCTGGCCTCCAACTTTGCACTTCTGTAATTCTGTAAGTACGTATTCAGGGAAACCAGTTAATTGATTTAGTTGGACTTGAGTCCTGGAAATGGGAAGTACAATGCCTGCACTTTAAAGGAGGGGTCTGGGATAGTGACAACTGGGAGGGACTTATTCTCAGCTGTCATATCTGAGTGCCTCTGCAAAGACAGTGATTATGTATGAGGTGAAAGTGTTGAATGATGATGAAAGTATTTTCTTTTTGGGGATTTTCTTTCTTTTTGGGTCACCCTGTCTCGGTGGGAGACGGCCGATTTGTTGAGAGAGAGAGAAAAAAAAAAAAACGTATTACATTAAACTTTGCACTTCTGTAATTCTGTAAGTACGTATTACATTAAACTTTGCACTTTTGGTGTCATTATCCTTCAAAAATACTCTACCATTTCAATTATTTTTTTTAAATAATGAAAGGCTTTCAATCTGGGGGCTGCTAACATTTTCAGGGTTAACATGTGTAAATGTTAGTGACCAATAATTCTGAGTACTGCTGTGACTGCTGCATAAGCCACTCAGACTTAAATATGGGAAGCAACAAACACGCACTTGTATACGTGACTTTCCCAAAACCTTTAAAAATTAGTATAAGTTTTATACAGTAAACCCTTGATATAATGAACCTTTATAAAACGCACTTCAGAAATGCGTAACAAAATCCACTGGGTCAATTGATTTGGAAAAACGAACAAAGTTAGTTTGTTACAGAACTGTTGGTTATTGTTACCATCATGGCAAAACAATCTCTTCTCTGTTCACAACAACAGCTATTACCGGCTACTTATTCCTTCCCCATTAGCTTGTTACATCAAGGCTTTACCAAATACAAGCATCTGTCTTTATTTACAACTAGCCACCAAGTCATAAATAAACACTTCAGTCCACATTAAACCACTATCAAGTCACATGAGAAAAGGGATGATAGGAGAAAGCCAGAAGTCAGGTCAATTAAAGAAAGGATAGGAGACAGACAAAGTTAGGCCAAATCACTTCTGTTTTGCAGATCAGTACCATTTAATAACATACTGTATATTGGGAAAGACAAACATCTACATAAACAAAGCCGGGACTAAGATTCACATCAGGCATGTTATGCATAATGGCCAATCCAAAGAGTACTGACAGTTTCGTCTCTAATTTGTGGGTTAGTTGTGAAATGCTTTTTCTATACTATTGTGATGTTTATTCTATCTGTATCTGTACGATCACTATCTCAAACCAGTTTTCTTAATCATTCATCCTCTTCACCTGTTAATCAAATTAAAAAACACCCTCCCATTGATTTATTAAACATAGGCAATAGACTCACAAATTGTTGCCCTTCAGTGCTGCATGATGGAGGACATTAAAACCACGTTTGTTTCTAAGCGTCAGGTCCAGGTGCGGCGAGTTACCAAGCAACTCTAAAATTTCTATACTCTCCTTCCCTATTGCATCATGCAACGCAGTATCACCATACGAGTCCTGAAAAGATAAATTATATATTATTATTGGCCTCACATTTGTACTACTAGCTGTATTAAGTGATTTTATTACTGAAGCTATTTTTGCAAGGGTGGTAAGAGCCAATGAAAAGAATTAGGATAATTGTCAAATAATTGCCAGAATTAGGATAATTACCTCCTATTGTAGCAAAGGAATTTTAAAGTTTGTTCACAGTATCAATGGTTGAGAGGGAAGCAGGAATTACAAGTTGAAAAAAATCCTGTTTTACTGTATTAAAATGAAGATTACAAAAATTACAAAAAAATAGAACTCTGATACTGTTTCCTCTGTAGTTTAAACTTCTCACACCCCATGGAATGTGCTATGCTTCTGTAATTCTCTACTGTAATGAGCACATCATGCTATTGCACTTGTTCACCACATTTCATCATTTGGTTACTCATCATTTCAGGAATGTAAACATCAGTGGCAATTTACAGTTGGATATTTAAAACTGGTAAAGTATCTCTTACAAATTAACTCCCTAAACCAATTTTTTGTAATCATTCATACATACCTGAACATTAACATCACAGTTGTATTTGAGAAGTACTTTAACACAGGCAGCATGTTGTTTGTTGACTGCCACATGCAAGGCAGAACACCTGCCCTTGTTTACTATGTTAATAGAGGCATTTTTTCGTAGTAACAACTCCATGATCTCTGGCTGGTTCCTGAAGCAGTAGTGAGAAGTGTAAAGTTACAAAAGAGTAAACTATAGCAACTAAGGGATTCTATATGAAGTAAAGAAATATATTGTGAGACATACTGTACCTTAAGTATACATTATGGTATGCATATTGTAATGCTTGCTCTACTCTGAGTGTACATTAAAGTATGTATACTCTTTGAAAGAGACACCATTTTTTTTTTTGGCAGTGTCACATGTAATGTATAATAAAGAAATGAAACTTCATGTTCATCACTTTAATATAAGAATTGCCAATATCCTAGGTAGTAGGTTGGTAGACAGCAACCACCCAGGAAGGTACTACCGTCCTGCCGAGTGTAAAACAAAAGCCTGTAATTGTTTTACATGATGGTAGGATTGCTGGTGTCTTTTTTCTGTCTTATAAACATGCAAGATTGCAGGTATGTCTTGTACTCTATTTAAATTGTCATACTACATGCATGTACAAGATACAGGACTCTTATCCGGAACGTCATGTATAATGGGTTGTGATTGTCATGACAACCACTGAAATTTCCTTAGAGAAATTCGTAAGCATTGGCAGATCAAGTATTTACACTGTCCACTGTTTACATACCTCTAAATTTTCTTCTATTTTCTTACTAGTTCTTGTTCTTTTTTATATACAGTGGACCCTCGGTTAACGAAAAAACTTCATCCCAGAAGCCTGCTCAAGTGCCATTACCGAACGAATTTACTTCCTTAAGAAATAATGTCACGTAGGTTAGTCTATTTCAGACCCCAAAAATACACTTCCACATGCACTTACAATATTATACTTACATAATTGTACGATTTCCGGGGTGTTCGTTAACCAAGGGTCCACTGTACTCTTATCTCCATAGGAAAGTGGAACAGAATTCTTCCTCCGTAAGCCATGTGTGTAGTAAGAGGTGACTAAAATGCTGGGACCAAGGGGCTAGTAACCCCTTCTCCTGTATACATTACTAAAGTTAAAAAGAGAAACTTTTGTTATTCTTTTTGAGCCACCCTGCCTCAGTGGGATACGACTATTTTGTTGAAAAAAGAAGAACTGCCAATATTTCATAAATGTATTAGTTTGAAAGTTGATTGGAATAACCAGACTTACCCAAAGGCTGCATAATGCAAAGCCAAATCACCATCATCATCGGCAATATCTAATGAAGCCTTATGGTTGAGCAAGAGTCGTACAATATCCATGTGACCCTGATGACATGCAACTTGTAGACACGTTTTTCCAGAGCTTCGTCCATCTACCTAAAAGTCATAATACAACAGCGCATCATCAAAATGAAAATATAATAAATTCAGAGCTAATTTAGTATACAATATAGAGATGTATTGGATGTGAAAATTTAGATATCTGTGGATGCGGATGTGTATGAGGATGTCTTACTTACTTATTTTGCGGATGCGGATATAAGAAATTGTGCGGATGTTCCACGGATGTGGATGCAGATTTATATGCGGATATCTGTTTACAGTAAAATGAGGATGCGGATGTATGAAACTGTGTGGATGTTCTGTGGATGAGGATATCCAATACATCACTAATACAATAGCTATATTTTTTACTGAATTTAAAAAGTCTATCAGATATTTAGACATTTACCTACCTATGTATTTATATACCACATTACCTTCATTTCCACTCTTGCTTACAAAAAAAAGTACAAAAATTCATAGCATCTCCAACTTGTACTACAGTATATTTGTATTAAGTCTGTGTTAAGTTTGTATTTATAGTGATCCCTCGGTTTTCGCCGAAAATTTGTTCCAGAATGCTGCTCAAGTGCCATTACCGAACGAATTTACTTCCTTAAGAAATAATGTCACGTAGGTTAGTCTATTTACGAAAATACACTTACATAAATGTTCGAGTTTGGAGATGCACGAAAACCGAGGGACCACTGTATATTAGGCACATAATTTTACATTATTTCATAAATTACTTACATAGCAGGTTTCCCACTTACAATGTTAACCATTTCAGGGTCCAGAGGCCAAATTTCAAAATGTGCACCAGGGTCCAAGAATTTTAAAAAAGTACGAAATTTTATGGAAAATTGACGAAATTATGCTCTCACAAATTTTGATGCGTCAGCGATGTTTACGCATTGGCGATTTTGCAGAGTTTGACTAACACTTTAGGCCAATTACATTATTCCAGTCGACCAAATTCTTAGCTATTTCGCTAGTATTACTTTTATTCTATCGATTGAGCACAAGAAATTGCCCAGTCAACTGTTTCAACTACAAAATAAAGAGATCGGAAATTTGTAATTTAGCCAATTTAACACAAAGTTCAAAATATTCCAATTTCAAAATAGGCTGCAGAATAAACAATACAGGCATTCCTGGCACTAAACTAACATTTCATCTGTTCATTAGTTATGCTTTCAGTCTTTACAAATGAATTCCATTTTTATTTTTTATTCACAATGAATTTTTATTCAAACCAAAAATGGAAGATTTACTGTTATGAAATATTGTAATAATTGTATAAATAATATCACCACATTTGTGAACATATATTAGACCCACCAGCTGGCACATATTAGACGTGTGAGGTCATTTGTTTACTCTTAAACATCGGCAAAAATTTAACATTTCCGCTACTTTGAGCTCAGTTTCAAGCCATTTACAATACTAAAACCAATAAAAATCACCTCTATTTCTGTAATATATCAAATTAAACCAAGGAATCGCAAATACAACTATAAAAAGCATACTAAAAACACTAATCACTGCAATCGTCTATTCACTGTGTGCTGCAGGATTTGTTTTATGTGGTGCACACTTACCACATAGATGTATTCTCTTATATCTAGGCCCAAATTTACCACTCACAGCTTATCTGAGTGAGCTGAGCTCATGGCGTAGAACTACGGTTTGGACCCTCAACTCAAAGCCGTAGAACTACGGCACGGACCCTGAAAAGGTTAATGTACTCCTAAAAGCTGTAATCTGAGTGGTCAGAACTTGGTACCTATTTTTCCATAGACTCGCACATCATAAAACAGAGATGCATTCCCAAGCCATAATATTCCAGATATAATTTTACTTAATTTCTCAAGAATATTTACCCAAAATTTTACATTTTGTACTTCACCTTTTCACTTAAAAATAGTATTAAATTGTTTAAATAATGTATATAAGTTAATTAAGCAGAAAAGAGCTATAATATTAGATAAGTACAGTACAGATGTGTAGGGACAGGCAGCAGATGGGCTGTCTCCCTTCCTCTCTCACTTTCCTATTCACTCCCAGCCTCTCTCTCATCATTATCTAATTCAAGACTCTTTACATATGCTCACCACTCTCTTGTTGTTATGGTATACCTTACCTTTGATGAGTTTTGAGAGTCTCGCTACTCTCGGTGCCCGGCCATGCGCCAGGTTCGTCTGGTGCTTGCCTGATCAACCAGGCTGTTGCTTCTGGAGGCCCACTGCCCCACATATCCATCACAGCCTGGTTGATCCGGCACCTGGTGAAGATACTTATCCAGTTTCCTCTTGATGGCTTCTACACTTGTTCCAGCCATGTTTCTGATATCCTCTGGTAAGATGGTGAATATTCTGGGGCCACAAATGTTGATACAGTGTTCCCTTATTGTGCCCACTGCACCCCTGCTCCTCACTGGGTTTATTTTGCACTTCCTCCATATCTCTCACTCCAGTATGGTTATTATGGCAGTGTGTAGATTTGGGACCAGGCCCTCAAGTAATTTCCAGGTATATATTATCATGTATCTCTCCTCCGCTCCAGTGAGTACATGTTCAAGACTTTTAGGTGTTCTCAGTAAACTAAATGCTTTACTGACTTTATGTGTGCTGTAGATGATCTTTGTAATTGTTCCAGCTCTGATATTTCTCCTGCCTTGAATGGGTCCATCAGCACTGAGCAATATTCAAAGTGAGAGAGCACTATCAATTTGAAGTGTGTCACCACTGACATTATTTTCCTTGTTTTGAAAGTTCTTAATACTCACCCCATCATCATCCTGACTGTCGTGACCTTTGTCTTATCGTGTTCTTTGAAAGAAAGGTCAGCTGACATAATTATTTCCTAGTCTTTTCCGTGCTCGTTTCGTTCTATTTGATGATCCTCTTGAGTTTTGTATACAGTGTTCATTTTGAGTTCTTCATTCTTTCCGTACCTAAGCGGCTGGAACTTATCATCATTGATCATCATGTTGTTCTCCACTGCCAACTGGAAAACCCTGTTTATGTCTTCCTGTAATTTTTCAGTGTCTTCTACTGTAGTGACTTTCATGCTTATTTTAGTGTCATCTGCAAATGATACAAAAGGATGAGAAATGGCAGAGGTGCCAAGACAGTGCCTTGGAGAACTGAGCGTTTTACCTTGCTGATGCTGGATTTTGGTCTGTTTACTGCTACTTTTTTGTTCTGTGTTAGGAACCTGAAAAACCATCTGCCTACCTTTCCCGTAATGCCTATGGCCTTCATTTTGTGCGCTATCACTCCATGATCACATTTGTCAAATGCCTTTGTAAAATCTGTGTAAATCACATCTGCATTTTGGTTGTCTTCCAATGCCTCCGTAATTCTGTCATAGTTCAGCAGCTGTGACAGGCATGACCGTCCTGATCTAAATCCATGCTGGTCTGGATTATGCCAGTTGTGCTGGTCCATTAAATTTGCAATCTGCCATCTCATCACTCTTTTGAAGATTTTTATGATGTGAGAAGTTAGGGCTACTAGTCCTGTCAAGGAGCTATGATCTGAACTCTTTAAGGTCTCCGGTATTTCACCTAGATCTAGGCTCTTTCTCCAAAGTATACTGAGGGCTTGTAATAGTGGTACTTTGCACTTCTTTATAAATAGAGCATTCCATGAATCTGGTCCAGGTGCTTAGTGAGTGGGCATGTTATCCATTTCTTTTTCAAAATCCATGGTGAGGGTATTAGGTTCCTGGTTTTATAGGATGGGAAGGTTGTGGTGAGGATAACTGTGTGAGGGATAAGGTAGCACAAGAGCGCTAAGCTCCTCAACTCACCAAAACATCTAGTAGATGAGGAGTAGCAGCAGCTTCCATATCCCCAAAGAACATAATAATAATTTCATCTACAGTTCTTAACTAAGCTCTACTGAAAAACTAACTCCACACAGGCATAAAAAGAACATTCAAAATTAGCATAAGTAGCATGAAACTAACAAAGGTAATAATAATACAGCATTTATAATTCAGCCTTAAAAAAATTGTAAGGATTAAATCTATTGTTCTTGAATATCTCTACCAAACAAGTGCGAGTTCTTTATTTTTTTTTAATACGTCGGCCGTTTCCCACTGAGGCAGGGCAACCCAAAAAAGAAAAAAACACTTTCACCATCATTCAACACTTTCATCATCACTTACACATAATCACTGTCTTTGCATAAAATAAACACACAAAGTATGAAATCCATTTGATAAAAAAATTAAAATATAATTTTTGTTTGGATATTTGCAATGATCATAATTGCAGATCAGTATTTGTTGCAAAGTACCAATACTGTAAACATAAGTCGGAACATCATAAGTCAGGGGCCTACTATAAAGTACTGTAGTCCCAAGCTTTTTTTTTAAACACAAGTAGATGAGCAAGGAGGACTTGAGAATGGGTAGCATGTGTCAACCCAATGTGTTACAGTAAAAGCCTATTATGTGAACAGTATTTAGATAAAGGTAAGAAGTTTAAATTGCATTTAATGGTTTAGAAAATGCCCATATGTTTAAGTTAGTCGACAATTGTTCATCTCTCAATGTGGCAAAATTGCAAGTCTAGGGAATACAGGTAAGTTACTGAAGCTCTCTAACCAAACTTTTTATGAATAGTCGAGGCTCAGATTGTGCTCAGGACACAGATATTACTTCTCCGTAAAAGAATAGGTCTTAGAAAAAAAAAAAGTAGTCTCCCACTGAGGTAGGGTGACCTGACAATGTTACCTTGCTCACACTCCAATAGCATGTCAAAGAGTAAAAAACACTTGCCTCCATTCACTCTTGTTTAACACACTCACACAAATTTGTTGAATGCCCAAGCCCCTAGTACTCAAAACTTCCTTTAATCCCTCTCTCCAGCCACTCTAGAATGACCCATATCCCTCCTTCCCTCCACCCCAGATTCATATCCCCTTCTAGTCAACCAATTTTTCTCCATCCTCTCTAAATGTCCAAACCACCTCAACAATACCTCAGGTCTCTGAATAACACTTCTGGTAACTTCACACCTCATCCTAATCTCCAAACTTCAAATTCTATGCATAATATTCACACCATGCATTGTCCTCAAACACAGCATCTCTACTGCCTCCACCTTCCTCCTCACTGTAACATTCAGAACTTGTTTCACACCCATACACAGAACTGGTACAACAATACTATGGTACATTTCTCTTTTTTGCCTCCATGGATCAAATTCTTTCTCTCCACAGATGCCTCAATGCACCACCTACCTTTTTTCCCCTGAAGAGATAAGTTCAGACCATAGTGATAAATTACTTAATACTGTATCTGGAAAATCATCATAGGGCAAAACAATCAGCCTTCCCTAACAGAACTGTTATACTTGAATGACAGTTGTCATCAAAGCATTTCTCTATCACCTAAACAGATATTCACCCTTGAATTCAATTTAAGGCTTGTACAATTAAAAGAGCTTAATACCTCACAGATGTATAAGCATTAAAAAAAATAAACCAAAAATTATCTAAACAAATTTTAAAAAATTACAATTTGTGTATATGAATGTCTTAACATAAGAGCTTTTTTTTTACACTTATAATAAATAATATGGATGACTGAGCTAGGGTAATTTTCCCTTGCATTCTATGGTGCTCAAAATATAAAAACATGAAAAACATTAAATCCTCATTCATTATGTACCAAGTACATCTGATTTGGTAGCCTCACTGACTTACTATAATTTTTTCATTCAGAATGCTTTCATAGTTCCCATTCACCAAACGAATTTATCTCCTTAAGAAATGATGTAAAATAGACTAGTCCGTTTAGACCCCCAAAATTACACTTACAAAAGCATTTAAAAAAATAAACTTACATAAAAGGGTGTGTTTGGGGACCATCGTAAGTCGAGGTACCACTGTATTCTGAAAATCTATGAAGTCTGAATTCAATGTATAGACCTTCAAAAAACTTTATTGATAACACTACCAATTTAATTTTTTATATAAACTGTTTTCCACTCAGTCTCTCCATTCAGCCAAACTAGCTGAAAACTAAAATCTTTTATTCACATGACTGTTGCATATCATGCTGAACATCCTTCTCCCTCACTCTGTTTACTACATGAGACTCATGAGACTGACCTTATCTGGATGTTTTGCAAGGAGGTGAGAGACTGCTTGAGTGTGTCCCTGTGCAGCCTCTCTCACCAGCTGATCCACTACTGAGCTGTCCTGCTCTGTATCAAGCAACTGATGCAACAGTGAGGCTAGAGGTCCTGACCAAGGGTAAAATTTTGATTGGTAAGTGCCTATATAGTTATATGTAATACATTACTGGGAGTTACATAATATCTTACATACTGACATTACTGTTTCTATGTTATTACTGTAATAGTATAGAAACAAAACTAACAAATCATTCATGTCATAATTATATATTTTTAAGGTCGAGGTATCTTTAGGAATTTCTTTGGTAATAAATTCATAACATGTGCAATAATACTGTATATAGCAATATATCGTAATAGTTAATATACTTACACAGTGATACTATGTAAAAGTATTTCAAAAAAAATAAAAAATAATTATAGTTAAATATACTAAAAGTGTTAGAAGCATATCAACCCTCTCAAAATTGTATTGTATATTAAGCATAATTTCTATATATGGAGGGAGAGGCATCAACTAAATATTCTATACCCTAAGATGGTGCTCTTTCCAGCATTGGCCATTTACTGCCAAAGCAGTGACCCAAAGGAAACACATTCTTTCTTTCTTATTCAATAGCTATCTTGTCTTGTATGCTTCTAAATTAAACCTAACAAATTATACAAATATGATAAATATATTTTTCTATGCTTGGTTGTCACATAGAACACAAGATGAAAATTAAACTGCTCAAAATTCCATTAACATAGTCACTGTTTTCCTGTTGCTACTGATGTTACTTGATTTCTGACACATGCCTACATGCCTGTCTTGTTGACAAAAAAAAAAAAAAAACATTATTTAATAACAGATAGAAAACATAACTCAAGTACCCATTACCATTTCCACCAGCATTAGTTGACTCACTAGGGTTCTCCTGCCGCTCATTGGCTCTCATGGTGTTGTTATACTCGGCACTGCGAGGAGCAAGTGTTACACACTGGGGATTGAACGTCCAAGTCTTCCCTTCCACATTAACTCGCAAATCACCATCAGGATACACTCTTGCAACTACTCCACTCTTCCCAAGTGCCTGTGCAATAAAACTTAGCCTGTAAAACCTTATTAGTACAGTGGTACTTTACACATACTGTGCTAAATATGGCCTTCACAAAAACTCCACATGTTTACCCTTAATTTTCCCAAACTCAACCATTCTTTTAAAGTATTTTAATAAAAAAATTCATCCAAAGATTTGTAATACTGCTAGCAAAACTGAATTACTATTCTAACAAATTTACTGAAGTCTTATCTTACACAATATTTTTATATGAGGTTGTCACACTATATTCATACAGATTTAGGTTTTTCAATCAAAGGGGAGTACTAAACCCATAGGGATCATGTAGCCTCTAGGGAGTAGATGAATGGTTCAGAGAACCGACACGTTATAAATTAGACACATGCAACACTTGGTTATCTTTATTGAGGAAACGTTTCGCCACACAGTGGCTTCATCAGTCCAATACAAAGTATTTCTACTTGGTATTGGATTGATGAAGCCACTGTGTGGCAAAACGTTTCCTCAATAAAGATAACCAAGTGTTGCATATGTGTCTAATTTATAGCCTCTAGGGAAATGGGAGGCAATCAGGTTTAATCCAGGAAAGGAAAGGGCAAGTCTAGTTAATTGGCTTAAGAACCCCTGACCAGTTTCAAGGCCTTTTCCTTAAGGGAACATTCATACAGAATAGGATTATAATTGTTTATTATATAGATTAGTTATTAGTTGTGATCCTGATGCTCCCTCACTCAATTACATTATTGCCCCCTTATGCATATATCCTAACAATGTTGTACAAGCAAGTAACATGTGTTGTGAATGATTTTGTATAGTGGTAGTGTGTGTAAATGGTGGGAGGGCAGGCTAAGAACATACCTATTGAAAACCTCAGAATAAATAATTAAACTGATTCTGTTAGGTTAATCTGCATAATTTTGCTGACTTTATTTCCACACTTACGAAGTGTAGTATCTAAACAGCAAAATAGTAGTACCTTACTAAAATTTGCAAAATTGTCCCCTCTTCCACTAAGAAAAAATTACTGGATTTTTTAATACGAAGCAATATTTTTTATAATTAATTTATAAAATGAACAACTGTAATACTGATCCATAGGTGGAGGGCGTGAGACACTGGACTTTAGAAGAGGGAATTTCGAGGAGAAAATTCCTGAATTTAGTGCAATGGGATAGAACCAGAAGGAAAGTTAGCAGATGAGATGAAGTACCTAGCTGAAAAATACCAGCAGGCAGATTAGAACTTTATACCAGATGTAGAAACAGCAAAGAATAAAAGAGCCCTTGGTTCAACCAGAGATGCAGAGGCAAAAAAGAGAAGAATAAGGGTGTGGAATACTACAGACAGCAAAGAACAGATGAGAACAGAAGTAAGCATATTATGCAGAAATGACTATGCTAGGGTGAGGAAATGGAACCACCTGGAGAATGAAGTGGTAGAAGAATAATCCATACACAGCTTTAAGAAGATGTACAATAAAGCTCTTGAAGCCAGGAGTGAACCTAGTAGCAACCAGCAAACAGACAGGGCAAGGAGCTGAGACCTGACCCCTGCAATCACATGTAGGTGAGCACACCCTCACATATCCCCCTCCCCACACACCCACTCTTCATTACCATTCATATCACTTCTCTGAAATGTTTGCATGTTTTCTCCCTCACTGCATCACTCTTGATTTTTGATCTATGGTGTCTTTAGTAGTATATACTATATTTTTAGTTGTATCCAAAACTACACTTTATGTCAGAAGGGTATTTGAAAAGTTTGCAAATGTCCATAATGGAAGCAATTAAAATGTAGTGTTATACTAGTGTACTGCCAACATTCTCCAACATTCTACCACACCTTACTTTGTTCAAGATTACTTTGGCAGATTTTTTTCACAATTACAAGGTCTCTATTAATATAAATATTGTGAATACAGAGGATTCAATGCACAGATGTTCAATCTACATGCACTATACATGCTAATAGCATGCAAAATTTATGTATATTACATCAAAAATGTTGGAGGGAGGGGGTAAAAAAGGTTTTGAAGGCGAGGGGCTTGGACTTCCAGCAAGTGTGCGTGAGCGTGTTAAATAAGAGCGAATGGAGACGAATGGTTTTTGGGATCTGACGAGCTGATGGAGTGTGAGAAGGTAATATTTTGTGAAAGGATTCAGGGAAACTGGTTAGCCAAACTTGAGTCCTGGAAGTGGAAGTACAATGTCTGCACTTTAAAGGAAGGGTTTGGGATATTGGCAGTTTGGAGGGATGTCTAAACTGTCGTATCTGAGCGCTCTGCAAAGACAGTGATTATGTATGAGTGATGGTAAGAGTGTTGAATGATGATAAAAGTTTTTTCTTTCTTTTTGGGTTTTTCTTTTTTGGGTCACCCTGCCTCAGTGGGAAATAGCTGATGTGATAAAAAAAAAAATTTTGCATGTCTTCCACAAGAGTCTAAACCAGTATCATAATGAGCTAGCAATTGTGAGAGGTAGAAATGTCCTGCTCGAAACCCACTTTGTCCTGTGTTATGTAAATGTTGTGATTCCATGAAATCAGAATTCACACTTCTTAGTACTTTTGTTTTCACACACTTTTCCTTCATACATAAAGGAAACTACCAACAAACCTCTGACTGTCTTCAAGAGGGAACTTGACAAGTTCCTTAAATCAGTTCCTGACCAGCTGATCTGTAGTTTCTTTGCTGGACTCTGTGTGGCCAGCCTGGTTAATCAGGCCTTGATCCACCAGGAGACCTAGTCTGGGATCAGTCCTTGATCCACCAGAAGGCCTAGTCTGGGAATGGGCCTTGATCCACCAGGAGGCCTAATGTGGGATCAAGCTGCGAGGACATTGATCTCCTGAAAACATCTTTCATGTATCCTTTTGATGTCAAAAAATCACTACACATCACCACTTGCAAGGATATCTATTGATGTTACATTGATATCTTTGAGAACTACTTTTTGAGATGGTCTAATGTAGAATTTCATGAGACTTTATCTACTAACTCCCCCACATCTTTAAACAGGAGGTTTTAACTAGCACTTGAAATATTTTGTAACAAATTTAACATTTAATGACCTTTGCCAGCACAGAGATACAATGAACAATGACAAAATTGTGATTATCTCAGCAAATACAATATAAAAACCCAGTGTGTGGAATGTAAAGACAAAACAAATAGATAAACTGGAGATGTGGAGTTACTAAAAGTATTAGTCAGAGGGCTGAAGAGGGGTTGTTGAGGTGGTTTGGTCATTTAGAGAGAATGGATCAAAGTAGAATGACTTGGAGAGCATATAAATCTGTAGGGGAAAAGGTTGGAGGGAGGGGGTAAAGGAGGTTTTGTGGGCAAAGGGCTTGGATTTCCAGCAAGCATGCTTGAATATGTTAGATAGGAGTGAATGGAGACGAATGGTTTTTGGGACTTGACGAGCTGTTGAAGTGTGTGCAGGGTAATATTTAGTGAAGGGATTCAAAGGGATTCAGGGAAACCAGTTAGCCGGACTTGAATCCTGGAAATAGTAAGTACAATGCCTGCACTTTAAAGGAGGAGTTTGGGATATTGGCAGTTTGGAGGGACTTCTAAACTGTCGTATCTGAGCGCCTCTGCAAAGACAGTGATTATGTATGAGTGATGTGAAAGTGTTGAATGATGAAAGTATTTTCTTTTTTGGGATTTTTTCTTTCTTTTTGGGTCACCCTGCCTCGGTGAGAGACGGATGACTTGTTGAAAAAAAAGAGGAACATGGAAGCTGGGAAAACTGTCATGTGATAAAACTATGTGCAACTTGGTGTGTTTACCTGTCTAGCATGTGGCACAGCAAGATGAATGTAGTCCATTATTATTACAGTATAATCATGGGCAAGCACTAAACCCATTGGGGTTACATGGTGCCTGGGAAATGAGAAGTAGTGAAGTTTAATCAAAGGAAGGGGAGGGTACCTCCAATTCCTTGGATCAGAGTCTTTCACCAATATGAATATGAATATAGTCAAAAAGAAACTATAATCCAAAAGTAGTACAGTAGACCGTCATTTAACACGGTAGTTATGTTCCTGAAAACGTTGTGGTAATTAAAACCGTTCCTGGGAGCCCCCAAAAAGCCAAACAACTTTTTTTAGACCAACAGATCTTACAAAAATAAAAGTGTGTAATTGTAGTTCATTGTTGTGATGTATTATGTTGTTTTTACTGCTTAAGATTACAAATGCAACAGAAATAATAGTATTTCTTACCTTAAATTGTGGGTGCTGGTGTTTGTGGATGATTGTGGAGAGTGGAGAGTTATGCTGTGGCCCTACTGGGCTGAGGTGGATGGCAGAGGTTCTGGTACTAAAGTCGATGGTTGTACTGGAGTGCGCACAAATTCTGTAATGAATTTCTGTTCTATTTTTACCCCGCAGTACATTATACAACTGACGGTAAGGCATCAGCTGCTGTAGACACCGTTTCAGGGTCCTCTTCAGTGAAAAAGTCTAACTTTAAGTCAGTTAGTAAATCAGTCAAGTCAGAAAGTCAGAAAGTCAGAAAGTCAGAAAGTCAGAAAGTCAGAAAGTAAGTAAGTAAGTCAGTCAGTCAGTCAGTCAGTCAGTCAGTCAGTCAGTCAGTCAGTCAGTCAGTCAGTCAGTCAGTCAGTCAGTCAGTCAGTCAGTCAGTCAGTCAGTCAGTCAGTCAGTCAGTCAGTCAGTCAGTCAGTCAGTCAGTCAGTCAGTCAGTCAGTGGCGTCAGTCAGTCAGTCGTCAGTCAGTCAGTCAGTCAGTCAGTCAGTCAGTCAGTCAGTCAGTCAGTCAGTCAGTCAGTGTCAGTCGTCCAGTCCATGTTTTTTTTTTTTTTTTTTTTTTTTTTTTTTTTTTTTTTTTTTTTTTTTTAGGGTGCTGGTGTTTGTGGATGATTGTGAGAGTGGAGTATGCTGTGGCCCTACTGGGCTGAGGTGTGGCAGAGGTTCTGGTACAAAGTCAGTGGTTGTACTGGAGTCGCAGCAAATCTGTAATGGATTTCTGTTTTATTTTACCCGCAGTCATTATCACTGAGTAGCATCAGCTGCTGTAGACACCGTTTCAGGGTCCTCTTCAGTGAAAAAGTCTAACTTTAAGTCAGTTAGTAAATCAGTCAAGTCAGAAAGTAAGTCAGTCAGTCAGTCAGTCAGTCAGTCAGTCAGTCAGTCAGTCAGTCAGTCAGTCAGCCAAGTCAGTCAGTCAAGTCAGTAAGTCAGTCAATCAAGTCAGTCAGTCAGTCAGTCAGTCAGTCAAGTCAGTCAGTCAAGTCAGTCAGTCAAGTCAGTCAGTCAAGTCAGTCAGTCAGTCAGTCAGTCAATCAGTCAAGTCAAGTCAGTCAGTAAATCAGTCAAGTCAGTAAGTCAATCAGTCAATAAATCAGTCAGTCAGTCATCACACAAACTCATATTTACCTCTTTCTTTTTATGTACACAAAGTTACGCTCCATTACGGCCACAGGCTATCTCGTCTAACATCTCTATTTTCTTCGTTAATTCTAAGACTTAAACACTTAAACCTTTTCTTCCCACTTTCAGCAACACTTGTATGCCTACTGGGTGCCATGATTGCTTGGCAGATTTAAGATATGGCAATTAAAAGATCTAAACTCAATCCACAAACAAAAAATAAACGACGCTCCAAATTTTTTCCCCTCCCGCAAACTGAACCGTGTTAATTTTACGAAGTGTTATACAAAAATATGCCACAATTCTTCAATAGTGCTATAACCAAAATGTGCCAAACAAAACCGTGTTAAACAACGGTCTACTGTACTTAAATAATAGGAAAGTACTAACTGATCTTTAACCATCTGAAATCAACCATTAGCACATAAAATTCACTTACACTTTTCATATATTCAATCCATTCACCATGACCTTTTTGGTATTCTTTCACTTTTGAAACATCTGATATAACATTGACCACATCACCCGGGCCATAGGACGTGACACGGGCCAGTGCTCTAGGATGAATAGTCCATCGAGTTGTATATCCTTCATACTGCACACGAACGTCTCCCTTGTCTGTTATGCGATGAACGATGCCCACCTTGTCGAGGAACTAAAAGTTCAAAACGACTTTAGAAAAACGAGTTGAGACATATTACACGTCTTAAATTTATTTTGGAAAATGGCATCTATATAAATATTTCGTAAAGCATATTCATCAGAAATGAAAACTAACAAAAACCATGAAGATAAATTTAAAGACAAACCTCAGCCATTTTGTGGTTCCAGCCACCATGACCCTCCTGCATTGTACGCAACTCATCTACTGTTACTACCACTCGGACTCGTTCTCCTACTGCAAATGGAAGATGACGGGGCGAGGTAGGGACTACTTCACTACTGCTTCCAGATTCTGAAGGTGAAACAAGTTCAAATGTGAAGAAAGCTGTTAGCAGTTATTGCTTTTCATTAATTTACCTTGTACCTTCTCCACATCTGGCATTCTGATGGCCTCTTTAATTCATTATAGCTAAAATAAAATAGAACAACTTTTAAATATTTCATTTACAGTTTTCTGAAATTATGCCCCCTTATTTTCAACATATTACTTGAATATGCAAGACATGAAGACCCTTGCCTCCTACATAAAGCCACTTGTCTAGGCTAACTCAGCATACATATTTTCTGGTAGATCATGCATGACTATTTCAAAGTACAGTGGTACCTCGAGTTACGAGCTTAATTCGTTCCAGATGGCTATTGAAGCGCCGATACCGAAGGAATTTTTTCCCATAAGAAATAATGAAAATTAGATTAATCCATTTCAGACCCCCAAAAATACACTTACAAAAGCACCTACAAAAATACACTTACAAAAGCACCTACAAAAATACACTTACATAATTGGTCGAGTTGGAAGTTGCTCGTAAGTAGAGGTACCACTGTAGTATTTGATTATGCAGAAGAACACTTTACAGGTAATTAATTTGAATATAACATATACATATATATACTGTCATCATTTACAACATAGTTGCACCAAGTTCATCCATTTTTATCTTTTTTACACTACTAGGCACTATCAAACTATTTCAGAAAACACTAATGGATTACCCATTAAACAGTGCTTATTTGATGTGTGATATTAAGTAACATGCAATAAACTTTAACTTTTATAATAGAGTGACAGTTTCCAACAAGGCAGTCACACCCACCATTCCTCATTTTCTAGGCAGACAATGGCATTAGCAGACACGTTTTGCCAGAAGTGCACAGACAACACAATTCAACTAAGCTGCTTAACCATAACATCCCTACCCACCCTTCAGAGTGCAAGCACTGTACTAACCCATAAATCATTTCTCAGAATGTATTATAATTAAACATCATCATCATCTTTCAACAAACAGGCCGTATCCCACTGAAGTAGGGTGACCCATAAAACAAAAACAAAAGTTTATCTTTTTAACCTTAGTAATGTATATAGGAGAAAGAGTTACTAGCCTCTTGCTCCCAGCATGTAGTCGCCTCTTACAACATGCATGGCTTATGTAGGAAGAATTCTGTTCCACTTCCCCATGGAGACATGAGGAAATAAACAAGAACAAGAACTAGTAAGAAAATAGAAGAAAACCCAGAGAGGTGTGTGTGTATATATATGCTTGTACATACAAGTGTAGTGTGACTTAAAGTGTAAGTAGAAGTAGCAAGGCATACCTGAAATCTTGCATGCTTATGAGACAGAAAAAAGACACCAGCAATCCTACCATCATGTAAAACAATTACAGGCTTCCATTTTACACTCACTTGCAGAACAGTAGTACCTCCCTGGGCAGTTGCTGTCTACCAACCTACTACCTAGATAATTAAACATACTGTATTACAAAATATTCATTACAGTACATTAATGCAATAAAGTAAACACTTGCATTAAGTGAAGAACACAATACACTTACCTTCTTGTTTACCAAGCACTGGGAGATGCTGTGTATAAATGTGACCATTTGTGGCAGGCCACAGAACTTTGAGATCAACTTTTCCCTTATGTCCAACTCTGTAGACATTAGTTGATCCACAGAGCCAGGTTACATTGGCCACCGATCTTCCAGATTCATTATCCCACCCTCGGATCTCGGTAACTCTGCCACACTTTCCTGCGGGGAAAAATTAAGCATCTATTGTACATTAAGCATTGCTTAACACAAAGAAGCATAGGCCACAAAAAATGCCATAAAAAAATAAAATACTGGTAATGTTCATCTAAATCAACATAAACTGAATTTATTGCATATATGATATAGAACATGGTAACTGTTGTAATTCTTTGGCAAGATGGGCTTTACCTTGAAAGACAGGAAGAAGAACATATAAGAAAAATTAGCTGTGAAGAACAAAGAACAAACAAGTAACTGATAATTAATGTGACCAAGACAATTAGTAGATAAATATGATATGACCCAGCCCTATATGGCTCATGCACATTTAGTACTTGTTTTAAGGCTGCATAATAATAAATAACATCACAATTTAGATTATCCTCTGATTAACATCCCTGCACCTCTTTCAGTTTAAGCACTTACCCTTCCCACTTCCAGGATTCTAGTCAGCCTAACCGGCTTCCCTCAATCTCTTCATAAATGTTACCATGTTAACACTCCAACAGCACATCCATTAAAAGCCACTTGTCTTCATTCAAGCCTATCTAATACACTCATTCAAGTCTACTGGCTGCTCAAGAACATAAAATTTAAAGCCTCCTTTACCCCCACCCTCCAACCATTCTTGGGATAACCCTCACCACTCCTACCTTCCATAATTTATATTCCTGGAAATTGTATTATAATGTTCATTTAAGAGCTTTACTTTATTTATAACACTACTGTTAATTGCTGTTTAACATCAACTTAAAGTAATACAGAAGTTAGTGTGTCACTCATGAAAACACTATTACACAATGCCTGGTAAACGAGGGTAATAAAGTCTGATTTGAGGAAAAAGAGTGTAGCTCCAATCCCCTTAGCCAAGAGCCCTTCACCAGCATCAAGGAACCTTCCCTAAAGGGATGAAGGTAGTCCTATGGGTGCATGTTTTCCTACTGACTTCTTCAGCTACCCTTCACACTGCTACACAACTGAGTGTTGTGCTTCATTTTCTCCATTTGCACTTTTTTATTTTTCAATGAATACTGCTTTCCCATTTATTTATTTTTATTTCTTACCTATGCATAGCTCTTTTCCAGTAATGCATGTGTTTCTTGGATTGCACCTGTCTGAATGAAACTTCTCTCCAGCCATTCTGCACATTCTTATTTTTTTCAGAGGAAGTCAAAGGTGACTGCTGCCTTTAAGATACACAAACTAGACTGTGCAAGCAAATATTTAAATCTAGCAAACATTTAAATTCGGCAAATATTTAAATCTCCCCTCCAAAATTTTTTAAACACTACAAGTCAGTTAAAAAAAATCAGAGAAAACACCGCATTAGGGATATCAAATCTGAGTGAAAGATAAAGTGAAACATTTCCTTCCAAATTTTAGTAAAACTAATGAAAGGTATGTTCAACAAATACTTTTTTTAACGCACCAGCCATCTCCCACCGAGACAGGGTGACCTGAAAAAGAGGAAATGCTTTCATAAAGTTTTTCTTCTTTTTACAATTAGTAATTTATAAAGGAGGGGTTACTAGCTCCTTGCTTCTGGCATTTTAGTAATTTCTTACGACACACATGGCTTATGAAAGAAGGATTCTTCTCCACTTCCCACTGGAGATTCAACATATACATATGTATACGTACATATATAATAAACTACATGTATAAAGTCAAACATACCTTCACCACCATCTTGGTTGCCCCAGTCCCAGTCAGGTCCTCTGATAACTTTGGCTCCAACAAAAATGCCTTGCAGGGGAATTTTCTCAGCACTCTTTCTTTGGCTCACCTCAACTCTGAAAAATATTTATTTATATCTACTTTGACTCTACCACCAAAACATTATCAATATACAAAGTAACAAATATAAAATGTTGCCACAATGATGAAGAAACTGTAGTAACTAACTCACAAAAGAATGAAAGGTGAAGCTAAAATAATACAAAAATATTTGCATACAGGTGAAATAGTGATAGAATAACTGATTCATAGGCATTCAGTGGTATTATTATTATTATTATTATTCATAGGGCGTGGAAAACCTAGAAGGGTCATTTGACACCAGGTAATGAGAGATAATCGGTTTGATCCTCAGAAAGGGTGAGTAAAACAAATTCCTGGATTACAATCCTTCCAGCAGCAGAAGCAAGACACACTGAAATGCACTTGGAAAGTGAGTGAATTACAACTACTTATATATCTTTTGGAATATGATATCTCATTAAGTTTCTTTAAAATAATGACTTTGTATGATCCACTCATTGAAGTGTCAAGTAACACACATGCTTTGATCTAATAAAGTTGTGTCCTTGTTAGGCAAGTTCATTTAGGTACAATAAGTTTTTGGATGATTACAATTGTCTTAAATGTGTACATAGTTTAACCCCCAAAAAGGCAGTGACTTGTTTTCACTGGGGTCCTTGTAATACCTATTAACAGGCTAACTATACATAAATAAACAATAATCATGATTATCAACAATATAAAACGTAATACACAACCCGCACATAGGGAAAAGAAACTTATGACGACGTTTGTGTCCGACTTGAAACATTAACTAGACTAGTGATGTATCGGATATTTGCATCCGCATCTGCGGAACATCCACACAATTTCTTACATCCGTATCTGCATCCGCATCCGTATTTCACAGCAAACTGACATCCACATCTGAAATCCGCGGAACATCCGCACAATTTCTTACATCCGCATCCGTATCCACGGAACATCCGCACAATTTCTTATATCCGCATCCGCATTCGTAAAATGAGTAAGACATCCGTATACACATCCGCATACCGGATATCTAAATTTTTCACATCCGATACATCCCTAAACTAGACACACTGTGTGATAGTTAATGGTCCAAGTCAGACCCAAACGTCGTCCTAAGTTTCTCCCATGTGCGGGTTATCTGTGTATTATTTCAGTCATGGTATTGTGCTTTTTATTCTCAACTTTATAAACAATAACCAAGCAAATCAAAAGCATGAACATGAAATACAATTAAAAAAAAAACTACAAGTGTCGTTAAGCGCCACCAAAGATAATACATAATGCCTTACTGAACCCTACCTCCCGGGAGTATTGGGAAAAATGTTACCAAAATCTGTGCGTAAAGATTATAATTATAATAATTATAATCATGGGGAGTGCTAAACCAGTAGGATTATACAGCCCATGTGGGGGGAATGGAAGGTATGTATGCTCAATTCAGGGAACCGGAGAACAGATCCAATTCCCTAGATCAAGAGCCCCTCACCAGCGTCAAGGAACCTCCCTTGAGGGGTATGCGTAAAGAGAAACGGGAACAATAAGTTGCCCTTTAGGTTAAGTTGTCACCCTTGCCGAAACCCTGGAAAAGGCAGACACCTACAATCCTCTCCCCCATCCCTTTCCTGAGTCAAAATATCATCAGGCTTTCCTCAAGCCTAGAAGCTGATGAATGGTGGCCCGACCAATTGCTCAACAGCAGGCAGTGTATGAGGACAAACGTACGTCCCTGGCTAAAAAAATAGACCATAATTTTTAAAGGGGTGGACCGGTAAGCCAGCGGAAGGCCTCGGTAAGATGACCAAAAGCTCCAACTGCGGGTCATCATCTGACTAAGACCCGCGTCAGGAAACACTTTCCGTGTCCTGACGAACCTTACCTAACCTAACCTGGCAGAGAAAACGGGAAAATCGACACTGATGCTCATGGTAGGGGCAGAGCGAGACGTCAGCATTCCACCGAAGCCGGCAAAGAAATGCCGCAAGACTGTTTGAGTAGGTGGTACTGTATGGTTATAAGGTTGTGTGAGCATGTGGTACCGTAAGAATATAAGGTTGTGTGAGCATGTGGAGGTGGTACTATAGTGTTATAAGGCTGTGTGAACAGATGGTAGTGAAGAGTCTCAGGTCACTGGCATGAGTGCGTCGGTGTACTGTTGAGTTTGGAAAAGAACTTCTGCACCGGGTTATCAGTACCAGTAGTCAGTAGATATCAATGGGCTAACAAAATCTAGTACACTACTGCTGCTGCTGCTTTTACTGTTGCTGCTGCTGCTGCTTTAACTGTTACTGCTTTAACTACTACTATTTCTGCTGCTGTAACTACTGCTAGTGTACCAAATGCTGTTGCAATGGTGGCGGCTACTAAAACAACAACTTAAAATTTTAAGTAACTAACCCTTTGGACGTAACGGTATCATATCTGATGAAGGCGTGGGCGAGATCGTGCTTGTCAGCCATGTAGCAGGTGGTGCAGAGGTCGTAGTCAAAGCAGGAGCTGCACTTCCACCTCATGCCAGCGATGGCCTGCCGCTTGCACCCGTCACAGATGTGGTTAGGATGCTTCACGCCTGCCAACACGTGCTTAGTTTTAGTTCGTTTATTTCTGCTCTAAATTCTGTGCATAATTAATTAATAGTCCTAAGTATGGGACATTCAAACAATAGATGGGAGCAGAAGCTTAAGGCTAGGGTGGTGAGGAAGTGGAGTGATCTGATAAGGAAGTGTTGAAGGTGGATTTAACAAGAAGCTTCCACAACACTTAGTGGTTCTTATACTAGCTTCCACTACACTTAGTGGTTCTTAAACCAGTTTCCACTATACAGTAGCCATCAGTTCTTAGAATAAGTAATTTTCACTACACTTAAATGGTTCTTAAAGTAGCTTCCGCTATAATTTTTTGAGAAAGGGTCATTTGGCTCTTAGTATATCTCGCAACGCATGTCAAAAATCAATGACTCCAAACGTACGTATGCACACACACACACACACACACACACACACACACACACACACACACACACACACACACACGAGGTAATCCAGGTTGAGGAAGGAAGGAGGGAATATCACAAGAAACGACCGCAAAGTATGTGAGGAGCTCAACATGAGATTCAAAGAAGTGTTCACAGACGAGACAGCAGGGGGCTCCAGAAAGATGGAGAGGTGGGGTACACCATCAAGTGTTGGACACAATACATATGACCGAGGAAGTGAAGAGGCTGCTAAGCTAGCTAGATATCTCAAAGGTAATGGGGCCGCATAACATCTCTCCACGGGTCCTGAGAGAGGAAGCAGAGGCGCTATGTGCACCACTAACAACAATCTTCAACACATCTATTGAAACACGGCGACTACCTGAGGTATGGAAGACAGCAAATGTAGTTCCAATTTTTAAAAAAGGGAGACAGATACGAAGCATTAAACTACAGACCAGTGTCACTGACATGTATAGTATGTAAAGTAATGGAAAAGATTATCAGAAGAGTGGTGGAGGACTTATAAAGGAATGAGCTTATCAATGACAGCCAGCACGGTTTCAGGGACGGGAAATCCTGTGTCACAAACCTACTGGAGTTCTATGACAGGGTGACAGCAGTAAGACAAGAGAGAGGGGGTGGGTAGATTACGTTTTCTTGGACTGTAAGAATGCGTTTGACACAGTTCCACACAAGAGATTAATGCAAGAGCTGGAGGACCAGGCAGGGATAACAGGGAAGGCACTGTAATGGATCAGGGAATACCTGTCAGGAAGACAACAGCGAGTCATGGTATGTAGCGAGGTGTCAGAGTGGGCGCCTGTGACGAGCAGGGTTCCACAGGGGTCAGTCCTAGGACCGGTGCTGTTTCTGGTATATGTGAACGACATGATGGAAGGAATAGACTCAAAAGTGTCCCTGTTTGCAGATGATGTGAAGTTGATGAGAAGAATTCAATCGGACGAGGACCAGGCAGAACTATGAAGAGATCTGGACAGGCTGCAGCCCTGGTCCAGATACTGGCTCCTGGAGTTCAACCCCACCAAGTGCAAAGCCATGAAGATTGGGGAAGGGCAAAGAAGACCGCAGACGGAGTACAGTCTAGGGGGCCAGAGACTACAAACCTCACTCAAGGAAAAGGATCTTCAGGTGAGTATAACACCGGGCACATCTCCTGAGGCGCACATCAACCAAATAACTGCTGCAGCATATGGGCGCCTAGCAAACCCAAGAATAGCATTCTGACATCTCAATAAGGAATCGTTCAGGACCCTGTAAACCGTGTGCGTTAGGCCTATATTAGAGCATGCAGCACCAGTTTGGAGCCCACACCTAACCAAGCATATAAGGAAATTAGAGAAAGTGCAAAGGTTTGCAACAAGACTAGTCCCGGAGCTGGAGGACAGGAGAGATAGGGGGCATATGATAACGACATAAAATACTGAGAGGAATCGACAAGGTGGACAGAGACAGGATGTTCCAGAGATGGGACACAGCAACAAGGGGTCACAGTTGGAAGTTGAAAACTCAGATGAATCACAGGGATGTTAGGAAGTATTTCTTCAGTCACAGAGTTGCCAAGAAGTGGAATTGTCTGGGAAGTGATGTAGTGGAGGCAGGATAAACTCATGGAGCAGGAAGAGTGACCTAGTAGCGGCCAGTGAAGAGGCGGGGCCAGGAACTGTGAATGGACCCCTGCAACCACAACTACGTGAGTGTACACACACACACACACACACACCTGTGTCACAAACCTACTGGAGTTTTATGACAAGGTAACAGAAGTAAGACACGAGAGAGGGGTGGATAGACTGCATTTTTTTGGACTGCAAGAAGGCGTTCGACACAGTTCCTCACAAGAGATTAATGCAAAAGCTAGAGGATCAGGCACACGTAACAGGAAAAGCACTGCAATGGATCAGAGAATATCTGACAGGGAGGCAACAACGAGTCATGGTACGTGACGAGATGTCAGAGTGGGCACCTGTGACGAGTGGAGTTCCACAAGGGTCAGTCCTAGGACCTGTACTGTTTTTGGTATATGTGAATGACATAACGGAAGGGTAGACTCAGAAGTGTCACTATTTGCAGATGATGTGAAGTTAATGAGAAGAATCAAATCAATCGAGGATCAGGCAGGACTACAAAGAGACCTGGACAGGCTGCAAGCCTGGTCCAGTAAGTGGCTCCTTGAATTTAACCCTGCCAAATGTAAAGTCATGAATATCGGGGAAGGGCAAAGAAGACCGCAGACAGAGTATAGCCTAGGTGGCCAAAGACTGCAAACCTCACTCAAAGAAAAAGATCTTGGGGTGAGTATAATACCGAGCACATCTCCTGAGGCACACATCAATCAGATAACTGCTGCAGCATATGGGCGCTGGCAAACCTAAGAATAGCGTTCCAATACCTCACTAAGGAATCATTCAAGACTCTGTATACCTATACGTCAGGCCCATACTGGAGTATGCAGCACCAGTTTGGAACCCACACCTGGTCAAGCACGTCAAGAAATTAGAGAAAGTGCAAAGGTTTGCAACAAGACTAGTCCCAGAGCTAAGGGGATTGTCCTACGAAGAAAGGTTAAGGGAAATCGGCCTGACGACACTAGAGGACAGGAGGGTTAGGGAGACATGATAACGACATATAAAATACTGCGAGGAATAGATAAGGTGGACAGAGACAAGATGTTCCAGAGAGGGACACAGAAACAAGGGGTCACAATTGGAAGTTGAAGACTCCTATGAGTCAAAGGGATGTTAGGAAGTATTTCTTCAGTCACAGAGTTGTCAGGAAGTGGAATAGCTTAGAAAGCGACATAGTGGAGGCAGGAACCATACATAGTTTTAAGACTAGGTTTGATAAAGCTCATGGAGCAGGGAGAGAGAGGACCTAGTAGCAATCAGTGAAGAGGCGGGGCCAGGAGCATGACTCGACCCTGCAACCACAAATAGGTGAGTACAAATAGGTGAGTACACCCGGTGGCCTAGTGGGTAAAGCTCTTGCTTCACGCACGGAGGGGCCGGTTCAATTCCCGTGGGCAGAAACATTTCGAAGTGTTTCCTTACATACACATACACACACACTATATATACAACAGGCCTAGTGTCTAATTGACATGTGCCTAGGACAAATGGTAACTAACACACACACACCACACACACACAATATATATATATATATATATATATATATATATATATATATATATATATATATATATATATATATAAAAAAAAACTGCACTGGGGAAACAAATCTAATTTCACTAACTTTATAAAGGAACCAGCCGGCAATATTGACATCCCCCAGTAATGATGTGGCACCACCTGGAGGTGCAAGCACCCCAGGTTAAGAACCACTGCACTACAAGCACGATAGGTCCTGAGAGACTAGTGATCTGTCAAACTGGTCGATGGTAAAAAAAAAAAGCGGAGGCAAGAAGCTATAAAATTGACCCATAATCACAACTAGTGAAATGCACATTCACATAACTTCACCCTTCATCCCTTGGATCTAACTGCACCTGACCGAACAAAAGGCAAGTAAGTGTGTTTGTGATGGTTAGTTCCTTTAGGTACAGGTACACATAAATGAAGTTACACAAATTATCATACACAGTAACATGTGTGTAACTTACAAGCGTATAGTTTTTCCACTAATTGCACCATACTACAGTATCAGGTATGTTTGGGAATCTTACGCAGCGTAGATAGTTACCAGAGACTTACGTAAACGCGTTAGAAAATGAATAGTGTATCAAGAGGATGGGTTACCTTTGATAAGTTTCAAGAGTTCTTCTATTCTTAAAGCCTGGCCTTGGGCCAGATTTGTCTGGTGCTTGCCTGGTCAACTAGGCTGTTGCTGCTGGCGGCCCGCTCTAGAAACCAGTAATACCAGTCGACAAAGTTACAAGAGGAGTTTGAAACCAGAACTAATGTAGCAAACTGATAGATAAGTACACAAACACAGAGGCATTCACAAATAATCAGCACTATACGAGGAGGGGAATACTAAAGGGAAAGGGGAATGAGGGGAGAGAAAATGGAGAAGATATTGGGAGAAAGGAGGGGTGACAGGAGGTGGAGGAGAGAGAATGAGGTTAGAAGGGGTGGGGAAGAGGGGCAGAGGTGAGATGGGGTGAGGTGAGAAACGGAGGGGGATAGGGGATGGGGAGAGAAAGGGTGGGGAGAAAAGGTGGAAGAGAAGGGAAGGAAACAAAGGCCTAATTACGCAAAATAAAGAAGATTAATGAGGCAGCAATATGGGAGGCGTGGATGAGGGCTACCTCATAACTTTAATTAATCATCAAAGGAGTCAGCAAAACATTACAGAAGAGAAAGCAGGAAAACTAAGGGGAGGAAAAAGAAGGTAGAGAGAAGTTAACAAAATAGAAGGAAGGGGCAAAATATGGAGAGGAAATGTTAGAGAATAAAGTAAAATCTCTAACAAGAGAAAATGGACACTAAATCAGTAAAAAAGAGACAAGATAAAGCAGATGAAGGGAACAAAGACCAGTATTTGTACAGCAGATAAAAATTCCAGGGGCTTAATTGAAAATGTGCACAAAGATCAAGTGCTTAAATGCAAACATGCACAAAGATCAGACATTTAATAGCAAACATACACAAAAATCAGGTACTTAATTGGAAACGTAGACAAAGAATGAGGAGACAAGAGTTGAAGAGGAGTTTAGATACTTTGCGATCATTCAGAAGATCCAGAGCAGCATGTGGGTAAAATGGTCTGAGAGGGAAAATAGGAAGTCAATCAACGGAAGGAAAAGGTACTAAGTGTACCTTTTGGCACAAAATAAAAGGAGAAGCCGAGAGAAACTGTACTGGAGCTTTCAAGCTCAACCAGAACAGGCAAGAGAACCTGCCAGTGTACAAGAATACTCACATCTTGGAAAATAAGTTCATAGTTTCATTTTTTTTTTTACCCACGATTAACACTTGACCTTTGTCTGCGTTTATCCTGAAGCACCCTCTTGTGTTCAGAATCTTTATGCCCTATTTTTGTATCGCCAGCGAGGTTATGTAGTAAGACTCTTACGCAATACTGACATTTTTCACAATATACTTCAATCAAATTTGGAATACGCAGTTGAAGAAAAAATAGAAAAGTTCAGAGACATGCAACAAAACAGACCCCATGAGATAAGAATAAAACATCACGAAGCTTGACTAAAGGCCTTGCACAGGCACAACCACCTTCATCTCTCAGCTGGAAGCTGTAAACCATGAGGACTGAGGAGACATGTTCACATCATCCTAAATAATTCACTTTTTTTCATGACTGCAAGATCGAACATGAGGTATTATAATGACATTTATAGTAATTCAGGGACATCAAGAAGATAAACAATGAGAGATTTTTCAACAGAGACTAATATGAGAGCACGTGCACGCACATGAAGACGTACATGTACACACACACACACACATACAATATGTGATCTTTAATTTTTAATGGGTAGAACCGGTGAGTGAACGGAAGGGCTCGGACATATGACTAAAAGCTCTAGTTAGTGGGTCATCAAATGACTACGACCCGTGTCAGGAAACGCTTGTCCTGTTTCCTGAGTGACCCTGACGAATACACACACACACACACACACACACACACACACGCACACACACACACACACACACACACACACACACACACACACACACACACACACACACACACACACACACAGCACAGCACACGCACGCACACACACACACACACACACACACACACACACACACAAGATACTGAGAGGAATTGACAAGGTGGACAGAGACAGAATGTTCCAGAGATGGGACACAGCAACAAGGGGACACAGTTGGAAGTTGAAGACTCAGATGAATCACAGAGATGTTAGGAAGTATTTCTTCAGTCACAGAGTGGTCGGGAAGTGGAATAGTTTAGGAAGCGATGTAGTGGAGGCAGGATCCATACATAGCTTTAAGAAGAGGTATGATAAAGCTCATGGCGCAGGGAGAGTGACCCAGTAGCGGCCAGTGAAGAGGCGGGGCCAGGAGCTATGACTCGACCCCTGCAACCACAACTAGGTGAGTACAACTAGGTGGGTACTGATGGAGTAGTGGGAGTATGGAAGGGGGGTGGAGGAATGCGCTTCTGCAACTGTCACAAATGGAGTTTTCTTTTTTTTTTTTTTTGAAAGTAAGAATGTTAGAAAGAATAACTGGACAGTAAGCATGTAGGGAGTTTTAGACCTAAGTATTTGTTAAGCTAGTTTAAGTTAGATTTGGTTGTGTTAACGAAAAGTAAGCCATTTTTAAGTAGAGTTAAGCGACAATAACTAAATAACATAAAACATACACTGTCATATCGGCGCCCCTTAAATCGTTGATACATAAACATACGCTGATCAGGGTGATCAAGTTAATGTACTTCCACACAAACACTGATCAAGTTGTTATAGTTACACACACACACACACACGCCCCGATGGCATGGTGGCTAGCGCTCTTGCTTCACGCACGGAGGGCCCGGGTTCAATTCCCGGCGGGCAGAAACATTTCGAAGTGTTTCCTTACACACACACATATATACAACAGGCCTAGTGTCTAATCGACATGTGCCTAGGACAAAATGGTAACTAACACAGTGTATACACAAGCTCACACAAAGTGAAGTGTCTATAGCTAACAACCTATAACAGATGGTAACTAAATACACCAAGAGGGCACTACTGTAGATGAAAACGTGAAAGGAGTGTGGAGAGTGTGTGGAGGGAGTGGAGAGGGAGTGAAGGTAAGAGGTAGTAAAGGAGGGAGAGAGGGTGTGGAAAACACCTGCCCTCCCACTTATAGATTAACATAACACGAGGGTGGAGGGGTTGATGAAGACGCACACCCAGACCATACAAAAAATATAGAGGAGGTAATGTTGCGTGTACTTGTGGGAGGCGGAGAGTGGGAAGAGAAAGAGAAAGGAAAAATGAAAGGGAGAAAGGGGAAGATGAAAAATAAATCGAAGGGGAGAAGAAAAGTAAAATGGAGCGAGAAGGGAATATGAAAAACAAAGGAAAGGAAAATACAAGGGGGCCTGCCCATATTATAAATCTTCTCCATAATCCCTCCCTAGTTTTGTCCTCCATGCTTTCCCTTCCTCCTTGGTCGTCCTACATGTCCTCCCTCCTTAAGCACCTTACTTGTCCTCCCTACTTAGCTGCTACTTGTCCTTACCAATACCTCCAAAACGTGTCTGATTACCCAGGCTAATACGGTGACAGAGGCCTGAGGGCAGAAACATCTTCACAATCCTCTAGCCTGGTACTGGCACCTTCATAATCTCTAACCTGATACTAACACCTTCATAATGCTCTAACCTGGTACTCACACCCTCATAATTCTCTAGCCTGGTACTAACACCTTCATAATCCTCTAACTTCCTTCTAACTCCTTCATAATCCTCTAACTTCCTTCTAACTCCTTCATAATCCACTAGCCTGGATGAAACAACTTCACAGCCCCCTCCCTCACAGAGCTTGACAACAAGCTTGCATAATAAACTTGACCTAGTAACATAACCAGCTCAAAACAGTACACTAATTTATATATAGGAAGATACTAAAAACAATAACGCTACATCCACCGTAGAAATAGTACAGCAGCAACATACCCGCATACCTCTGATATACCTGTGACAGACGTCGAGAGCGTTTTTCATTAGTCAATCATCCCCATCGGTCCACATAGCCATCACAGCCAGGTTAATCTGATATTACTTGGAGGTGGTAGTAATCCAGTCTCCTCCTGAAGGTTTCTGCATTTGTTTTTGTTTTTGTTTTTGCGATAATATTTCTGATATTTGCTGGTAGCATGTTGACGAGTCTTGGGTCAAGGAAGTTGACAACGTTCTCGCATTGTGCCTATGTTGTCCCTGCTTTTTTTTTTTTACTGGATTTTACACTTTAATATCTCTCGCTCAAGTATGTTATGGTACTGTATATAGTATTTGAAAAATGCCCTTCCGGGTGTACAGTATCACATATCTTTTCTTCGCTCCACAGAGTACATGCCGAGTATATTGAGGCGTTTAAATGCTTTATTGACTCAAATGGGCAGTAAACGATGTGTGTACATTTTCCAGTTCAGATCTCTCTCCTGCCTTGAGAGGATCTGTGAGCACGAACATATTCTAGGCGTGAGAGCACAAGTAAACTATTCCCCTTGTTTTAACAAGTTCTCATTATCCACCATGTCATCTTCTCTGGCCTTTGTTGCATTTGCTTTATTGTGTTCTCTAATTGACATATCTAGCATTATTATATCTAAGTCTTTTTCCTGCTTCTTAAGGTCTGTAAGATGATTTTCATGCGTTCTGTAGTTTTTTTTTTTTTTTTTTATAATTCATTGCCCCCATATCTAAGCAACTGAAATTTGTCACCAGTGAACATCATGTTATTTTAATTTGCCAAATGTTCAATTGTTGATCTCATTGTAATTTTTATATATCTTTTACTGGCTATAATTCTTGGCGGTATGGTCCGCCAAGAATGATACGAAGTTGTGACTAGTATTTTCATTCATGTTTGCTATGTTTGTAGTGCCTGCGTTGGACAGGAAGCAGCCACGGGGACCGTGACCCCCCGAAACCGTCTTAAGGCAACCTACAAATAACCAAACCACCAATTTTCCACTCCCACACCACTACCACCACCACTACCACAACCACCACCACCACTACTGTTGCTGCTGCTGCTGCTGAACAATCACCGGGCACGAGCCTTTCATTGTGGTCCTTGTCCCTCTGTGATTGATACTTGGACCATCCGTCCCCCCTGGAGCCTCGCATCCGTCCCTCCTGGTACACACTGGAGCCTCGCATCCGTCCCTCCTGGTACACACTGGAGCCTCGCATCCGTCCCTCCTGGTACACACTGGAGCCTCGCATCCGTCCCTCCTGGTACACACTGGAGCTTCGCATCCGTCCCTCCTGGTACACACTGGAGCCTCGCATCCGTCCCTCCTGGTACACACTGGAGCCTCGCATTACAACACTGCACCGGCCACGAAGAGACAGCAGGAAAGGGGGTGAAAAGGGAGTGAAAGAGGGATGAGAAAGCGATAAGAAAAAGGGGTAAGAGAAGGAACATCGAGAGAGAGAAAAAGGAATAATGAGAGAGAGTAGAAACAAGGGGCGAGAGAAGGAACAAAGATAAGAGTAAAAGCACTCTCCGCCTCTTTCCTGCACTCATCTGCATCATCCAGTTGCTGCTGCTGCTGCTGCTGCTTCTTCTTCTTCTTCCTCCTCCTCCTCTTCTTCTTCCTCCTCCTCCTCTTCTTCCTCCTCCTCCTCTTCTTCTTCCTCCTCCTCCTCCTCTTCTTCCTCCTCCTCCTCTTCTTCCTCCTCCTCCTCCTCCTCTTCTTCCTCCTCCTCCTCCTCCTCTTCTTCCTCCTCCTCCTCCTCCTCTTCTTCCTCCTCCTCCTCCTCTTCTTCCTCCTCCTCCTCCTCTTCTTCCTCCTCCTCCTCCTCTTCTTCCTCCTCCTCCTCCTCTTCTTCCTCCTCCTCTTCTTCCTCCTCCTCTTCCTCTTCCTCCTCTTCCTCCTCCTCCTCCTCCTCCTCCCTCACAGAAGGGAAGGAGCAGGTGAAACATCTAGCAATATTACCATCACACAACCTAAGACAACACAACACAGTCGGGGCAGCAAAATGATCAACTCATTCGTAAAATAATTTAAATCAAGTGAACTATTATAATAACTTGGAAGCGCTAAACCCGTAAGTGAAAAAGTGCTTGGCAAGTGGGAGGTAATCAGGATTGATAAGTACATGTACAAGGTACACAGGCCTAGCTGACATCAATGGCATACTAATATATAGAAAGCCGCTTGTTATGTAGAGCATTTCCCGCAAATTAGGTCAGTATTGTCCCAGGATGCAACCCACACCAGTCGACTAACACCCAGGTACCTATTTTACTGATGGGTGAACATAGACAACTGGTGTAAGAAACACATCCTATGTTTCCACCCCTTCGCCGGGAATCGAACCCGGACCCTCACCGTGTGAAGCGAGAGCTTTTGCCACCAGGCCACGGGGCACCGTGTTGGATCAACAGCCCTTCACCGAGCCCATGGGAAGAGGTAAGAGTTGTGATATTTACCTTGCAGAGGAAGGAGGAGGAGGAGGAGGAGGAGAGGAGGAGGAGGAAGAGAGAGAGAGAGAGAGACAACCACTATGAAAAATAGAGGAATTCCAAGCGCTTCGTGACTACTCACATTATCAAGGAACTATAAAAGGAAACATGACAAGGAGGCTTATAATGTCATGTTTCCTTTTATAGTTCCTTGATAATTTGAGTAGTCACAACTTGGAATTCTATTTTTCATAGTGGTTGTCTAGCATTTTTGATATCACATGTTTACTGTGATCTTTTTGCATATATATATATATATATTATATATATGCATATATATATATATATATATATATATATATATATATATATATATATATGCAAGAAAACCACTATGAAAAATAGAAGAATTCCAAGCGCTCGTGACTACTCACATTATCAAGGAACTATAACAGGAAACATAACAAGAAGGGCTTATATAAGGGGCGAGACTACACCTCACAGTCACATCACACTAACAAAGACTACACCTCACAGTAGCGTAACATCGCACGACTCTGTGAAGAGGAAAATAAGAAAGGACCTGAAACTCTTCCCAAGAATTAGATTAGTCCAATTTATCATTAAATTCTTCCCAAATTTTATTAATTATAAATGAATCCAATTTATAAAAAAGAAATATTCATATTATTTTCAAAACTGCTTTTAATGAAACATGATTCTATTATATTTCTCTCAACCATGGACTTGCTTGATACAACCTTCTCAGCATTTTGAAAATCAATTGGATGGTTAAAATCTCTCACATGAATAAATAGAGCATTAGAATCTTGTCCAGTTCTAATGCTATATTTATGTTGTTTTAATCTTAGTTCAAGACTTTTCCAGTTTGACCATAATAAACTTTATCGCATATTTTAGAATCTTATAGACCCAAAATGCTGACGGATGTGTCTATAAGATTCCCTGTAAAATATCGATAAAGTTTATTATGGTCAAACTGTAAAAGTCTTGAACTAAGATTAAAACAACATAAATATAGCATTAGAACTGGACAAGATTCTAATTATTTATTCATGTGAGATTTTAACCATCCAATTGATTTTCAAAATGCTGAAATTAGTATCAAGCAAGTCCATGGTTGAGAGAAATATAATAGAATCATGTTTCATTAAAAGCAGTTTTGAAAATAATATGAATATTTCTTTTGGTTTATATAAATTGGATTCATTTATAATTAATAAAATTTGGGAAGCATTTAATGATAATTGGACTAATCTTAATTCTTGGGAAGAGTTTCAGGTCCTTTCTTATTTTCCTCTTCAGAGTCGTGCGATGTTACGCTACTGTGAGGTGTAGTCTTTGTTAGTGTGATGTGACTGTAGTGTAGTCTCGCCCTTATATAAGCCCTTCTTGTTATGTTTCCTGTTATAGTTCCTGATAGTGAGTATCACGAAACCTTGGATTTTCTATTTTCATAGTGGATTTTCTTGCATATTTTGATATCACCTGTTTACTGTGATCTTTTGCATATATATATATATATATTATATAAAACAGAGTGAGGAAGAAGAGAGAAATCCTTCTCCCTCCCCTCCCTGGAAGGGCCTCACCAAGGGAAGAGAGCAAAGGGGGCAGTGCAACGCTCCCTTTAATGGATTAAACTCTTGCAACACGCTGGCATTGTCCTCTGGTGCTACTGTCTACGAGTGTCACTGCTTTCCCTTGCGTTACTGTCCTCTCAAGACGGTTGGGAATGCGTAGAGGTGGAATGGGGTATGGAGAGGAAATACAGTAAAGGGTTGACGTTACCTGCTCATGCATTGCGATTAAATGGGAGGTGAATTAATGGATTGGTGATTGGGGAGAGAGAGAGAGAGAGAGAGAGAGAGACACAGACAGACAGAGAGAGAGAGAGAGAGATAAAAAAAAGAGAGACAGAAAGAGAGACAGAAAGAGAGACAGACAGACACAGACAGACAGACACAGACAGACAGACACAGACAGACAGACAGACTTGCTAATGAGAAAAAAAGACTTTTTGGCTGCCTTATATTCCTGACACCACCTGAGCGCATCATACAATAACACAGTATCGTACAATAACACCTGAGTGTATCGTACAATAACAATACCTGTGTATCGTACAATAACAATACCTGTGTATCGTACAATAACAATACCTGTGTATCGTAAAATAACACCTGAGTGTATCGTACAATAACAATACCTGTGTATCGTACAATAACAATACCTTTGCATCGTACAATAACAATACCAGTGTATCGTAAAATAACATCTGAGTGTATCGTACAATAACGACACCTGAGTGTATCGTACAATAACGACACCTGAGTGTATCGTACAATAACGACACCTGAGTGCATTGTACAATAACACCTGAGTGTATCGTACAATAACAACACCTGAGTGTATCGTACAATAACGACACCTGAGTGCATTGTACAATAACACCTGAGTGTATCGTACAATAACAACACCTGAGTGTATCGTACAATAACGACACCTGAGTGTATCGTACAATAACAACACCTGAGTGTATCGTACAATAACAAATCCTGAGTGTATCATACAATAACAACACCTGAGTGTATCGTACAATAACAACACCTGAGTGTATCGTACAATAACAACACCCGAGTGTATCGTACAATAACAACACCTGAGTGTATCGTACAATAACGACACCTGAGTGCATTGTCAATAACACCTGAGTGTATCGTACAATAACAACACCTGAGTGTATCGTACAATAACAACACCTGAGTGTATCGTACAATAACAACACCTGAGTGTATCGTACAATAACAACACCCGAGTGTATCATACAATAACAACACCTGAGTGTATCGTACAATAACAACACCTGAGTGTATCGTACAATAACAACACCTGAGTGTATCGTACAATAACAACACCTGAGTGTATCGTACAATAACAACACCCGAGTGTATCGTACAATAACAACACCCGAGTATATCGTACAATAACAACACCTGAGTGTATCGTACAATAACAAATCCTGAGTGTATCATACAATAACAACACCTGAGTGTATCGTACAATAACAACACCCGAGTGTATCGTACAATAACAACACCTGAGTGTATCGTACAATACCAATTGTGCAACTGTTTTGCAGATGGGATAGTAATTATGGACAAGGTAGATTATTGTGGAAAAATGAACATGTTATTAGAAGACGGGGAAACTTGCGAGCCCCTTAAACTTTCATTACCTGTGTATGATGTTTAGGAGGTTGTAGTGGTTGTTACTCTTTGTTGGGCTTAATCTGTGTGTGTGTGTGTGTGTGTGTGTGTGTGTGTGTGTGTGTGTGTACTCACCTAATTGTACTCACCTAATTGTGGTTGCAGGGGTCGAGACTCAGCTCCTGGCCCCGCCTCTTCGCTGTCCGCTACTGGGTCTCTGCTCTCCCTGCTCCATGAGCTTTATCATACCTCGTCTTAAAACTATGTATAGTTCCTGCCTCGTGTGTGTGTGTGTGTGTGTGTGTTTGCATGAAATATCTCGATCAACTCTCATTTGAAGGACTTCAATTATTAAGGGATGATTCATGGTATGAGGAGGATAATTACCCTACGAATTTAATTATGATCATGGGGGAACGCTAAACCCGTAGGAGTACACAGCGCATGTGGGGGGATGGAAGGTATTCAGGCTCAATTCAAGGAACTGGAGCACAGATCCAATTCCCTAGATTAAGAGCCCCTCACCAGCGCCAAGGAACCTCCCTTGAGGGGCCTACGAGTTTAAGCTGAGTAGGTGCTAATTAGTCACTATACTAACTCAGTAAAATTTCAGTTGCTGGATTCTGTGCAATAACTGGAGAATGTTTCTTCTGGTTGGCTTCAAACCTTTTTTAAAGCCCTGGTGTGTTGTGTTCAATGTTAGGTTCATAATGTTATTGAGCTGCACAAGTCCCAATTTGAAAACTTATTTAAAAAAAATGTGAAACTTGATTTTTTTTCAATGACTGGAAACTGCCTCTTTTGATGGGCTTGAGGCTTTTAATGCTAGTGAATATTACTTAGAGGGGAGTTCGGATGGATCTTGGGCTGTGTAGGCCTAATCTGCGAATATACAAATATGGTTAAATACTTGGAAATCTTTTAATCCGTGCGATAAGTGGAGACTGCCTCTTCTGGTAGACTTGGAGCTGTAATTAAACTGAAAAGATTTAGTTTTTTTAATAAGCTTTGTAGTCTTCATTTTACTAACTGCATTAATACAATATTTGGAATCTCATATTTACTCCTTTGGACAAAACAAACTGGGCTAACAGGCTGAAAAAACAACAACAGACCTTTAAACTGTACGGGTGGGGCTTGCCGCGAGTTCCATCCCCACCCGTACAGTGGCTTGTTTGCAATCGTGTCATTACGATTTCGTGAGTCAACAGACCATTTGAAATATTCCACACCAACACCGCAATTTCCTTTAGCCATTTAAATATTCATTTTATCTAAAATCTACAATAAATACAAATTAAGTTGAATTTCAAATATTTTTACCAATGTTATGGTCTACTATGTATTCTTTCATAGGAAAATAACTTTGGAATGTTTCTTTAGGATCAGTTATTTGTTTCAGTGATATAAACAAGAGAACAACACCCTTGAATACCACTCTCAGGGAGAACCTGAACACTGGTGATGTCAGCCACTGGTATCTGGAAAATAGTTCTTCACAAACCCAAGAAGTGTAAAGTCATGCTATCATGGAAGTATATGGAGACCATTCGATGAAGCCATCACACACCATCCGTCTACCAGGGAGCTTCATGTTACGATAATTATATTACTGCATCGTATGCAGAAAATTGCATTTTCATATATTTAACCATATTGCTGCAATAATTGTTTTTAAACTGCAAAAGTAATTTGTTGACACTCAGTACAACCTGCCGAGAAAGCCTAAAGGAAGGTCGAACATAGAACGAGAACTTGGAAGACTTCACGGGAAAAAAAACCAGTTGCTGAACTGTTCAAAAACAAGTAAACATTATAAAAAAAGTAAAGAAAAATAACATTTAGAAACTGTGGACATAGAACATAAAAACTAAAGCGGTCGTCGTAAACACCAAAGGAACAAAAATTCACTCAGAAATTTAAAAACCTAAATATAATTTTACATATGCAAAATATAAGTTAAAAATCTCTAAGTATTGGTCGTCTACTCAAAGGAGATTCATACACAGATAAAGAAATATGCGAAATCCTGAAAGTACAGTCTGAATCAGTGTTCAGCAATTCAATCGACACCGCGAGAATTGAAAACCAAGATAATTGATCATTTCACTAACTCTGGCAGCACACAATTCGGCAAGAAATAGTGAAGAGTAATTCTTGTATATGGCATAATGAACTACGAGTTCTGAAATACACACGTTGGAATATGGATTATGATACATGGCAAGGAATGTGCCTTATGGCAAGGAATGTACCTTATGGCTTATGAATTACAGATATGACTATATATGGCTCATAGGATATAATTTCTAACACGACTTATGACGCATTCTTTATGAAATATGACCTGTGTTTGTTTTTATGTACGCTTATATCTATATTTATAGTTCCAAACTACTTGAATAACCCTTAGGTTGTTAATTTATTCGTCAGGGTAAAAACCCAGAGCCAGGCAGTGGTGCTGGCACCACGGAGGGACGGAGAGGGAGGGGGGGTAACAGCGACCGCAGGCTTACCACTGCTGGATTGTGGTCTGAGCTATTATTTTTTTATGGCGAATGGGGTAGAGATGGGGATGGATAAACAGGAGGGAAGGGACGCGTGGATATGACAGGGTGTTAGTTGGTTGAATTTACTGCCATGGGTTGTGGGGAGTAGCACATGGATGGTCCTACTGGGGGTTTCTGCCCGCCTCTTTCCCTTTCTCTTGTAAAAACTACAGTCCGTAATATTGTACCAGTTATAAGTGTCAGGTAAGTCAGACTATGATTGTCTTGTAGGACTACGAGCAGCTAGCAAGAAGCTGGATGATCAAGCAACCAACAATGAAAAGCAGGGGCGCCGCGAGTACACTGAGAGACAACACAATAAGTGTCTACTTTGTATTGGACTGATGAAGCCACTGTGGGGCGAAACGTTTCCTCAATAAAGATACCCAAGTGTTGCATATGTGTCTAATTTATAACTTGTCGGTTCTCTGAACCATTCATCTACGTCCCAAGACTGTTCAACTGCCTCCCAGCATACATAAGGGGGATTACCAATAGACCCCTGGCTGTCTTCAAGAAAGCACTGGACTGGCACCTAAAGTCAGTACCTGACCAACCGGGCTGTGGTTCGTACGTTAGTTTGCGTGCGGCCAGCAGTAACAGCCTGGTTGATCAGGGCCCTGATCCACCACGAGGCCTGGTCTCAGACCGAGCCGCGGGGGCGTGGACCCCCGAAACCCTCTCCAGGTAAACTCCAGGCTAGGATGAGATAGAAAAATCATCGAAACAGGTAACAGGTATGTTAGGTTACACTCTGACCTGAGTCATATATAACAATACAATAATTTATTTCAGCATGATACAATGTTTGCACAGAGATGGGTGACAGTTGTGCATGCAGAAAGCCCACAGTTATAGAGAGCATTTCGGGAAGGACATGGAAGGATGTGCCTGAGAGCCCCCTAATGATTACCTTCCAAATGTATGTCTAATATTCCATAGTCCTCTTCGACCTGCTCCTGTCCTGTTTTCTCTCCTCGTGGCTTTCCTGTCTCTCCAGGTGTTCCTTACTCTAGCTCTTCCTCCTTCCTCTTTGTGCCTTCCCTCTCTCTCCTCGTGTTCTCTCAGTCTATCCTCGGAACTTACATCCTTCTGTGTAAAGATTTTCCTAAGCTTCCTTCTCTCCTCTAGCTGGGTCTTTTTCTCTGTCACCATACCTATCCTTTCGTTTACGAGGACTTCCTTGAGTGTTCTCTCTCTCTCTCTCTCTCTCTCTCTCTCTCTCTCTCTCTAGCTGATACCAGTCATTGATTTCCTCTCACTTCTAACTCATTGTTAATACGCCTGAAACCTCCTGACACTAAATCTTCATCCTATAAAATCCTCTTAAAAATCCAGGAAAAGTCTCGGCTAGTTAAACAAGCTAAACGCACGGGAAACTGATTTTTAGGGGGGGTAGTGCGGCAGTATGGATTGGAAAGGCTGAAGCTTTGATGATATTAATGTAATCTGTTGTGGTGATAACGTAGAGTGCACGCTCACGCGAGACCTGATCACATGTCTCTCTCCCTAGTTTGTTTACACAGCATATTGATGTTAATTGTGCCTTTCTGAAACTGCTACTGATTTATGTGATGTGCGCGCTCGTACTCTTGTTCACACACACACACACACACACACACACACACACACACACACACACACACTCACTCACTCACTCACTCACTCACTCTCTCACTCTCACTCTCACTCACTCACTCTCACTCTCACTCACTCTCACTCACTCACTCTCACTCTCTCACTCTCTCACTCACACACTCACACACTCACACTCTCACACTCTCAATCTCAATCTCACTCTCTCACTCTCACTCTCACTCTCTCACTCTCTCACTTACTCTCTCTCTCTCTCTCTCTCTCTCTCTCTCTCTCTCTCTCTCTCTCTCTCTCTCTCTCTCTCTCTCTCTCCACCTAGTAGCGTGTGTCGTTCTTGCAGCCTAGTCATGTCATCCTAAATTCCAAAATTATTGAGTGTTTGCCCATTTTGGTGGGATTATAACTCTGGTGCCTTCCACGCCGACGACATTCTGGGTGGCGAGATATGGTGTGGTGAGTGGTGTAAGGGAGGGGGAGAGACTTGGTATGGTGAGAGGTGTGTGGGTGGGGATGGAGAGATGTGGTGTAGTAAGAGGTGTGGGGGTGGCAGGATGTGGTGGGGTTTGGGGTGTAGGGATGCATTAGATATACAAAAGAGAGAAACTGGGGCTTTTAAGATACACTCAGGTGTTGTGTTTGATCTATGCGGTAAGGTACACTCAGGTGTTGTCACCTGTAGCATATACTCAGGTGTTATGGGTAACTGCCAGCCTTGTGGGAAGATATAACTGTTTACAAGTGGAGGACACGCACAAAGCACGAAGTTATAGGCAGTGCTGAGAATATCTAATCTTGAAAGAACACGAAATAGTGGATTAGAGTTGGATAAATTTAAATTTAGAAAGGATACAGCAAAATACTGGTTTAGAAATAAACTGGCAGACGAGTGAAACAAATTGCCAAGTAGAGTAACTGAAGCTAACAGCGTGAGTAGTTGAATAAAACATGTGGAATACTTCGGTATCTTCAGTGAAGAAATGTTTTGCCTGTGCAGCAGCCTTCTTCAGCCTAATACTGATGTGATTTTTATACTGGAGACATTGGAAGACGTGGAGTAATTTTCAAGGTGTGCGAAGGCTTTCATACTGCTGTTGGGTGGGTGTTCTGGAGATGCTTGACGGTTGAAGCAACACACAGTAGGTAGGATGGTAAAATATATTGGAAGTCTTGTGAGGGTAAGCCCAGGCCTACCTGCCTAGGGTGAAAGTGAGGGAGTATGCCTCTGGCTAGCTGCTCACATGAGCCTAGCTGGGCAGGGAAGCTTTGTATAACATAGCTGGGAATATCTACATATACTACACAAGTAATACAAGTAATCAGTGACACACTACTGACACCGCAAGTGCCACCTGACAGGCTGGTGTGGCTTGGCACATGGCACTCCTGCATGGTGGGAAGGAGAGCCATTACCACCCCTGGCAGAGAGGGATTAACGATCACATAAACCACAAGGTTACGTAGATATCTCAAGACAGGGTAAGAGGGCTGTTACATTCTCTTGAATATTCAAGCATATGAAGATTAAAAAATCCCTACAGGCCCTACAGGCACCTCGGTAATTATAAAAACTATGACAAAGATGAAAAGGCCTAAGCCATGGGCAAACAAACGTTTCATCGTCAGGTACATGCCACAAGCTATACAGGGGACAGAAACACCTGTAAACAGGTGGCTATGGGCAAGATGGATAGACGAATATAGTAAGGGGGCGTGCACGCAATCGACATTGAGTGGTCTCAAAGTGAGGACTGGTGGTGAAGGAAGGCGGCTTAACACACACATCCTGCTAAACCTTGTATAACTTGATGCTCGTCTGCAGGGCCCATCAGGCCGTCCACTTCTCAAGAACATATCTGTGTACAGGCAACGACAAAGATAGGTTAAAAGTGCTGCATCTTACATCAATACAAGTACCGAACACAGAATGAATTATAATGGGATATAGTGAAGGTAAACTCAAGAAAGGATGACAAGAGTCCTAAAGAAGAAAGAAAGAAGACAACCATTTCCTAAATGAAACAAGCTGGTAAGCTATCCTAAACAACATGGATCCGAACATTTGCCTTGAAAAAATGAACTCTGTGGTTCTTGAGATCTGCTCAAGACACATTCCATTAAGAAAAAGAAAGAAAAGATGTAAACTAGAAAGAGAGAGACGCTCCCTATATAGACGAAGGCAGAGAGTCACACAGGTGCTGAGAAGGGCCAATATATCTGAAATACGAAGGGAGGCACTGGTCAATGAAATTGCAAATATCGAACTTAAACTGAAGGAATCTTACAGGAGACAAGAATCGCAGGAAGAACTAAAAGCCATAAAGGAAACTAAAAAAAAATACTTCTTTTATGCCAAATCTAAGGGAAAAACAACATCCAGTATCGGGCCCCTGCTTAGGCGAGATGGGACATACACAGATGACAGCCAAGAAATGAGTGAGATATTAAAGTCCCAATACGACTCAGTGTTCAGCGAGCCGCTGCCCAGACTAAGGGTCGACAATCCAAATGAATTCTTTATGAACGAGACCCAAAATTTGGTTATCTCAAAAATCTCGAATATTATCCTAACTCCACAAGACTTTGAAAATGCAATAAATGACATGCCCATGCACTCTGCTCCAGGTCCAGACTCGTGGAACTCCGTGTTCATCAAGAATTGCAAGAAGCCCCTATCACGTGCCTTCAGCATTCTATGGAGAGGGAGCATGGACACGGGGTCATCCCACCCTCACTAAAAACAACAGACATAGCCCCACTCTACAAAGGTGGCAGTAAAGCAACTGTAAAGGACTACAGACCGATAGCACTAACATCCCATATCAAAAAAATCTTTGAGAGGGTTCTAAGAAGCAAGTTTGCCAACCACCTAGATACCCATCAATTACATAACCCAGGGCAACACGGGTTTAGAGCAGGTCGCTCCTGCCTGTCCCAGCTACTGGACCACTATGACAAGGTCCTGGATGCTGTAGAGGATAAACAAAATACAGATGTAGTATACACAGACTTTGCAAAAGCTTTCGACAAGTGTGAGCATGGTATAATAGCGCACAAAATGCATGATAAAGGAATAACAGGAAAAGTTGGTAGATGGATCTATAACTTCCTGACAAATAGAACACAAAGAGTAACAGTAAACAGAGTAAAAGTCCGAGGCACCTACGGTGAAAAGTTCTGTTTCACAAGGCACAGTACTCGCTCCCATTCTATTCCTCATCCTCATATCTGACATAGACAGAGATGTAAGCCATAGCTCCGTGTCTTCCTTTGCGGATGACACCCGGATTGCCATGGCAGTGACCTCCATCGAAGACACCGCAAGACTCCAAGCGGACATAAACCAAATCTTCAAATGGGCCACTCAAAACAATATGAAGTTCAATGAGGAAAAATTTCAACTACTCAGATATGGAAAACTTAAATAAATTAAAAATGTATCAGGGTATACAACAAATTCTAACCACACAATAGGGCGAAAAAGTAATGTGAAAGACCTGGGAATGATAATGTCAGAGGATCTCGCCTTCAAATACCACAACAATGTATTTACCGCATCTGCTAGAAAAACGATAGGATGGATAATGAGAACCTTCAAAACTAGGGACGCCAAACCCATGATGGTTCTCTTCAAATCGCTTGTTCTCTCTAGGCTGGAATACTGCTGTACACTAACGACCCCCTTCAAGGATGGCGACATTGCTGACCTGGAGAGTGTTCAAAGAACTTTCACGGCACACATAAGCACGATAAGGCACCTAAATTACTGGGAACGGTTGAATGTCCTTGATCTGTATTTCCTGGAAAATCCTAGAGGGATTAGTATCAACCTTGCACACAAAAATCACTCCCTATGAAAGCAAAAGACTCGGCAGGAGATGCAACATTCCCCCAATGAAAAGCAGGGGCGCCACGAGTACAATGAGAGACAACACAATAAGTGTCCGGGGCCCAAGACTGTTCAACTGCCTCCCAGCATACATAAGGGGGATTACCAATAGACCCCTGGCTGTCTTCGAGAAGGCACTGGACAGGCACCTAAAGTCAGTACCTGACCAACCAGGCTGTGGTTCGTACGTCAGTTTGCGTGCGGCCAGCAGTAACAGCCTGGTTGATCAGACCCTGATCCACCATGAGGCCTGGTCTCGGACAGAGCCGCGGGGGCGTTAACCCCCGAAACCCTCTCCAAGTAAACACCAGTTAATAAAATGGGCCCAAGAGCTAGAAACCCACCTCCACATACACAACCACACCAGTTAATCAAATGAGCCCAAGAGTCAGAGACCCACCTCCACATACACAATTAGCTGACACATTACCGAGTCCATGAATTCTCCAGTCATTAGTCGTAGACATGTCAGTACAGCCTGGCAGCTGCACCCACACACACACACGAGCACAGGGTTAAAATACACAGGTTCTCACTCATCTCCCCTCGCCCTCTTCTTCCTCCTCTTCTCTTTCCCCTCACACAACATCCATTCCACCTTCCCCCCATAAAGTGAATCTAAAGTAGTTGTGTTTTCTCTGACACTGTAAACCCACACACAAAATCCACCAAGTGTTCCACTATCAAAGGTGCACCTACCACGTAAAGGAGCATCTTTATAACACACGAGCGAAATGCTGAAGTCACAAGCAATGTGCGTTCAGTGAACCATTACTCAGACTGAAAAGGAGTCTTAATATTTTTTTTCACGAGGCCCAAAACTCTGCCAACATTTCCAAAACTTCTGACATAACCCCTGACCCCACTCGACTTTGAAGGAGGCACTGAAAGTATGCCCCAGGCCCAGACTCATAAAACTCCATATTCATTAAAAATTGCATAAAATAACTATCACATGCCATAAATATTACACGGAAACGGGGACTTGATACGGGAGTCATCCAACAGCCATTAAACACTATCTATACAGCACCACTCTACAAAGATGGCAGCAAAGAAATTACACAAAGAAAAAAGATAGTACTGACGTCCAAAATTATGAAAATCTTTTGCTGTAGAATTTTAATGAGCAAGATTGCTAAACACATTTTATCATCACCACTGCACAACACCAAACACCCTGACAAAACACAACACCTGCACAACAAATACTCTGACAACACTCTACACGATAACTACATCCTACATTACGATACTTTACACACTGACTACACTTAACATTACGACACACCCTGACCACACTCTACATTACGACACGCTGACTCCCCTTTACATTATTACAAGCGCTGACTACACCGTACATTACGATACACGCTGACTACACTCTACGCCCTTGCGGGATTCCCCTTCTTGTTCTTGGTTCCATTCATCGATGACTCACCCACCACCCTCCCTCCCTCTCGTTTAATTATTTATATCCCCTCCCCTCTATGTGTGCCATCCACGTCTAGCAACTCAGGCTGACACATCACATTACCATATTTCGGAGATCCACCGTGTGTGATGGAGTATGAAAGAACACATAGCTAGCTTTAGTTCCCACAATGTTATAAAATAAGGCAGCGCCACAATCCCGATGACTATTTTTTGTAAATATGGGGGTAAGAGGTTGAGCATTTCGCTTGTGTGTGAGATGTCGAGTATTACTTACGGGGCCAGATTTTTTTTTATAGTGGATTATCATCGTTGTGCTGTAACTGCACAGAAGACACAAGAAACGACACACTTTACAGAAGAAAATTTTACTGGGGAAATGTTTTGATCTGTTAAATGTCCAGATAAAGATCTTAACAAGTCGAAACAAAGTATAGGCCACACCTTGTAGACATTTCAAACTGCCCGCCATCATTTATATTTCGCAATTCTCCCTCCGAAGTTAGGCCTCAGCGGTGACATTTAGTAGCCGTAGTCAGGCCAGCTACCTCCACTCCATAGACCGCTGGCGTGCCGGCTCACCTCATGGACAAGACCTGGGCAGGGACCATTACCAGCGAACTACTCATCATATGACTATAACCCGCGTCAGGAAATACTTGTCCTGTTTCCTGACAAACCTTACCTAACCTAACTCACGTTGCACCTCGCCGCTGGCGTTCTCATTTGTTCACATCCAGCCAACCGTCCTGACAAATGCTGACGTCTCCCTTCTTCTCCCCTTTATTCATATGGCGTACCCACTGGACACAGCTACAACTGACCTGTACAACTGTAAAGAGAAGCCATCTAACAAGCTAGTATCCCTGCCATTCGAGTCGACTGCTACATTCCCTGTGTATTATACACACATTTGGCCTATCACATTAGCTGCGAAAGCAGACTCAACGAGTTGTCTCAATAAAAGCTAATTCCAAAGACGGCTCGGTTGTTAGTGCACTCAGCTCACACATTGAGTGTCCGGGGTTCGATCCCTGGTACGAGTGGAAACGTTGGGCATGCTTCCTTACACCTGCTACCCCTGTTCACCTAGCAGTAAGTAGGTACATGGGTGTTAGATGACTGGTGTGGGTCGCATCCTGAGGGGGGTATTATACCTTAGATAGGGTTGGGGTTTTGAAATGAGCTGAGGTAAGATAACAGCTCTTGGACTGTAAAAATTGACTTGCATATAAAAAGAGATTTTTTCAAGTCATATTTAGCTACAACTTGAAAAAGCTCACCATCGAGCGAAGGTTAGATTTTGCCTTCTTTAAGCTCTTGCTTCTCTCGAACTTCATCCTAAATCAATTTAAATGTTTAGTTTGGATTTGTCCTCCACTACACCTCTCCCTAATTCACTCCACTTATTCACTACTCACACACACAATTCTTACGCTCGTTTGGCTCATTAGAATTTCTAATTTCCAATCATGTCCCTCATTCCTGTGGCATACTTGATGTCTCTATCCACGTCGTCGATTTGTTGTTTTCATGTTTCCTATGGTTCTTGCATGTTGTGATCATGTCTATGGTTCTTGCATGTTGTGATCATGTCTCTTATGGTTTTTGCATGTTGTGATCATGTCTCCTATGGTTCTTGCATGTTGTGATCATGTCTCCTATGGTTCTTGCATGTTGTGATCATGTCTCCTATGGTTCTTGCATGTTGTGATCATGTCTCCTATGGTTTTTGCATGTTGTGATCATGTTTCCTATGGTTCTTGCATGTTGTGATCATGTCTCCTATGGTTCTTGCATGTTGTGATCATATTTCCTATGGTTCTTGCATGTTGTGATCATGTCTCCTATGGTTCTTGCCTGTTGTGATCATGTCTCCTATGGTACCTACATGCTGTGATCATGTCTCCTATGGTTCTTGCCTGTTATGATCATGTATCCTATGGTACCTACATGTTGTAATCATGTTTCTTATGGTTCTATTCTTTTGTGTTGTAAACTAAGGTTGAGAGGTCCCTCAACTTCTCTCCACATTCCAAATGTTTTCAATTCTGCGGACCAGCCTAGTGGAACAACTTCTGAATTTTTTCAACTGTCACGTTACTAATGGTAAACAATACAGATCAGACAGGTGTTTAAACAGTTTGGCATCTTTACTGATCGATGCTATGGAGCTGAACACCTCAAAAAATCTACTTCAAGGCTGAAGGACTGATTACCTCACATTTACCCCTCCCCATTGCTGCTGCCGCCTCCGATATTTAAAGTCAACCTTGTATTAGACTGAAGAAACCAGCTGACCAGGCGAAACGTTTCGAGAATATACAAAACTTTCTCGATTATCTTGAAATGTTTGACAAGATTAGGATTTCGTGTTTTCTATGGCACAGTGGTGTTCAAATGTCCGAGGCTTCATAAGGTGAAGGTTTCATGCTCACACTGACATCGTGTTCAAATGTCTTAATGAGGTGAGAGTTTTCATGTTCTGAACGACACCGTGTTCAACTATCCTACGCTTGAAGAGGTGACGTTTCACGCAATCAATGACTGTATTCGAATCTGTTAAGGTAGGCTTGTATTTGCCAGCCCTGACATATACCACCCATGATGATATGAACCCATACTGATTATTCATAACTAAGTTTATGACTTACAGCAATCATACACTAAGAGATGTAGAGTGTGATATATGTACTGCAATGTGTATAATGTGAGATATGCACTGCAAGGCGTACAATGTGAGACGTACATTGCAAGGTGTACAATGTGAGATGTACATTGCAAGGTGTACAGTATGCGATGTAATTGCACAACAATTATTTGAGTTTCAACAGAATTTGTGAAGGCTATATCAAGGAAACTACATCTCAATCTTATAGAATAACTCAGGCTGCCTCTACAGTATATGTTGTGCTTTGTCTCTGCGATGAATATGTCGTAGGGTTCGTTAGACGGGAGACGGTAGCGAGGAAAACACCTAGGACTGTTGTGGAGGCGATTATATTGAGAATACTTGGTAAAGAAACAGCCTGTGTCTGACCAACTCTAAGCCTAGTCGAGTTCTGAGATGCTTGGTGGCGCATGAGCAGGGTATAACTATACCTTGGGCAGGGAGCTTAGCTATAAACGGAATTAGATCATATATATTACATTAGTATTGGACTGATGACAAATAACCCACACTGACTTATATATATATATATATATATATATATATATATATATATATATATATATATATATATATATATATATATATATATATATATATATATCAGAAACCACAACACAATGTATAAAATGGGCTAATGTGACGCTTATTTCTAGATCCTCCGAAGATGTGTTTTCAAACGAAAGAAAGAGTGCAGTGTTTACACTTTTATATGTGTACTATGATATTCCCATTCATTATTCATGCATACATACACACACACACACACACACACACACACACACACACACGGCCAGGAGCTGCAGAGACTCGATCTCTTCAGCAACATACGAGAGTACATTTTCCCAGGTAGCAGGTGAGGTCGAACTTTTATGGCGAGTATAAAATGGAAAGAAGGTTGACGGTACCCTGATACAAGGTTGAGACTCCCCAGAGAGCACCAAATAGCTGTCCCCAAACCCCCCCCCCCTTTATCATAATCCCCAATGCCAAGGAAAAGTTTAAGTCCAGGCTGTCACCCAGCCAGTGCCTGGTCACACCCGTCACGGCTTAACTTGATCGAGTGACGCCCACATTATCCCAGCCTATGGTTCAGAGGGCCAATAGCACAAACAGTTTGGTTGAGCAAACGATCAACAAGGAAGCCTGGTTTAAGATCGGAATGCGCTGCTAGAAGACCCCTTGAAACAGCTCACAGGTATTTTCTCACATTCATAATTACGCTCCTTACTAACATAAGTAGAATTTTCAACTTGCATTGATTAATGGTAAATCAAAGCAATTGTTTTTCCAGATATTATTACCAAAAGTGAAACTTTAACTTACTGTTTGTTGTTACACTAGCAATGCTTACCCCCGAAATGTTAATCAGGAACTAACAATAATCTAGCTAAACCTACCGTACTGAAATTAGGTAAAAAATGATGTTAAAAGTGCATATGTTACGAACATCTGTAACAACACAATTTTGGGTATAGATTTCTCGTTCCCTTATACTTACATAAGTTAAGCAACTAACATATGAATCTGAGGAGAGGCTGCATCATCGAGTGTGTCTTAACACCAAGGAACATGTGGGAGCACATGTCCACACCTCTCAGCTTCAAGACTTACTGAAACAAAAACCAGAAGCCTTGAGAGACGTAACACAACAAGACTTTTCACACCCTCTCTTCATGCATAAGTATTACCAACTTCAAGGGAAAACCTGATAAGCTCAAGTTACTTCCTGATCAGCCATGCTGTGGTGCCTACGTTGGACTGCGTGTAGCTAGCACCAACAGCCTGTGAACCAGGCCTAGTTTGGGGACTGACCTGCGGGACTGGTGACCCCTTTAAAATATCCCTAAAATCATAACACTAGTTTTTAATGAAAAAACAAGTGTCAATGTTAAGTTAGAAAGCAAATGATGTTCCGTGTACACTCTCACAGCTTCTTTAACGCTCCACACATTCTTAAGAATTTACACACATGTGGATTAAATATATACGAGTATAAAGCACGGAGAGAGAGAGAGAGAGAGAGAGAGAGAGAGAGATAATAATATGGGTTAAATCTAAAATAACCCAAAATGTGTGAAATACTAAAGATACAGCACGACTGGGTGTTCAGTTACAAGTTGAACACACTAAACATTCACAACAAACGCAGTGGCATTAATGTGATAAACTCTACCAACATTTCTGCCAAAAATCTACCTCCACTTGACTTTTAAAGAAGCTATTGAGAGTACGTCTATTCACTCTGTTCCAGACCCATCTTAAAAAAAAAAAAGTGTCATCAACCAGGCTGTTGATAAGACACGGGTGTCTTCATCTCTCTGTTAAGAAGGAAGATTATAAACACATTTAATTACGTTTACACAAGCCACAGGGAACTAAGGGTTCAGAGCAGGACGTTCCCGCCTCTCACAACTGCAACAGACACAAGACAGTTTTAAACTCTAAAGTAAAATGCCGATGTTACACACACAAATTTTACAAAACATCTGCGGCAAGTGTGATCATAGAGGAGCAACACAAGATGTGTACAAAAGGGGATTAATGAAAAATGGGAAGTTGGATCCTCAAATTTCAAATAAATTGAAACCAAAGAATAGTAGTCAATTAAGAATCTGATGTCTCCACGATAATATATATTCGATCCGGCGGCATAGTATACCTAGCTCTCTCACACATCTAACATGGACAATGACTGTAGCACAGTACTCTCCCTAACTATCTCTCACATCTAACATGGACAATGACTGTAGCACAGTACTCTCCCTAACTCTCTCACATCTAACATGGACAATGACTGTAGCACAGTACTCTCCCTAACTCTCTCACACATCTAACATGGACAATGACTGTAGCACAGTACTCTCCCTAACTCACTCTCTATCTAACATTCACAATGACTGTAGCACAGTACTCTCCCTAACTCTCTCTCACATCTAACATGGACAATGACTGTAGCACAGTACTCTCAATAACACTCTCACACATCTAACATGGACAATGACTGTAGCACAGTACTCTCCCTAACTATCTCTCACATCTAACATGGACAATGACTGTAGCACAGTACTCTCCCTAACTCACTCTCACATCTAACATGGACAATGACTGTAGCACAGTACTCTCCCTAACTATCTCTCACATCTAACATGGACAATGACTGTAGCACAGTACTCTCCCTAACTCTCTCACATCTAACATGGACAATGACTGTAGCACAGTACTCTCCCTAACTCTCTCACACATCTAACATGGACAATGACTGTAGCACAGTACTCTCCCTAACTCACTCTCATATCTAACATTCACAATGACTGTAGCACAGTACTCTCCCTAACTCTCTCTCACATCTAACATGGACAATGACTGTAGCACAGTACTCTCAATAACACTCTCACACATCTAACATGGACAATGACTGTAGCACAGTACTCTCCCTAACTCACTCTCACATCTAACATGGACAATGACTGTAGCACAGTACTCTCCTAACTCACCAATAACACTCTCACACATCTAACATGGACAATGACTGTAGCACAGTACTCTCCCTAACTATCTCTCACATCTAACATGGACAATGACTGTAGCACAGTACTCCCTAACTCACTCTCACATCTAACATGGACAATGACTGTAGCACAGTACTCTCCCTAACTCACTCTCACATCTAACATTCACAATGACTGTAGCACAGTACTCTCCCTAACACTCTCACACATCTAACATGGACAATGACTGTAGCACAGTACTCTCCCTAACTCACTCTCACATCTAACATGGACAATGACTGTAGCACAGTACTCTCCCTAACTCACTCTCACATCTAACATTCACAATGACTGTAGCACAGTACTCTCCCTAACTCTCTCACATCTAACATGGACAATGACTGTAGCACAGTACTCTCCCTAACTCTCTCACACATCTAACATGGACAATGACTGTAGCACAGTACTCTCCCTAACTCACTCTCACATCTAACATTCACAATGACTGTAGCACAGTACTCTCCCTAACTCTCTCTCACATCTAACATGGACAATGACTGTAGCACAGTACTCTCAATAACACTCTCACACATCTAACATGGACAATGACTGTAGCACAGTACTCTCAATAACACTCTCACACATCTAACATGGACAATGACTGTAGCACAGTACTCTCCCTAACTATCTCTCACATCTAACATGGACAATGACTGTAGCACAGTACTCTCCCTAACTCACTCTCACATCTAACATGGACAATGACTGTAGCACAGTACTCTCCCTAACTCACTCTCACATCTAACATTCACAATGACTGTAGCACAGTACTCTCCCTAACTCTCTCACATCTAACATGGACAATGACTGTAGCACAGTACTCTCCCTAACACTCTCACACATCTAACATGGACAATGACTGTAGCACAGTACTCTCCTAACTCACTCACATCTAACATGGACAATGACTGTATCACAGTACTCTCCCTAACTCACTCTCACATCTAACATTCACAATGACTGTAGCACAGTACTCTCCCTAACTCTCTCACATCTAACATGGACAATGACTGTAGCACAGTACTTCAATAACACTCTCACACATCTAACATGGACAATGACTGTAGCACAGTACTCTCTAACTCACTCTCACATCTAACATGGACAATGACTGTAGCACAGTACTCTCCCTAACTCACTCACATCTAACATTCACAATGACTGTAGCACAGTACTCTCCCTAACTCTCTCACATCTAACATGGACAATGACTGTAGCACAGTACTCTCCCTAACTCTCTCACACATCTAACATGGACAATGACTGTAGCACAGTACTCTCCCTAACTCATTCTCACATCTAACATGGACAATGACTGTAGCACAGTACTCTCCCTAACTCACTCTCACATCTAACATTCACAATGACTGAGCACAGTACTCTCCTAACTCTCTCACATCTAACATGGACAATGACTGTAGCACAGTACTCTCCCTAACTCATTCTCACATCTAACATGGACAATGACTGTAGCACAGTACTCTCCCTAACTCACTCTCACATCTAACATTCACAATGACTGTAGCACAGTACTCTCCCTAACTCTCTCTCACATCTAACATGGACAATGACTGTAGCACAGTACTCTCAATAACACTCTCACACATCTAACATGGACAATGACTGTAGCACAGTACTCTCCCTAACTCACTCTCACATCTAACATGGACAATGACTGTACCACAGTACTCTCCCTAACTCTCTCTCACATCTAACATGGACAATGACTGTAGCACAGTACTCTCAATAACACTCTCACACATCTAACATGGACAATGACTGTAGCACAGTACTCTCAATAACACGCTCACACATCTAACATGGACAATGACTGTAGCACAGTACTCTCCCTAACTCACTCTCACATCTAACATGGACAATGACTGTAGCACAGTACTCTCCCTAACTCTCTCTCACATCTAACATGAACAATGACTGTAGCACAGTACTCTCCCTAACTCACTCTCACATCTAACATTCACAATGACTGTAGCACAGTACTCTCCCTAACTCTCTCTCACATCTAACATGGACAATGACTGTAGCACAGTACTCTCCCTAACACTCTCACACATCTAACATGGACAATGACTGTAGCACAGTACTCTCCCTAACTCTCTCTCACATCTAACATGGACAATGACTGTAGCACAGTACTCTTCCTAACTCTCTCTCACATCTAACATTCACAATGACTGTAGCACAGTACTCTCCCTAACTATCTCTCACATCTAACATGGACAATGACTGTAGCACAGTACTCTCCCTAACTATCTCTCACATCTAACATGGACAATGACTGTAGCACAGTACTTTCCCTAACTATCTCTCACATCTAACATGGACAATGACTGTAGCACAGTACTCTCCCTAACTCTCTCTCACATCTAACATTCACAATGACTGTAGCACAGTACTCTCCCTAACTATCTCTCACATCTAACATGGACAATGACTGTAGCACAGTACTCTCCCTAACTCTCTCTCACATCTAACATGGACAATGACTGTAGCACAGTACTCTCCCTAACTCTCTCTCACATCTAACATTCACAATGACTGTAGCACAGTACTCTCCCGTACATCTAACATGGACAATGACTGTAGATCAGTACTCTTCTAACTTCTCTCCATTAACAGTTTTCAATGATGTACACAGTATTCTACATCTAAATGGACAATGATAAGATTCAGAGCCTATTTAACATTTATGTTTCCAGATCACGTGTTTTCTATGTAGTAATATTATTACTGGATATCTGAGAAAAGAAGACTATAATCGTCAAGATTCTAATCCCAGAAATATTATGATACCATGGTATACTGCAGAAAACAAGATAATATACTTCATTCTAACAGTAATGATATTATAATTCCATATTGTATAGATATAATAATAATAATAATAATAATAATAATAATAATAATAATATAATAATAATAATAATATTATATTATTATTATTATTATTATTATTATTATTATTATTATTATTATTATTATTATTATTATACAAGAAAGTAGATGTAGCAATATACAAAGCCAAATAAGTCAACAAGACTGCTGTACACCTCACCTCCGACCTTTGCCCACACAGCCTAGGGGAGAGTGGCACAAATATGTTTAGTGTACACAGATAGGCAGGTGTAGGTACAGGCGCGCACACACACACACACACACACACACACACACACACACACACACACACACACACACACACACACACACACAGGTTACTGGATTTCAACAACAAATGGAAGGTTATATCAATTGTGGAGAAAAAGACGATATTACATACAGACCGGAGGTCCTAGAGTGAAAACTTGACCTACGAAGAAATTTGGAGTAAACAAAGTGCCAAGCATAAGGCAGAAGCACACATCAACCAAATAACTTCTGGAGTGAACCCAATATTAGGTTTCATCTCAACAAAAAGTCATTCACGCCATATACACAACATATGTTAAGTATGCAGCACCAGCTTGGAATACACACTCACTACAACATATCAAGGCGCTACAGAAAGTGCAAAAATAGACAAATGCAGTAATGTGATTCTTTATCGACTACGTTTCGCCCACACAGTGGGTTTTATCAAATCACAAACAGTACATGAGTATATATAGTGTGGAGTCAGGCGGAGAAATACTGGGAAGGGCTGGATTTGAGACGGACCTCTTGAAGGTCCGTCTCAAATCGTGTCGGTATCAACATCGACTCCAGACTGAAGGACTGATTACCTCAGACTTCTCCTCAGACTTCTCCGTTCTTCTCTGTATTGGCCTAAGGAAGCCACTGGTTGGCGAAACATTTCCTCAATAAAAATTCCCAAATGTCAGCTTTGTAAACTATTTTCATCACAGTATATATGTTGCCTGTGACAAGCCTGTGCTAAGTTCCAGTTTTTGCTACTCTCGCAGCCTAGCCTGGGGATAATCTGCTGAGTACCTGTTCAACCAGGTTGTTGTTGGAGGCCCTCTGGCCAATGCAACGCATAACTTGGTGGCTTGGGCAGAAAGCTTATGAAAAAAAGGTAAAGTATAAAAACACGTAATAAATAGCAAGGTTTTAGGTTCCTCTCACGAAATAAAGAGTAAGATTTAATTGTAGACTGTTTCCCCTCGAGACTTTTATTAGTCTTATATAAAACCTTAAAATAACAACCTCCATGAGTGTCATCGTAACCTCCAAGTCATCATACAAGCAACAACCTCCATGAGTGTCATCATAACCTCCGAGTCATCATACAAGCAACAACCTGCACGAGTCATCATAACCTCCGAGTCATCATACAAGCAACAACCTCCACGAGTCATCATAACCTCCGAGTCATCATACAAGCAACAACCTGCATGAGGTATCATAACCTCCGAGCATCATAAAGCAAAAACCTGCAGAGTGTATCATAACCTCGAGTCAATACAAGCAAAACCTCCACGAGTTCATAACTTCCTGAGTCATCATAAGCAACAACCTCTACGATCATCTGTAACCTCCGAGTCATATACAAGCAACAACTGCACGAGTGTTGCATAACTCCGAGTCATCATACAAGCAACTAATCACGAGTCATCTAACCTCCGAGTCATCATACAAGCAACAACCTGCAGAGTGTCATCTAACCTCGAGTCATACAGCAAAACCTCACGAGTTCATACCTCGAGTCATCATACAAGCAACAACCTGCACGAGTGTCATCATAACCTCCGAGTCATCATACAAGCAACAACCTCCACGAGTCATCATACACTACGAGACAACACTAGAGCAACATACACCCTGACACCAGCACCCACACCCAAGGTGTACACTAAATAATAATATATAATATCAGGAAACTTCAATGAAAACTCTTCCAGTGTAATACTTCCTGTATAATCAATGTGGGTGTACTATCTCTGCGTGCCGTGTAGACCCTATGTCACTGTGGTTTGCCTGTAGTTTACCTATGGTGTAACTCCAGAGTGGCTCCGCTCTTGAAAGTCCAGCCTGAGGCACAGCCTCCTTTGTGACTGATCACTGTGACTGTTATTACTTGAGAGCCGCAGGGCACCATGACGTATCACCACTCCCTTCAGCTGGCACTGCCTGGGAAAACCTGTCGGCTACAGAAGTATTTCTTATACGAAGGGTGTGAAACGAACGTGTCACAAAGACCTTCATATAAAAAGCAATCGTGGGGAAACTTATTGGAAATAAATTATTTTTTGTTTATCCGTCAAGTAAAAATTGCTTAAAACGAGTCTTTCTTATGACTCGTTCAATTCTTTAGTTAGCAAACTGGATACATCAGCAGTGTGCTGCTATTGTATATGATGGTTATATAGAGGGAACAAGGGTAAACAATGTGTTCCTGTCATACTCCTTCACATAGGATGGGTTACAAGTGTCAAAATCTGTCAGCTTATGCTGGAAGACTTCTGTAGGGCAATAAGACTATTGTCACGTATTCCATTAAAGGTTCATCAGTTAAGGGAACTTTAAAGGTTTCATTCCAGCAGAGTTTATGATACTATTACTTACAAACTATAATTCAGTGATGGGGTCGCGGCAGGAGGGTACATTAAGGACGGCGTGAAGGTGGGGTCGCCATGGCCTCTATGGTGTGCCAAAGCAGTAGCAGCAGCAACCGCTGTATTAAAGGGACTTCTCCACAACAAAATGTAATCATGAATTATTTTTACTTTAAGCAAACCAACGGTAGTACCGAGACGCTGAACCTAGAACCTTAAGACTTCCTTGAGGTAGTCCTCGACTGAACCAACTAGTGGGAATAGCCTAATTGACGTGGTTCTCATAAAGAAAATCCTGATAAATAACCTCGAGTTTATGAAGCAGCCTTGAAATGGCAATTGCACATCTATCCTGTATACTATTTCCTGGAAATAGTGTGGCAATAATGCCGTAAAGTTCCAGATTTTCGCTCACTAGATTACAGTGGATTAAAGAACCATTTAGAGGGAATTGATAGTGTAACCTGAAAAGGAATAGTCACGGAGACCTGCCAAATAGAAATGCAGAGGATTGCCAATTCGCAGGAAAACGATGCGAAATCAAATATATATCTTTCAGAGATGGCGTTCCACGGGGATCAATACTAAGCCCTTTGCCAATAAACGACCTGCCTGCTGAAATATATTGCTACAAAATTAAGCTAGCTGACTAAATAAAAATATCGGTTTTCTCAACCATTTACATCACCAAAACGCAAATAGCGAGGAACACATTCGAGGGATGGCAATAATTCAGACACTCATGTAAGCCTATGTGGTTATCAAGATAACTGTATATTGTTTATATATATGACTTGCCTTGAGCAATCCCCTGCCTTGTGTGAGAGACTCTTCACTCCACACAAGTCCCCTTCGTTCCCTCTCCCCTCGTAATATATGCCATCCTCTTTAGTACCCATTCTCCCTTCCCCCAATCTTTCTCATTCCCTCCTCTGCATCCCCTCGTTTCATACAACCACTAATCCATTTCTTCCCTCTTCTGCTCTCGCCCCTCTCCTTATAAAACCGGTCTTTTCTTCAGCTCCTTTACTGGCATACATTAATCCATTCCTCCCTCCCTCCTCCCCTTTTCTCTCTCACCCTACAATATTGCTCTCCCATACACTTCCCGCCCTCTCCAGATCTAATCACCCACACCCCTCTCTCTCCCCCACCCCTCTTCCTTTACCAGCCCTGTTACTCCCCCACCGCACTTCCCTCAGGGTCTTGTGGAGGAGAGAAGGGGAGCCTTGCTCCAGGTACTGCATGTCACCCTCTACTCCACATAGTCTCTTTTAGCCGAAATTACACACTTTTCACCACTCATTATCATTACAGTAATGAGTGATGGTGATGAGTCTTCCTCCCTCACCATACATCAGAGCCAGGTACTCTCCCTCCTTCAAATCAAGTGTCACCATCATTACCACCACATCGATGAAGCACTTACCATCACAATTATCATTCTCACTATCGACCATGATTCAGCAAGAGCGCTAAACCCGTATGTGTCGTATAATGCCTGGGAGAATAGGAGGCAATCAGGTTCGATCTATGAAAGGGTCCAATTCCTTGGATCAAGAGCTCATCAACATCAAGGAACCTCCCCTGAGGGGTGAGCAGTAACAATAGTATACAGGGTGACCCAAAAGTCTGGACACATAGGCAATATTACTAATATATTTTTTTTACCCAGCAGTTACCGGAGTTACTGCATCGTGATCATGTGCATCTTGCAAGACGCGCTCAACTTTGCATCGATGATGGTGGACAACATGTTGAAGATATTATTCAATAAAATTACCGTATAATTATTACAAAATGCAATTTCGCCTATGTACCCAGACATGTGCAACATGTCCTCCACCAGGACGACATTTTCGCACTTAGTTGATTTCTACACTATCTAAACAACTACAAAAACTAAGTATTTGTTATTCAAGGTGATATTTACCCAAATCAACCTATATTTACCTACAAATAATCGCCGATAACGAAACGTCAGAGGGAGGGCTCACCTAACATCAGAGGGAGGGCTCACCTAACATCAGAGGGAGGGCTCACCTAACATCAGAGGGAGGGCTCACCTAACATCAGAGGGAGGGCTCACCTAACATCAGAGGGAGGGCTCACCTAACATCAGAGGGAGGGCTCACCTAACATCAGAGGAGGGCTCACCTACATCAGAGGAGGCTCACCTAAATCAGAGGAGGGCTCCTAACATCAGAGGAGGGTCACCAACATCAGAGGGAGGGCTCACCTAACATCAGAGGGAGGGCTCACCTAACATCAGAGGGAGGGCTCACGTCTGTCAGCAAGTTCTCTGTGGATTTCTCACACAGGGTTTTCAACAATTTCCTCTATTTACGGTATTTAGGTTACGTTAGAGTGTCGTCTAGCAATGAAAATTAACCGATTATACGTATAGAAGGGACCACCAAGCAACAACAGTCTAGTTGACCATGCAAGCACTAGACAAGCCTGGCTCTGGGCCCGGTTGCGAGAGTAGAAAAACTCTCGAAAGCCCGTCACAGGTAAAGGTATATAACATACCTGAAGGCCAATAAATGAAACAAAGAGGAAACGAAAGACGGTGTAGAACATTCAAGACAAGAGATGCTAAGCCAATGATGATCCTTTTTAAATCACTTGTTCTCTATAGGCTAGAATACTGCTGTACATTAACATCCCCTTTTAATGCAGGTGAAATTGCAGATCTAGAGAATGTACATATAACCTTTACTGCACGTATAAGTTCCATCAAACACCTTAACTACTGGGAACGCCTGGAAGCACTAGACTTACATTCACTGGAGCGCAGGCGAGAGAGATATATCATAATCTACACCTGGAAGATTCTGGGGGAACTGGTCCCTAATATGCACACAGAAATCACGCCATACGAAAGCAAAAGACTTGGCAGACGGTGCAACGTACCCCCAGTGAAAAGTAGGGGCGCCACTGGTACACTAAGAGAAAACACAATAAGTGTCTGGGGCCCAAGACTGTTCAACAGCCTCCCACCAGCCATAAGGGGCATTACCAGTAGACCTCTGGTTGTCTTCAAGAGGGAGCTGGACAGATACCTAAAGTCAGTGCCAGATTAACCGGGCTGTGGTTCGTAAGTTGGACTACGTGCAGCCAGCAGTAACAGCCTCGTTGATCAGGCCCTGATCCACCGGGAGGCCTGGTCATAGACCGGGCCGCGGGGACGTCGATCCCCGGAATGCCCTCCAGGTTTACTCCAGGTACCCTTAGACCATAATTTTTAAAGGGGTGGACCGGTAAGCCAGTGGAAGGTCTCGGTCAGATGACCAAAAGCTCCAACAGCGGATCATCATCTGACTAAGACCCGCGTCAGGAAACACTTGTTCTGTTTCCTGACGAACCTTACCTAACCGGTGGAACCTTGGCCGCCCCCAGTGTTCTTTTTTTTTTTTTTTCTGCATTACAAGTTCGTTTATTGGAGTTCAAGTGCCGGTGTTATAATTGGTTAATCTTAATTGCTAAACAACTAACCATAGATAAATATGAAATTTGAAGTTAAGAAATAATTAAAATTTCTAAGTACCAAATTTGACTTTATAAACTGTCGGAATGGCGACTGTTGTTTAGGTGGATGGACTGTTATTTTTGCCACTGTGTTTGATAAAACCCACTGTGGGTGATAAACCTCACTGTGGGTGATTAAACCCACTGTGGGTGATAAAACCCACTGTGGGTGATAAACCTCACTGTGGGTGATAAAACCCACTGTGGGTGATAAACCTCACTATGGGTGATAAACCTCACTGTGGGTGATAAAACCCACTGTGGGTGATAAACCTCACTATGGGTGATAAACCTCACTATGGGTGATAAACCTCACTGTGGGTGATTAACCTCACTGTGGGTGATAAACCTCACTGTGGGTGATAAACCTCACTGTGGGTGATAAAACCCACTGTGGGTGATAAACCTCACTGTGGGTGATAAACCTCACTGTGGGTGATAAAACCCACTGTGGGTGATAAACCTCACTGTGGGTGATAAACCTCACTGTGGGTGATAAACCTCACTGTGGGTGATAAACCTCACTGTGGGTGATAAACCTCACTATGGGTGAAACGTCTTAAACTAAATGTTGGTCTATTTATCGTGTGTGAGGTGAAGACACATGGTACTTCCTTAGAATGTTGGTATGAAGAAAGTAAGTCTCAACACCGTGGCTGCAACAACTATCAAATATCACACACTTTGAAGAGGAAATTTGACAGGGTTTCGCTCATCCTGGCTCATTATCAAGTCAAACACGAACCAGAAACGCCATTCAAACTTTCCTTTCCAAAATGTGGGTTATCTGTTTAAGTTGGAGGAGGGCTGATCAATGACTGTTCCTTCAGCCTCACCACACACCTCACTTATCTGGGTCACGATATCAGCGCTGACAAATGATAATGGTACGAGTAACTATTCGGAAAACCTCATGTCATGTGTACCTGTCACATGTTTTGAAAGTTGTACTCTCGCCACAGCCCCGGTGACCAGGTATTTCCCTACTGTAATGCTTCTATTCTTGTCCTCGTGTTGTCTCAAAACATAGTAAGAGTGGGTCACACTAACATAGTGAAGAGGTCTCTTCAGATACAACTATCGTGTATCATTCTAGAACACAATAAAAGTGAGTCACAGCAACACAGCTGTTATTTAAAGTGCCCAGGATGACATGCACCTTCACCATTCTCACTGTTAATAATTAGATGTGATAAGGAGACATTCCGTGTACGGCTTAATTAATATCCCGACTGACACCAAGGCGGTGTGAGGCCTAACTAACTTACAAGAGGATGACAGTAAGTTACATGGGCTCTTAGGTCTTGATTATTTATTAGTGTTCCTGCCGCTCATATTACTTAGTATTTATACCAGTAATACTACCACATAATTATTATTATTATTATTATCCCCATAAAGTAGTGCCAGATCATTTTCCTCCTAACTACATCTCCCTCTGAACACAACCATCATCATCATCTTTCATAATACCTCTCATTATATCCTTCTTCCTTCCTCGCAAACAAAGTCTCCTTCTCTCCTCCATTATTAAGATGCAACAATTATCCATTTTCTCCACTCGCCGCCCTTTTTTAAATTTTACCGAGTTATTTCTTTAAACACTGTCTTTGTGTACATGTACACCAATTTTCCCCTCATCGTGTATTCTCTATCTTCTAATAATCACTCTGTTTCTGAAACCCTCCTGGTATTTCTCCTACCTACTGTTTATCCCGTGTTCTCTCTCATTCTATTTCTCTCTTACCTAGTAACCATCTCTGCCCAGTCTCATTCACTCCTCGAATTTTTCTCACCAACCGTCTCTTATTCTCTCTCAATTCCTTTTACCTCTCCTAATAACTATCCCTTCTTATTCCCTCCTAGTACCTCTCTCCTACCTATTAACTATTCCTTACTCTTTCTCGTATTTGAAAGAGACACAAACATATTAGTCTTCGCAGATGTTCCTAGATGAAATATGTTTGAATGGCATCCATGGAGGCCATGGCTAGGCTTCCTGCCCACGTCAGCCAAGTGTTGCAGTGGACCACAGAGAAGTGTTCAACCAGGACATATCCTAGCAAGTCTTTCTTCTCCGCTTTGGAAAGATGACTAGGCGAGTACAAATAGGAATCGTGAGTCCCGCTTGGCGGACGGAGGCTCGAGCTTCCTCCACGTCTTGCGCTGGGTGACCCGCATGGGTTTACCGCTTAACATGATTATAATAATAATCCGCTTTGGAAAAACGAATAAAAACACAATGCCATTAAAAAGAGCACAAGCAATCCACTTTCCAGAGCGGAAAATTGATGCAGGCTGTTATCGTATCCATGGAGAAGCGCTAAACCCATAGAAGGGTCACAGGGCGAGGTGAATGGGATGCAGTAATATTGATCCAAGTGGAAGGTAGCTCCACTTCTTTGGATTAGGAGTCCTTATCCAGAAAATTAAGCCCCTCTCCCCATGAAGGGATAAGAATTAGAGAGACGTACGGGGTGACCAGGTGGGAAGATCTTAGCTTCAAGCAACGTTACTATACAGTTGCTAGGAAACTGATCCTCTCTGCATCACCTTACTAACCAAAGATGTCAAGCCAATGACGATGCTCTATGTGGTGCGAGTGGAGACTCGATCTCCTGGTCCTTAATCGCGGTCTGGTAAATGATCAGGCTGTTAGTCAGATTATTGGTATTTGCGTGAAAACCCATTTAAGCCAACCCAAATTGCACACCTTTTCAGTAGACTCAGCTGACCTCTCCTTTTAACATATCTTCAAACATCTAAATCCCTGAGACTCTAAAATAGCTTGAAAAGAGCAGGCCATCGAAAGCTATGATGATAGACGCATGGAACACGCGTGAACACTTGTACATGGTGGACGCTGCGCACATGAACACTTGCACATGGTGCATGCTGCACACATGAACACTTGTACATGGTGGATGCTGCACACGTGAACACTTGTACATGGTGGACGCTGCACACGTGAACACTTGTACATGGTGGATGCTGCACACGTGAACACTTGTACATGGTGGACGCTGCACACATGAACACTTGCATATGGTGAATGCTGCACACGTGAACACTTGTACATGGTGGACGCTGCACACTTCCTACAATGAGCGGCACGGCTACAATATACAGGGTGGGCCAAAAGTAGGCTTACACCTGAAAAAATCGAAACCTAAATTGGAGGAAATAGCTTAATAACATTTCCAAAACGTAAATAAGGGATATGGAATACTGGTTTGGAATAATGGATTAGAATTATGGTTTGGATAAATTAAATCGAAAACGTGAACAAACAGTGAAACAACTGTAAGCCTACTTTTGGCCCACCCTGTATATACATAAGTGATGACTCAATAAGAATAAAGACTCCTACAATTTTCCTGTCAATACCTCCCCCCACCACTGGGTTTTTCCTTCCCCCTACATAAATATATCCCCATTCCTCCACCACTGGGTTACCCCCACGCCCCGACAACTGAATGTCCATTTTCCCCTTCCCAGCCACTGGGTTTCCCTTCCCCTCCTTACTACTAGGCTCCCCCCTTCCCCTCCTTACTACTAGGCTCGCCCCTTCCCCCGCCGCTCTCTGCAAGAGGCGGGGTCCACCTGCCAATAATAAATGAATCTTGCCTGAAATGTTGGTATCCGAGTTCAGCTTAAAGGTGTGGTGGTGTTGGAGGTGCTAGTGGTAGTAGTGTTGGTGTTGGTGGAGCTGGTGGTGTTGGAGGCGCTGGTGGCGGCGGTGATGGTGGCACAGATGGTGATGTTGGTGAGGGTGACAGCGGTGGTGGTGGTAAACGGGAAGGTGAAGGTGGTAGCTTTAGTGGTGGTAACAGTGGCAGTGATAATGGTGATGTGCAAATGATGCTAATGGTGATGGTACTGGTGGTGGTGCGGTACTGGTAGTGGTTGTGGTGTAGTATTGGTGGTGTGGTGCTGGCAGTGGTGGTACTGGCGGTGGAGGTACTGGTGGTGATGGTGAGGATAGTGAGGTGGTGATGGTGTCAGTGATAGTGTTGAGCTGTTCACTAGCCTGATCAGTGCCACCTTCCGCCTCCCACAGCCCACCAAACTTCCTGCCTCAGCACTTGAAGCATTTAGTAAATATTAGCCCTCAGTGCCGAGGGATAGTTCTAATTAGAAAGCTACGTTGAGGCCACTCAAGCCATTACTACCATTAAAATAACATAGTATATACACAGAGCTGCTTCTCTCTCATTGTATATACTCCCAGGAGTATACTATGTGTAAATACACAGAGCGATTAAGTAATTTATGAATGCATTAAAGAAACAAATTGCACTTACAAGAGACTATTTAGACAACGTTTCGCTTATAGAACAGGCTTTTTTTTTTTTAAGTCAATAGGGTTTGCCAATTCGAAACTTCTCTGGTTTTTGCACGATGATGTTTCATGGTGAAATGAGGACGACTTAGTTTGTCTTAAATTTATCACCTTCCCTAATAACTAGCTTGGCTTCAACCAGTTAAAGTACACATCCCAGAGACAGGTACACATCCCAGAGACAGGTACACATCCCAGAGACAGGTACACATCCCAGAGACAGGTACACATCCCAGAGACAGGTACACATCCCAGAGACAGGTACACTCCCAGAGACAGGTACACATCCCAGAGACAGGTACATCCAGAGACAGGTATACCTCCCAGAGACAGGTACACTCCAGAGACAGGTATCCTCCCAGAGACAGGTACCTCCCAGAGACAGGTATCACATCCCAGAGACAGGTAACCTCCCAGAGACAGGTACCTCCCAGAGACAGGTAACATCCCAGAGACAGGTACACTCCCAGAGACAGGTACACTCCCAGAGACAGGTACACTCTCCCAGAGACAGGTACACTCCCAGAGACAGGTACACCTCCCAGAGACAGGTACACTCCCAGAGACAGGTACACCTCCCAGAGACAGGTACACCTCCAGAGACAGGTACACCTCCAGAGACAGGTACACCTCCCAGAGACAGGTACACCTCCCAGAGACAGGTACACATCCCAGAGACAGGTACACATCCCAGAGACAGGTACACCTCCCAGAGACAGGTACACATCCCAGAGACAGGTACACATCCCAGAGACAGGTACACATCCCAGAGACAGGTACACATCCCAGAGACAGGTACACATCCCAGAGACAGGTACACTCCCAGAGACAGGTACACTCCCAGAGACAGGTACACATCCCAGAGACAGGTACCCTCCCAGAGACAGGTATACCTCCCAGAGACAGGTAACCTCCCAGAGACAGGTACACATCCCAGAGACAGGTACACATCCCAGACAGGTACACATCCCAGAGACAGGTACACTCCCAGAGACAGGTACACATCCCAGAGACAGTTACACCTCCCAGAGACAGGTACACCTCCCAGAGACAGGTACACCTCCCAGAGACAGGTACACATCCCAGAGACAGGTACACATCCCAGAGACAGGTACACATCCCAGAGACAGGTACACATCCCAGAGACAGGTACACCTCCCAGAGACAGGTACACCTCCCAGAGACAGGTACACATCCCAGAGACAGGTACACATCCCAGAGACAGGTACACATCCCAGAGACAGGTACACTCCCAGACAGGACAGGTATACACTCCCAGAGACAGGTACACTCCCAGAGACAGGTCAAACACCTCCCAGAGACAGGTACACCTCCAGAGACAGGTACACTCCCAGAGACAGGTACACCTCCCAGAGACAGGTACACTCCCAGAGACAGGTACACCTCCCAGAGACAGGTCACACCTCCCAGAGACAGGTACACATCCCAGAGACAGGTACACATCCCAGACAGGTACACATCCCAGAGACAGGTACACATCCCAGAGACAGGTACACATCCCAGAGACAGGTACACATCCCAGAGACAGGTACACATCCCAGAGACAGGTATACCTCCCAGAGACAGGTACACCTCCCAGAGACAGGTACACCTCCCAGAGACAGGTACACCTCCCAGAGACAGGTACACCTCCCAGAGACAGGTACACCTCCCAGAGACAGGTACACCTCCCAGAGACAGGTACACCTCTCAGAGATAGGTATACCTCCCAGAGACAGTTACACCTCCCAGAGACAGGTATACCTCCCAGAGACAGGTACACATCCCAGAGACAGGTACACATCCCAGAGACAGGTACACATCCCATAGACAGGTACACCTCCCAGAGACAGGTACACATCCCAGGAACAGGTACACATCCCAGACAGGTACACATCCCAGAGACAGGTACACCTCCCAGAGACAGGTACACCTCCCAGAGACAGGTACACCTCCCAGAGACAGGTACACCTCCCAGAGACAGGTACACATCCCACAGACAGGTACACATCCCACAGACAGGTACACATCCCACAGACAGGTATACATCCCACAGACAGGTACACATCCCAAAGACAGGTACACATCCCAAAGACAGGTGCACATCCAGAGTCAGGTACACACCCAGAGACAGGTACACCTCCCAGAGACAGGTACACATCCCACAGACAGGTACACCTCCCAAGACAGGTACACATCCCAAGACAGGTACACTCCCACAGACAGGTAACATCCCACAGACAGGTACACGTCCCAAAGACAGGTACACATCCCAAAGACAGGTACACATCCCAAAGACAGGTGCACATCCTAGAGTCAGGTACACAGCCCAGAGACAGGTACACAGCCCAGTGACAGGTACACCTCCCAGAGACAGGTACACCTCCCAGAGACAGATACACATCCCACAGACAGGTACACATCCCACAGACAGGTACACATCCCACAGACAGGTACACATCCCACAGACAGGTACACATCCCACAGACAGGTACACATCCCACAGACAGGTACACATCCCAAAGACAGGTACACATCCCAAAGACAGGTACACATCCTAGAGTCAGGTACACAGCCCAGAGACAGACAAGTACAATTCCCAGACACAGACAAGTATACTCACAAATACAACAGCTCATTAGTTACTGCTGTTCCTTTTTATTACATAAATAATTCTGGACTGGTGGTGTACCGGTGAACTGCAGATTTATATATTGCTAGCGTAGTCGACATGCTGTAAACCTAAAACACTAAGTAACTATAACCATTCAGTCACACTAGTCAGGTAGCTTACCCATGGCAGGATTATTATAGTATTATGTTGATTCAGGGAAGGAAGGGTAGTTCAAATTCCTTGGAACAAGATTCCTTCAGCAGCACCAAGGTGGAGGGAGGCATGGAAGCACTGTGCACTACATTTAGCACAAACGGAACCTTTATTGCAGATATTTCGCTCTGTGTAGAGTTTCATCAAGCATGTTTCGCGCTGTACAGCTTTATTAATTCATGATTAAAGCTCTACCCAAAACGAAAGCTTGTCTATAATCAAGGTTTTCTCTGTGTCATGTGTCTCTTCCACCACACCATCTGACTCACCTTACACACACAATTTCTTCACCAACTTTCTCCGTGTTTTTTTTACTGTGTCATCTTAAGTAAACTTGACGGAACGGCTTTTCCGATGGAACAAAGGTTACCTGCCTAACATGAAGTCGTCTGTGGTGCTTCAGGGTTACAATTATATAAATAGTAGCTTGGAACCATAACCAATTTTAATTATTTGTATTAATACCGACAACAGTTACGTAACGCACACATGTTGGTATTATATATTTCTCATCTAATTATTACAGTGCCTGCACTCTGAAGGAGGGGCGTGGATGTTACAGTTCCCAGGGTCATTTGAACTACGATGTCTGCGCACTTCTAGCCAGAGGGCTATTGAATGAATGATGGTAAATGCGTTTCTTTTTTTAGGGGGGGGAGGGAGCGGCGTTATCTTACCCTGGTGGAAGAAGGTTGGTGTAGTAAATTAAAGTTTATTAAATTAAAATAGTGTTCTTTCTTGGAAGGGTCATACTTTCTTCTGAGACTTTGTACAAGTTGTGTCTAGACATGTTGAGTCTAGACCTATTGCAACCCAGTGCATACATTGCCAAAACTGTGATGTGTCAACGCGAGGGGTTTTAATAGACATCATCAATAATGAAATGAAAACTTAACAGATGACACTATTAATAAAACCACTAACAAATGAAAAAAACACCAATCAAACTATTAACTAATGGTACTTTTAAAAGACGACAAACCACCAATGAAACAATTAACAGATAAAGAGACATTAATAAAGATGTTAAGAGGTGAGCACACACTAAGAGGACACTAGGAGCACAACTAGACAGCATGAATGAGTGTAACAGCCACGGGGGTCAACACGCTATAAGAGCACAACAAAGACCTGCTAGTCATCCCCAGCAGTGAGGAACAAAGCAACACACGCCATCTATTATGGCACATACCTATGAAACGGTTTCCGGCCCAGCATGATCATGGCAGCCCTCATGCCTATTTATTCGACGCCCCATGACAGAGTGACTGGCGTTAGAGGGAAAGGAAATCTTGCAATACCATCACAACCAAGCCGATCCGGTCCATTTTACAAAAAATCTGTTCAGTTTCCTCCTGAAGTTTTTAACCAGAATCATTTCTTATATGTGCTGGTAGAACGTTAAAAAGAGTGTACCTAGGTTCTGAGACTTCTCTAATTATGTTTGTGGCACAAATTCTAAATTTCCTCCCGTATATTTCACACCGATACGTTGTTAGTGTTCATATTAGAGACCTGCCATGGTCTCTAATATATATGGCAGGTCTCTAATATATTAGAGACTTGCCAAGGTCTATGTGCTAGAGAGCATTGCAAATTACGAGCGCGAAGGAACCATCACAGTAGTTGCGGATGTTTTTGTAAGACATGTATGCAGCAAATAATCTCCATTAATTAAGGTCAAATATATCACCTTAGTGACAGGAGCTATTAACACACCATTATTGACACGAGAACACAGACAGTCTAACGAGTACCATCATTGGTGTAGCATTTATTCGAAGTGTCCATAATCTAAATTTTCCATTTTCTTTTCTTTGCCTATTTATGCTTTACTGCAATTTCTAAATTAACGGTTCTCTGACAAAATCTTCAGATCATTTAACCGTTTCCATAGTTCTATGAATACATTACCCGAGTTTTGTATCCTGAGCTGTTTTTGACAGTTTTTACCTCGTGTATCCAGTGTGTCATTTTATCGAAGTGGTGTACTAGCTACGAGAGTAAGTCTTCCTGTTCTACAAACATGTTGACTTGGTTTATGAAGTACATCTCTTCTATGACTTAGTAACGTGTCTTCCTAGCACCCTCACAAACACCTCTGATGTCCCACTTACCTTCTTTGTTAAGTGGAGTTATTTCTGCAGATGTTAGCTCCTCTGAACTCTCCCTTAAACTCTCTTACTCCAAAGTACACCAAACCACGGTGCTGTGGTAACATGAATTTCTTTATGAACACAGCATTCCAGGAATTGAGGCCCGCGCAGAGTTTTTTTCATTACCGATGTCTTTCTTGTATTAAAATTAAGTTATAAAATTTTCAGCTAGGCAGAAGTAATAAAAAAAAATTGTCTACAGAGTTCTACTCTTCACTGGAATATCAAAGCTTTATTTATAATGTTTCTTCATTTATTTGGTTCGCTTTGTACTGTCCTCAGTGTATGCACAGCTTTATGTAAGGTAACAGTACTAAAAGAGGGCTTTGTTTCGAGTTGTGCCCATTTCTGAAGTCTATTTAATTGTAGTATATTTCAGGAGTCACCATCTCACAGTCCGGTCCCAGTACACGCTTCCTGGTGTTTGACCTGATTAATCAAGACTGCTGGTACTAGTAGCGAAGAGCCAGACTGATCAGAAAATGATTTATTGATCGTTTTGTGTTTCATCCAACTGGAATAAATCGTGTAAGTTTTCATTAAACATGGCGATTAATAAAAGAAAAAATATATTTCTTAAAGAATTTCTCTACTTTCTTCTGTTATTTGCGGTATATTCAGTACTTCAGCGACTCTATCTTCAATACAGTCTTAAGTTTCTCTTTCTGAATCTCATCTCAGTTTTAATCTTTCTCGTCTTATGCTTCTCTTTCTGAATCTTATCTCATTTTATTTGTTCTCGTCGGGACATATTTTACCACTGTTTCTATATTTAGCGTTCCCAAACATGGAAAAGACAATACATATATTGTAGACAAGTATGAAGACGAAGATAAAGCTCAAAGCAAGCTTTGAGACAGTTTCACTCTGTGTAGAGTTATCAGGTCATCGATAAAAGTCATCAAGACTCCATTAAGGTTTACAATGCGAGACCACTATGCTCACACCACAACCCTGCAAAAGCAACACCTCTCACCAGCCACCACATCCCCACCAGCCACAGAGCATTAATGCAATGCAGCTAACCCTGCCCAACTTATCCTGAGTCAGCCTACATTTAGTAGGTGTTGCTTAATCCAAGTGAGGTAGTTTGCTTATGATGCTCAGACTGGTTGTTGCGAGGCTAGTGCAAGTATATATTCCTGGGTATATAATAAATCTGCATGGCTATATATAAATGTATGTGCGAATTTTCTAAACTCATTCTTTCCTCTCCCATATTCTTCCATTCCTCATCTTAATAATGGAGATATTAAAAATTCCATTTCCCCTATACGTATATTAAATATTAAATAGGCTATACTGAGGGATAGTAAATCCCCCAAAAATAGAAACACAGCTCTGCTGGAATAAAACCTTGAAGTTCATGAGAACTAATCGTTTAAAGAAACTGAGAATTTCACCTTAACTTGAACTCCTTTGCATTAAGGAGGCAGCAAGAGTTCTCTTTAGCAGAAATTTAAAACCAAGACAACAATGCGTAAGTGTTCGCAATACAGCTAATACGATTCTTGGCTTCATATCAAGAAATAAAAATAATAGTCCTAAGGTTGTATTTCAACTTTATATATCTTTGGTCACGCCTCATTTAGATTATGCTGCTCATTTATGGTCGTCATATTACAGAAGGGACATAAATGAGCTGGAAATTCTAACGAGAAATTGGACTCTGGAAAGACATATAATTAGTGATATGGTTAAAGTGTACATATGGAAAATATTTATGAATTTATTAAATGGTATATAAATAACGTGATGAAAGTATCTAACCAAGAGTGGGCTCGCAACAATGCATTCAAGTTGGAAAAACTTAAATTTAGAAAGTTAGGATCGATGCGGCAGAACTTAGGGCAGCGTTCAAAATAGGTTGAATGAGAGCTGAACATGCGTAGCATCAGCCAACATGCCTACTGCTTTCTTTGCTCTTACATTCTTATAAAGCGTTGACAAAAAAATTACAGACCAGTAGCCCAAACAACACCTCATGAAAATCTTTGAAAATGTGATGAGACGCCAGATACAATCTTTATGGAACAACACAATCTGCCCCACCCAACCAGCATGGATTTTGAGGGGAAAGACTATGCTCGTCATAACTACTAAACCATTACTGACAGGATTAGGAAGGCATTGCAAGAAAACTAAATCGCAGTGGTACACACGGATGTCGCAAAGGAATATGACAAATGCGATCATGGAGTGATTCCACATCAAATGAAGGCGATAGGTACAAAAGGGAAAGTTGACAAGTGGTCATTTTACTTTCTGACAATCAACACAAATAATAAACAAAAAATCTCGCATAAACAAAGCAAAAATTTGCTCAGCATTCTACAGCACGGTCTGGAGTCTTAAATGTTTCTAATCCTCGCTGACATGGATAAAAACCACTCGCCACAGTTTCATATCATTTGAGCACACCAAAATAAGCAGTCTTCCAGCAGAGAATAATATGACATTCAATGGTGACACGTTCCAACCGCTTAGATATGGAAAACTCAAGAACTCAAAAGAACCAACATATATAAAACGCAAGATCAACAAATAAGACAAAAGAAACATGTAAAGGTCCTGGTGTAATAATGTTAGTTGATTTTTTTAAGACAATAAAGCAGATGTCACGAAAGCCAGGAAAATGATATGGTGGATAATGAGAACTTTCAAAACAAGGAAAATAATGCCAATGATGACAATATTCAAATCGCTTGCTTGTGCTCTCCCACTAAGATTACTCTTTAGTACTGAAGTCTCCGTTCAGGGCAGATCAGAGCTGAAACATACAGAGATCATTTACGGCCCACACAGAGCCAATAAAGCCAATTACTGGGCACATCTCAGTCACATGTACTCTCTAGAGCAGAAGAGAGATCATGATAATATATACGTGGACGGAAGGTACTTGAGGGCCTAGTCCCACACTTGTACACTGCCATTACATACTGGAGTGAGAAATACAGGGAAAAAGTGTAAACTAAATCGAGTGAAAATGAAGTGTGCCTTAAGTACAATAAGAGAACACTGCATCAACATCCGTGGAGCAATACTAACATCTTACCAGAATATATCAGAAACACTGCCAGAACAAATGTAGAAGTCTTTAAGAGATAAGTCGTGAAGTCCCTCCGCCAAATGCCAAATCAACAAGGCTGTGACGGATATGTAGGCCAGAGGGCCGCCAGCAGCAACAGCCTGGTTGACCAGGCACGGACCAGAAAAGCCTGGCCCTAGGTCGGGCCGCGAGAGTATTAAAACTCTCGAACTCCATCAAAGGCATAGCAAAGGTACATTCTCAACACTAAGTAATTGTCATATAGAATAGGGTATTAGCATACTTCTATGTATTCATTTTTTCCCAATAAAAAATTAAAACTTACCAACACAACCCCACTAACCACCATAGAGCACCCACCAACTCTTACTACCCACCACCAACTACCATACTACCACCACACCCTCCACTTGGCAACTCGAGACAAGGCGCCTCCTTGTCCTACACTGAAATTACCAAAGGTTCACATTCTCTTTTTAACTGAACAAGCTTTGGTACACCCGTCGTGTACTGCTACCATATTCTATAAGGTAGTAACATTAAGAGAACAAAAGCCAGCTATGTTATCCTGTCATGGGTTACATACATGAGGATGGGTTACATACATGAGGTGATGAAATCTGTCAGTCTGCAGCCCATTCTCGCACCACGAGTGAGACCCCCTTCAAATTTGAACGTTTCCTGTTTATTCTCGGCCAACTCGTTGCCAGACATAGTTTTCTTTTTTGTTAAATGCACATTTTTGGGGGATTATATAACCTAACAAAATAACCTTACTAAAAATTAAGAAAATATGCTTTGAAAAAACCTGGAAGCATTGACCAAGTACCACGTCAAAAATTTCAGCAGGGTAACGAGAATATTGTTATGCATTCCCAATATATTTTCAGTAATTATGAGAGCTTAAAAGGCTTCGTTCCAGCAAAAATGAAGTTATTGTTACTTGAGAAATGCCATCTCACAAAATGACCTAACCCACACACAAAGGGAGGGTCTCTGTTCTTGCTTAGGTACTCTGACTTAAGAGGTCATTAGCACAGCTTTTTGGGTAAAATGGACATTACCAGTCAAAAATACATTTCTCCCTAAAATACGGATCAAGTGGAATTTTCTGGGTTTGTAGAGAGGGAGAGACCCAGTCTCCGGCGAGTCGTTGACCGTTGCTAGTCGAGAGACGAAGACCCTGAAGTAACCTCACAAGTGCCATTTTGGTCTCCTTTATTTTGTTCGTCGTACTTCCACATTAACGTTCATAAGTCATTAATACAAAATATTACTTATACATAGGGTGATCCACTTGAATACCTTCCCACGCACCTAGTTATAACTAATAACAGTAAAACTAACGTGCTTATAATATAATTATCGTACATCGACACAAATGCTCATGCACTTGATATATTGACTAAAAAAAGCACAAGCCGGCCACTCATGGTAGCCAGATTCACGCTATCTTCCACAACTTATTTTTTATTATTTGGCGAAATTGAATATGATCACTGCTTCTACCAATTCTATATGATAGTTACATAATAATAATATCTTTTTTCTAAAGTACATGTACATGGTATCAGACCTAGCTGACATCAGTGACATAAATACTATATAAAAGTCTTGTTATGCAAGCATTTCGATGCATTAAGTCATTCTAGATGCGATCACACCAGTGCTACACCCAGGTACCCATTTTACTGATGGGTGAACATGACAACAGGTGTAAAGACACGCACCAATGTTTCTACCTGGTGGAAACACAACCTTTCAAGGAAAAAGGCGCCTTGATGCCGGTGAAGGGATCGTGATTCAGGGAATCGGAGCTACTCTCCTCTTGGATCAAATCTGATTAACTTACATTCCTGACACTGATGACCCCTTCGGGTTTAGCATTCCCACCTCAATAATTAATAATAAAATACCATATAAGCCATTTTATATGTACAACAGCTAATTTTCAATCGTCAAAATATAAATACTTCTTAATGGTTCCTGGGAATAATTATGCCTGAGTTACACATCATTTAAAAATAAGTATGACAGGAACAAGAACATTAAGTAACACACAGAAACTATAAAGACTGATGTAGTATATCGAATATAAGTGAAAGTTTGTGATATTTATCGGCTACTTACATGTTAATGAGACAAAAGCAAATACCAGAATCCTGCCAGAGTGCAAAACGTTTAACAGCATTCCCTTTTATACTCACAGAGCAAGACAGTAGTATCTTCGTGGAATGACTGCTGTTTAGAAACCTACCACCTATCACTTACAAAGTTCAAACATATTAAAACATGAAATTCAGATAAGAAAAGAGTAAATTCCGTGTTTAAAAAATAAGATTTTCTTTTGTCTTTTTAGTAACTGATACAGAAGTGATTACGTAGCCCCACGCTCCTGGCATTTTTCTCGCCTGCTACACGAATTGCTTACGGAAGAAAAATTCTAACTCACTTTCCCACGGAATTTGAAACATTACATTACTTGAACTATTATATAATTTACAAAAAAAACTCCGATACTAGGCGTGATTATAGTTGCAACATTTACATGACAGCTGCAATATTTATATGTAAGTAGTCGCAATATTTACATGTTATCCTACATGCTAATGAGACAAAGAAACGACCAGTAATCTTGCCAGTTTAAAACTATCAGGTTTGATTGTCAGATTCGTATGACAGGAAGGTATTTAGGGCTTGACTTGAGTTGGGGGTTAAAGCAGGGGTAAAACTTATGAAGGAATTCAGAGACCCCGAAGGGGTCCTCGAGGATGTTGCTATTCAGAGGGTCATCTGAATTGTGATATCTACACACTTTCTGCAATATTGATATTTGCTGAATGGTGGTGAATATCTGACTTTCGTTTGGCTCACCCTACCCTGGTGAGCTGGAAAATATGGAAAAAAAAAATTCACCGGTCAAAACTCCTTGCTCAACAGCTGCGACATTTCCCACTAGGCTACCTTCTAATACCTTTCAAACACACATGGGTTAACACTGACCCAAGCCATTCCCATAGCGACAACCTGATTACCTATTCAAATTGATCTAGGCGATTACTGGGAAGCTCGGCCCAAACGAGCTGGCTCTGTATTCAGGTGAAGGGGAAGAGGAAAGGGAGGGGGCACTGCCATATATAGAAAACGTTTGCCATATAAGACTAGTGGTGAGCTGATGAGGGTGTTAGGCTAACAGCGCGATGTGTATGTATGTGTGTGTACACACCTATTTGTGGTTGCAGGGGCCCAGACTCAGCTCTTGGCCCAGCCTCTTCACTGATCGCTACTAGGTCTTCTCTCTCCCTGCTCCATGAGCTTTATCATACCTCGTCTTAAAGCTATGTATGGTTCTTGCCTCCACTACCTCACTTGCCAGACTATTCCACTTCCTGTGTGTGTGTACTCCCCTAATTTTGGTTGCAGGGGTCGATACTTAGCTTCTGGCCCCGACTCTTCACTGACCGCTACTAGGTCCTCTCTCTCCCTGATCCATGAGCTTTATCATACCTCGTCTTAAAGCTATGTATGGTTACTGCCTCCACTACATCACTTGCTAGACTATTCCACTTCCTGACAACTCTATGACTGAAGAAATACTTCCTAACATCCCTTTGACTCGTCTGAGTCTTCAACTTCCAATTGTGACCCCTTGTTTCTGTGTCCCCTCTCTAGAGACATCCTGTGTGTGTGTGTGTGTGTGTAGTGTGTGTGTGTGTGTGTGTGTGTGTGTGTGTGTGATGTGCCGAATAGGTAAAACTTGCTATTTTCGCTTTAATAGTAACGCTCTTCTTGCCGAATATGGCAAGCGAAAATTTGCCTACCAACCTACCTGGAGGGCATTCCGGGGATCAACTCCCCCGCGGCCCGGCCCATGACCAGGCCTCCAGGCGGATCAGGGCCTGATAAACGAGGCTGTTACTGTTGGTTGCACGTAGTCCAACGTACGAACCACAGCCCGGCTGATCTGGCACTGACTTTAGGTATCTGTCCATCTCCCTCTTGAAGACAACCAGGGGTCTATTGGTAATTTCCCTTATGGCTGATGGGAGGCTGTTGAACAGTCTTCGGCCCCGGACACTTTGTGTGTTTTCTCTTAGTGTACCAATGGCAATAATTTCGCAAAACTCATTCTGAACCTAACGAAAAAAAAATATTTTATTGTGTTTATTAAATTATTGTAAACTTATCTAAAATATATTTAGTTGGATTAGGCTAAATTAAATTGCGCTTGTTATAATAAGGTTAGGTACGTTTTCTAAGATTCTTTTGTTACAAAATTATTAATTTTTACATTAGCATAAATTAAATAAATATATATCTAAACGTATAAGAGAAATTTTTAAATTAACATTTATGTTAATGTAAAAATTAATAATTTGTACCAAAAAACTTACCTAACCTAACAAGCGCAATTTAATTTAGCCTAATCCAACTAAGTATATTTTAGACAAGTTTACAATAATTTAATAATAAACAATGAAATATATTTTTTTTCGTTAGGTTCAGAATGTTTTTTTGCGAAATTATTGCATACACAAATTTTCGCTAGTCTTAGTCGGCAAGAAGAGCGTTGCTATTTAAGCCAAAATCGCAAGTTTTAAATATTCGGCACGACATATTTAAGCTACTCAAAACAATTGAAACTTACGAATACAATTTTTCAAAGCACTCAACTCACACACTGAGGTCCGGAGTTTGAATCTCCTCCGGTACGGCTGGTAAACATTAGGGACGTGTTTCCATAAGACACCTGCTGTCCCTGTTCATCCATCAGTGTAAAATGGGTACCTGGTGTGGGTCGCATCCTGGGACAAAACTGACTTAATTTGCCCGAAATGCTCAGCATAACAAGGGGCTTTCTATATAGTAGTATGTCATTGATATCAGCTAGGCCTGTATACCATGTACATGTACTTGTAGTAAATAAGTATATTTTATTATTATTATTAAACTGCTAATTCCTCACATCTACTCAAACCCACTTGATATAAAAATATTACAACAAACTTTAAAGCCTATACAAACACGCATCAACCAAAACGCTTAAGCCGATAGCGACCAATATGACATATTACTGAATAATGTTAGATATATATTTATATAATGACTGTGAAATGACTGGTGATTAACTACATGAAGTATGAGCAGTCCACACAGCCTAGGTTTCATCAAATGTTAATATTATTCTCAGGTGAGTCTATACGATGGCGGCGGGAGACAGCAGATGCACGCAAACTCGTTTAAATAGCTAGACTTTAGTAACAAGTTGTGGGCTTTGTCGCATATCGAGTGAGAGTAAAGTTGTATAAAGTTAGTGGAGTTTCATTTCGCAATGTGGCTTGTGAGCTCTTGATGAAAGTGGAAAGGCATCTGAGCTTCGTTTCCATCACCACCTTGGCTTGTGTATTTATTATCGCTTGGTATTACAATACTCTTTGCTCGCTCTCTCTCTCTCTCTCTCTCTCTCTCTCTCTCTCTCTCTCTCTGTTTGATTTTTGACAGGGGTCCGAGAAAATATTCTGAGAACCAAAGGGGTGCGAACCGGCCTCCAAAAAAGAAGTCACTGACTTATCACAAGAACATAAAGGCTACTGCTTTCCTACAAGGTAAAAAAAAAAAAAGAACCTATAGATAGGTACAATAAAAACAAAGACTGGTACTTACCTATGGGGCATTATCGAGAAGTCTGAGGTCGTGGGCAGCCTGGTATCCGACACGGTAGTTGGTTCTAGCACCAGCGTCCCACTGCACGACGACGGTGCGGTCCGGGGTGGTGGAGGAGCCAGGCCTGCCCACCTCCACCACAGTGCCGGCGTGGCCAGCACCACCATCCTGCTCCCCCCATTTCCAGTCCGGCCCGCGCACCACACGCACACCAACCTCCACCACACCCATCCTCGTTACCACTCCCCTCTAACACCAGCACTCCTGCAACCACAAGCCCAACCATTGTCAATTAAATACAAACTCATTCTGGTTTAACGCTCTATCAATATAATATTAAAAAGTCACAGTGGCACAAACCCAACCATTGTCAATTAAATACAAACTCATTCTGGTTTAACGCTCTATCAATATAATATTAAAAAGTCACAGTAGCACAAAACTCTTTTATGAACATCAGATACAAATTCAAAAAAGTTTTATTAATTTCTGCATTTTATGGGAAAATTTTACCGAACAAATATTTCATAATAAATTTAAAGCCTTGATATTGAGCAACATTTTGGGGGTAATTTAAAAAAAAAAACTTTATGAATAGCATTTCGAGCATATTTAAAAAAAAATTTGATCAATCATTGATCAAAGTAGAAGGCTAAAGAAATATCGTGACTGCCAGAAACTTATAACTTCACCATGCAATCATATTACGTTATATGATCCATTCGGTGGATAAAAACGCAAATGCAGTATAATGCGACCTTTACTGACAGTTTCATTCACACAGCAGACTTTATGAAGTAAGAAACATCTGTGTCTATCCATCGTGTCGGTATTTATACCATTTTCCATGATCCATACGGGTTTAGAGCCTCACAAGCTACTACCTGGAGTCTACCTGGAGGGTATTCCGGGGATCGACGTCCCCGCGGACCGGTCTATGACCAGGCCTCCCGGTGGATCAGGGCCTGATCAACGAGGCTGTTACTGCTGGCTGCACGTAGTCCAACGTACGAACCACAGCCCGGCTGATCTGGCACTGACTTTAGGTATCTGTCCAGCTCCCTCTTGAAGGCAACCAGAGGTCTACTGGTAATGCCCCTTATGGCTGGTGGGAGGCTGTTGAACAGTCTTGGACCCCGGACACTTATTGTGTTTTCTCTTAGTGTACAAGTGTACGTTGCACCGTCTGCCAAGTCTTTTGCTTTCGTATGGAGTGATTTCTGTGTGCATATTAGGGACCAGTCACTCCAGAATACTAGTAAATAAATCTTCTCATTTCATTCACTTCCCAAGGTCATGGATCGTATTAAGACCTGCACCAAATGTGGAGCCCTTATGTATATGTTAAATTGCTTTATTATTATTATTATTATTATTATTGTGTGTGTGTGTGTGTGTGTGTGTGTGTGTGTGTGTGTGTGTGTGTGTGTGTGTGTGTGTGTGTGTACTCAATATTTGTGTACTCGCCTATTTGTGGTTGCAGGGTCGATTCACTAATCTTGGCCCCGCCTCTTCGCTGGTCGCTATTAGGGCCACTCCGTGCTCCGTGAGTTTTATCGTGTATGTGTGTGTGTGTGTGAGTGTGAGTGTGTGTGTGTGTGTGTGTGTGTGTGTGTGTGTGTGTGTGTGTGTGTGTGTGTGTGTGTGTGTCAAACACGTCAAGATATTAAAAAAAAGTGCAAAGGATTGCAACAAGACTAGTCCGGAGCTATGGCATAAGCCCTACGAGGAGAGGTTAAGGGAAATCAACCTCACGACACTGGAGGATAGAGGGAACATAAGATATAAAATACTGAGAACTGACAAGATAGGTAGGATAGGATAGGGACAGAATGTTTCAAGAGATGTGACACAGCAACAAGGGGTCACAACTGGAAGTTGAAAACTCAGATGAGTCACAGGGATGTTTGGAAGTATTCACTTCTGTCAGAGAGTTGTCAGGAAGTGGAACAATTTGAAGAGTGATGTAGTGGAGGCAGGATCCATACACAGCTTTAAGAAGAGGTTTGACCAGCGAAGGGACGGGGCCAAGAGCTATTACTCGACCCCTGCAACCACAATTAGGTAAGTACACACACACACACACTAGACGGGGTTTAGTTTTCATCTCATGTACCCGTTCAACCTACTGTATATTTAAAGCTACCCAAAGTTTTTGCCTGAATGACGCTACCTTAAAGTTTGTTTCACTTATCTACAACTCTACTGCCAAACAAGTACTTCTCCAAACTTCAATCCATTGCTGCGAGTCCTGCTTTGGAGAGATATTTTCAGCACGCTATGAATCTCCTCTTTATTTATTCCCGCTTTTCATTTGTACACTTCAGTCATATTTCCCCTTCAGCTTATTTTCGCAAGGTTTCTAATACATGGAATCAACTTCGCTATTCCTCTCTGTATATTTCCGATTGTTTTTGTCCATCCTGTTATATGGAGACCAGAAGTGAGCAGCATAATCTAAACGAGGGCTAACCAAAGATACTTAAAGCTGAAGCATAATCTTTTCTATTATTTATACTTCTTGATACGAATCCAAGAATTGTATTAGCTTTATTGCGAACACTAATGCATTGTCTTGACTTTAAATTTCGCTAACCAGAACTCCTAGATCTTTTTCGCATTCATTCTAAGATCTAAATGTTTAGCTTACAAGTGTCATAGTTATTTCCTTTTCCTAGGATTAGAAACTTACACTTGTCTGCATGGAACTGCATCTGCCACTTCTCCGACCACATCATCAACCTATCTAGGTCATCCTGAAGTATTGTAGTGTCCACATCAGAAATTATCTGATGGCTTATTTTAGCGTCATAAGTTAGTGGTACAATGTCAGGTGCTCACCGGCAGAGCTGGCGACGGGGGAGGGAGACATGTAACCTCTAGCAACGGTTCAAAACATTAGGTTCTGATTTGCACTACAATTTGAAGCATGTATTTTATTACAGCTCCATACTGATACCTCTAATTTCCTTGGATCAAACCTGATATATGACCCCTAAATAATAATAATAATCCATACAGCTACAACATATCACGGTTTAAGTTTTAGTCAAGAACGGACTGCTTACGAAAACATTGTCTAGAAGTGTACTACATATCTCTTCGGGATCTATTTTAAGAAAACAATGTAGAAAAAAAGACGCAGTGCTCATTCAGGACTTTTGACATTAAATAAACAATATATTTCAAACTATAAATATTATTCTAAAATTACTGACTTGGATTCTGTCCAAAATGTTCATAACACTATGTAATACCGGTAACATGCCTATAAGAAATTTAAGTTGCCCTGGATGTATTAAAAATTAATGATCACAAAAGTCAAAGGGTCATTCACCACTGCAATACTTAAATTTAGCTAACGCTCGCATGTATGCTAACCACCAACTCTTAAGCTAAAACTAGGCCTCCTTAAGCTAACGTTCTCACCCAGTAAAATAAGTTTGAAAATAGGTTAAAATATCCTGTTTTCGGGACCTAAAAGTTTACGGGGGTCCCGGAAGGCATCTTGGGGATTATAGAAAACTACAATAATTTTTTTTACACCGAAGTCGCGAGCAGACAGTAAAAAAAATTGCAGCTCAGTCAGCAATATGCCATAAGTTGCTTGAAGTTAGTACTGCTCACATGAATGAAGGAAAAAAACAGAGGAAGCCTTGTTGCGACGATTGTTCTAAGTAGAGCTTTTTCAAATCAATTTCCTCCTTAGAACAAATACTGCAAATCCGAAGAAGACCTGTTCTGCTACGTGTACTGTTGTCGTCACAGTCTGCCACAAATGGCAGTCATTAGCACGAGACGACCTGCAAACAAATATCCATGGGTGACGTGGTATGTGTGCCCAGTTCTCAACTTATACGCAGACTTTTTATAATGACGCTTCTTCAAAAGGCAATGTGTCTAGATCGCCTGAAAAAAAAAAGAACACATTCTTCTTCACAATGGGCATGGGCTAAACAATCCTTCATTTTTGTTCTTTTCTGGACAAGAGGATGCGGAAGGAAGCATTTATAGCAGCCTGAAGCTCAGCATACTGTAAGATTATTTTCCTGAGATATTATGATTAATAAAAGTGACGCCAGGATGGTATGCGGCTCAGCTGTAAACAAATTAATATTCCACTGGTAGCTTTGTACATTAAAAATCACCAATAATAATCACTACTCAACGCATTCCTCCATCACCGGAGTCATTTGTAAAGCGATCACACTCTGTTTAGTAATGCTAGAAATATGATGAGTCAGCTAGAGGTAACCTAACTCTGGATAATCATCTCCAGCAGAAATATCGCCGGTACGAAGGCAGATATTTTCAAGAAAAAACTGGACTACTATCTTTAAATTCCTGATCAGCGGGTTTGTGATAGATATGTGAACCTGCGAGTCGCTAGTACAAACGGCCTGACTGACCAGGCGATCAACAAGACAGCCTGGCCTGTAGTCGGGCTGCGAGGGAGAGAAAAACCTTGAAAAAAGTCACAAGTACGTCACAGGTAATTGATAAATAGTAAAGAGATCTAATGTTAGAACTTTTTCAAAATCTTCAATAAATGAGTACTACGGATATATTTTATATAGTTCAACTTTTGCATACCTGGAGAGAGTTCCAGGGGTCAACGCCCCTGCGGCCCGGTCTGTGACCAGGCCTCATAAATGCCACTTTCATATTAAAATATAAATTAAGACACCCACAGTTTTTTCACAGATTAAAAAAAAAGTTAAAAAGAAATCATTTATAAAACCGCTGATAACCCACCCTCCACCTCCACTCCCTCTCCCATCTCTGCTGTTACACCAGAGATGGAGGAGGAGGGAAGGGGATAAGTGACGATATCCCCTTATCGGTCTCCAGAAATCTCTCAGCTCAGGCTGATACATTTCAATACCTTCATGAAACCCATCCCGTGAGAAGGAATATGACACCCTAAGAGATAATTATCTTTTATTCTCACAATGTATATGTTATTAACATACGGAATTCGGTAGCTGCACACTGCTGACGTACCGAAGCTTGATCAATAGAAAAGTGATTATTGCTGGGGATCACCAGCAAACTGACTGGTCGGAAACCGGGCCGCGATTACCCAATGTAGAATCGAATCTCCATTATTCCTCGGTTGAATGATATACACAAGTTTAGCTCTTCACAAAATACAACATAATACAAAATACTGAGGGCTAAGCAATAGAGAATCTTACCTGTGAACTAACACGAGGATACTGGAAGGAGACGGTCACCAGGCCACAACACTGTCCGTCCAATCACATTTTTGACATGGCATTGGAGGCTCCCTTGTGTTACCTCCTTAAACTTGTCTTCACATCATTAGCATCACTGATGAAGTCTCTCATCAAGTTTTAAGAGCAATAAAGGCTGTCTACTGGAAGGTTGCCTCGGAGCTGCCGTCACTAATTGTTCTCCAGACGACTAGCCAATAATCCTGTTACGAACCAGATCAGACACCAACAACAGAGGGCAGCTGGCCAATACGATGCTCCCACCACCACTGCAAAAGAAGAAAAATAACATTAAAATATAATAAAATTCACAGATAACCCAAACTTAGAAGAGGAAATTTTAGATGATGGTTCGGTTAGTCGTGAACCATTATAAAAATACACTGTTGTGACTTCATAATAGTCTAAGACTTACCGAAACGTTGTCAAAAGTTTTCTGTTAGTGGGTTATTTGCTAGTTATTCCAGGCATTTTCACTCGCAAATTTGTCTAAGTAGCTATTATCGAATGTCGGTTCTCAGAGGCAACTCAGACATTAATTTATATTTTACGATACAACTTATTTATACCACGAAATAAAAAATTATTTCTTGTGCAAATTGTTATTAGCAAAACATAATATTTTTGATATCAGCAAACATAATAGCTTAGTTTTGGCTGTAATGCCGCGTCAGTAACAATCAACGGTTAGTATCAAGTTAGTCGACGCACCTGGCCATCACAGCGAACGTAAACAAACACACCAGTTTCATTTCTGCCCATAATGGAGCAATGCTAGGTTTCGTTAGGGTTTTCCCAACTGCCCAAACATTTCCTGGCAAATCATAAAGACTTGAATATTTTCCAATGTGGCAGACAACATGATTATTAATCTAACCAAGTGCGAAGCCCTTCAGTAAAATAAAGGTCAGATATCACTTCTATGACCACAATCACATAACTGCGCACATAAGGGAGATGTAAACCTAGCCCCGACACCATTTCATAAAAATAACGTAGTAAAGTGAAAACAGTTTGTAATGCGAGCCTGAAATATACATTACCCGCTGGCCAGTGCTTATTACACATTTCGGTTTGGATTATTGTAGTTTTATTTGCACAATAAATTTTTATAGCCGAGTATTTTACTAAAATAAAAATAAGATGTTTTATAAAGCATAGGAAATGAACAGACACAGGTTGCAGAACACACATTCATCAAGAGTAGTCTCAATAAAAGCTAAGTTTTGTAGTGTCTTTTGTTCACTATTGTAGGCAACAAGCCGTTTAGATCCATGGGGAACGAGTCTAGTAAAGGACGGGTGTTTGCCGGCGGCAGCAGATAGTTACCCCCTCGTGTGGCAGCTGGATCCCGCACGCTCTCATCATTCCTGATGGCTTGGCGCCTCTAAGAGAAAAAACAAATTGAAGGTACCGTGTAATGTATTTAATTTTTCACATACACTCAATACCGCTGTTCTTATATAGCGTGAACCGCTTTGTAAGTTTCTGTTACGTGCTATGATAACGGGTTAAAGATCAAAGAGGAAAAAGAGCACACAGACTTTATTGGGTTATCCATGCTTAAATCTGCATAATGTACCATTGATGCATGCTTTAAAACCTCTATATGCCCTCAGAACTATTTTATAAATTTATATTACTGTGTTAAATATTTGTATAGTTACTGAATAAAGCTTGTGTGCTAGTGAGTGGAGAGCTAAAATATTCAGAGTATACAGACCCCATTCAGCTAGTACTGTTCATGTATCAAGGAATCACTAGACGAGACGGGGCCAGGAGCTATGACTCGACCCCTGCAACCACAAATAGGTGAGTACACACACACACACACACACACGAGGAATTGACAAGGTAGACCAAAGCAGGATGTTCCAGAGATGGGACACAGAAACAAGGGGTCACAATTGGAAGTTGAAGTCTCCGATAAGTCAGAGGGATGCTAGGAAGTATTTCTTCAGTCATAGAGTTGTCAGGAAGTGGAATAGCCTAGAAAGCGACGTAGTGGAGGCAGGAACCATACATAGTTTTAAGACGAGGTTTGATAAAGCTCATGGAGCAGGGAGAGGACCTAGTTGCAATCAGTGAAGAGGCGGGGCCAGGAGCTATGAATCGACCCCTGCAACCACAAATAGGTGAGTACGTACACACACACACACACACACACACACACACACATACACACACACGCACGCACGCACGCGCGCGCGCACCCAACTCATCAAGGGAAAAAAAAACAGATAATTACTCTCAGCGTCAAAAATAACTTTGATCATCCGCTCGTGAGTATTAGCCCCGGCGCCCACTACACCAACACTGTATTATCCCACATCATTCTGCTTTGACTCACCAGGGTAAACAAGAGAGCAGATAAGCAAGCAACAGAGTAAGCAAGCATGCAAATAATCAAACGAACAAGCAACTAGGCAAACAAGAAATTAGGCAGGCAAGCAATGAAGCCAACAAATCAAAGCAGCAAGCAGGCAAGCAAGTAAACAAGCCAACCATCAATTAAACAAGTGTAGACAGGCAGGCAATCAAACTAACTGACAGTCTCTTTTTAAGGCAGGCGAAATCACAGATCTGGAAAATGTAGAGAACCTTCTCTGCCCGTGTAAACCTAGTCCAGCACGTAAATTATTCTGAACGTTTGAGTCAATAACGTAAATTATTTTGAACGTCTGAGTCAAGCACGTAAATTATTCTGAACGCTTGATTCAAACACGTAAATTATTCTGAACGTTTGAGCCAAGCACGTAAATTATTCTGAACGTTTGAGCCAAGCACGTAAATTATTCTGAACGTTTGAGCCAAGCACGTAAATTATTCTGAACGCTTGATTCAAGCACGTAAATTATTCTGAACGCTTGATTCAAGCACGTAAATTATTCTGAACGCTTGATTCAAACACGTAAATTATTCTGGACGTTTGAGCCAAGCACGTAAATTATTCTGAACGTCTGAGTCAAGCACGTAAATTATTCTGAACGTCTGAGTCAAGCACGTAAATTATTCTGAACGCTTGATTCAAACACGTAAATTATTCTGAATGTTTGAGCCAAGCACGTAAATTATTCTGAACGTCTGAGTCAAGCACGTAAATTCTGAACATTTGATTCAAGCACGTAAATTATTCTGAATGTTTCAAGCCCCTCCAACTGTATTTCCCAGAACGTAGACTCGAAAAATGCGAAATACGACAAATGCAGTATCAGCATATTTTAACGAGGGAACGTTTCGCTACGAACACCTCACTTCCTCATTAAAATATCCTAATACTGCACACGTCTACTCTCACATTCGTCAGTATTTTACACTTAAGATGCATCATAATTTTAGCAAGGAAAATACGGACGGACTGATCCCGGAGCTGCACACCCAAATCCCATCCTACGATAGTAAGGAGCTCTGCAGACGGTGCAAAATACCCACAATGAAAAACTGAGGTGCAATAAGAGTTAATTTAATATCTTTATGCACCCCATACCCAGCCTGTGGGCGGTAGTCAAAAGATTACAGAGGCACAATGGGTCCAGGGCCGCAAAGTTTTGGTAAGTGAACAAGTTACATGTTTATATCTGGTCACAATCGTAATGACTTATTTATGCAGACATGTGCACTAAGAGATAATACAATAAGTATAAAAAGATCAATACGTCTCGACACCCTCCCTTCGTATATAAGGAGAATTACCAAACGTCCCCTAGGTGTCTTCAAGTGGAAACTTGATTAAAATTGTCCTTTCTTGATCAGCAAAACTGTGGCGCCTATGTTGGCGTACATGTGGCCACCATTAATAACTTGACCGATCAGGCAGGGACTCCTGGTCTGGGACCGAGCCGTGGTAAGGGTAGGGGGGTAATGACTCCGGGAATGTGTCTAGATGTAAATGCAGGTAAATAAGCAACTAGGCATGCAATAAGGTATAATGGTAAGCAATTTGGCAAACAAGCAGGCAAGCAAAAAAAAGAACAAGTACTCAGGCAGGAAGACAATCAAGCAATCAGGCCGTAGGGCAGGCAGAGGCAGGAGCGAGCGGGCAGGCAAGGGCGAATGTGCAAGCAGGCAGAGACAGGTGTGCAGGCAGGCAGAGGCAGGTGGACAGGCAGGTGCGAGCAGGCAGGCCGTACAGACGCAGGCATGAACCAGCTCACAAGGTAATCAATTTACCTACTCCAAACTGCCCAGAACACCACCTACGTCTCTTTCACCAGCTGTTTCTCACCTCTCACAAGCAGTAGAACATACACACACGTACATGCATACACCCATACACGTACACGCTTAAACCCATACACGTACACACATACACGTACACGCATACACCCATAGGTTATATTTGTAAACTGAAGAATTTACAATAGACCAATAAAAAGTTCTTCAGTGGCGAATTTCAAGTACTTGTGGCTTTGCCAGGAGGTCGTGGTGTTTACATAGGCAAAAGATGTGCAGTGCAGTGAAACTGATCTGAAATCATAATGTTATTCATACAGTAGCAAATGTTAGTCAAAATATGGTCTTATTAATTGTGAGATTATAAATTTGTGTGTATTTCTGAGTCTCCAACAGCCTGACTGGTCAGAGACCGAGACGGGATTTGTGGGAGAAGGCTTGAACTACCAACACTTCTTGAGCTGGAAATAATATAATGAAAATGACCTGGAACTTATGTGCCTCCTACCACACAGAAGCCTGTGCTAGGCAGAGTTGGTACAGGTGAGAAGTGATGACAGCAAACTTAGCGAACTTTTGAGTTATATAGAATTTTTTTTCAATAACTATGATCATTTTTTTCCGAGTACTACTCACGCAGCCTGTCTGAGACCAGACTTTCCTGGGTATTGCCGGATCAACCAGGCAACCGCGGCATGCGGGCAAAAAACAAACCAATTTTCCATACTCTTTCTATATCCTTCCTCCCGTCATTTTCCCTATTAGCTTTTCCCACACTATTACAGAACAGGACAGCAATACAATGTGGATGTGCTCACTTTCATTAAAAGACCGTCTATGGTTTCCTTTCTTGGTCTCCCAGCAACTTTTCCTTTATTTTTTTCCTAATATCAATTTATTCTGGGCTCCTACCTCAACGTTGTAACACGCACCGTTACAATTATGAGTGTGGGCGAACCTACCACTGCGGCTGTGGGCGGACCTGCCACTGTGGCTGTGGGCGAACCTTATTCACGCCCGACCCACTAACCTCATGACTCTAAAGGCAGAGTGCGATGGGAAGAAGGGAGGGGGGAAGGATGGAAAATGAGAAAGGGTAAGGAAAGAGAAAAGGGAAAGAAATGTATTGGGAGGGGAGAGATGAAGAAACAAAGAAAGGGTAGGAAAATATGGAGGAAGAAAATGAGGAAGGAAAAGAAAGGATAAGAGGGGATGTGAAGGAAGCAAGAGTAAAGAAGTGGGAGAGAAATTACAGAAAGAGCGTTTAGTGCTAGCCCAGAATCAAACACTCGATTACCAATTCAGCCTCATTTAGTAAGGTGAACCAAGTCGGTCCATGTCAGCCTGGACCAGTGTCTCCTACCGCATTCATGTCCCCCACAGAATGCGTCCCAGTTGTCACTGTAACATCTTACATTTCTGTTGCAATATTTTTGCTGACAAGGTACGAAGATAAAGACAGACTACAGATAAACCTTTCATCGGGACAAGGTTTCACTATGACTTGATAAAGGTTTACAAAAAGCCAAATGTCTTGATAACAGTTTGTTCTGCATCTTGTCTATATTTAACGGGCAAAAGTGTTTCCAAACCTTATGATCTAATGTTATTAGTTAAGGATATACTTTCAGTAGTAGAGTGAATATTAGTAGTTAAGAATGAATTTTAATAGTAAGAGTGAAATTTAGTAACAGACAATTTTTCGTCGTTAAGAAATATTTGCATATACATAGTATATGCAAATATTTATAAGTTAGGAGGTAAATATTTACAAGAACTTTTAGGAAAGTGTACGAGATCTTTAAATATTTTGTCAGGAATATACAATTATATATATATATATATATTTTCCACTAGCATTTTAGAGAATAGCTTATTATATTGTCTCTATATTCCTCAATACTTGGACAATCAAGAAAGCAACCATAAGAGTGACCACATACTTCGTATTAAGTTTAATCATCGCCAGTGTATATACCAAGCTGCCAGAAGTACTTGTAACCAAGTCAGGCTACTATCTCAAGATTGTTTATAGTGCAAGTTGCTCCGTACATCTGCGTATCTACGTTCATTACGTGATCTAGTTCCCCCCTGACAACTTCTGCACTTGTTCCAGCAATATTTCTGTTATCTTCTGGTGGCAGATTGAATAGTTTCGGGCTACAGATGTCGGCAAATTGTGTCCATGGCGCACCTGCTTTTCGCAGGTTAAGCACCACTGAATTTGTTCAATACCCGCATTGGTGATCGTATGTACACAGCCTTATCCTTGGTAGGGAATCTTTGAAGAGGCATCCTCCCTTTCCCCTTCTCCATCACTAATGACCTCTCTCCCGGCTCAGAGTGACAGATTTCATCACAAAAATAATATACAAACCCATCCTGTGTGACGGAATATGATAGGGAAATTACTAGCTTTTCCTCCCACTAGGGGAGTATCCAGTTCAAAAAAAAAAAAAAACTGAAATTGCCCATCTATTAAAATTTTCATCCTTCCTACATCACCTCTTTTGCCACCACCTACCATCACTCACAATTAATATACACAGGGCAGCCCTAAGCCCGAGGAGGCGACAGCTCATGGGAAAGTAGGGATAGCTCTAGCTCTTTGGATCAAGATCCCTCCAGTAGCATCAACGCCGCTCCTTCAATATCCCCCCCCAACAAGCACACTTTAATTTAATCATAGCTTATAGGACCAGACACCAGGCTTGTGTGAGCGTGTTAGATAGGAATGGAGACAAGTGGTTTTTGTGATCTAACGTGCTGGTGGCATGTGAGGAAAGTAACATTTATGAAGGGTTCGAAGAAACTGGTTAGTAGGACTTGAGTCCTGGAAGCTGGAAATTGGGTGCATGCATTCTGAAAGATGGGTGGGGATGGTGCAGTTCAGATGGCCATCTAAACTGTGATGTTAGCACGTTTCTGGAAAAATCGTGATTGTATGAATGATGTTGAAAGTATTTCCTCTTTTTCAGGTCACCTACCTCGGTGGGAGACGGCCGATGTGTTAAAAAAATGACTGGTAATGGCAGGGGTAAGAAGAGGGAAATGGATAGATAGTATTAAATCTAAATAGGATAAAGGGAGAGATAGGAAAAAAAAACAAGAGGTAAATGGCCGTCAAGCACAGTGCCCGCCCCAGCACTGCCTGAGCTGTGGCTGATCACCAAGTGACAGGCAACGGGAGGAACAGCTGACAGCGGCAGCAGCAGCAGCGACCTTTACCGGCCTCTCACATCACTCCCAAGGGGTTTAAATGGTATTATGGTGAAGACCACGCCCAACTCCCTTCCCTAACCACCCTTACACTGAGTAATATTATCTAGCTCACTTTGCTGGGGGGTTGAGCTCCAACTCCCGAGGCAGCTTGTCCACTTTGTTAAGTGAAATTATCAAGCTCAGTCGTATTAGCGTTTTTAGTGTACTATTCAGTTTCTACTGTCTTGACCAAATTACTGCACTACTTTAATACAGTGTTGCAACACAAGTGTTTCTTGTCATCAATATAGCCGAGTGTTCAGCTTCCTGTGTCATCTCGTCTAGGACCCTCCTTGGCCATGCTGCTCTTACCTTTATGTTCTTGGGTCCAAGATTTTTTTTTTTTTTTGCGAATGGACAGAGTTTCCTAACCCCTTGACTTCACATATATACCAATGAAAATATCTATAGTTTGCCTCCAATACCTGGTTATCTACACTCTTCATACTGAAATGCGTCCCCATGTACATTTCGTATGAATGTACCCCCAGGGTTTCTGCATTTCCATGTCTGTATCTGTTACCTTGGCTACACTCCTGAGTATCTTGTACGTCGTGACAATAACTCAATGTTTCTCCTCCCTCCAGCGATGCGAGTTTTACCTTTCAGTTTTACGTTGTTCAGCTCCAGGACCAATGCCATTGAAATTCAGTACTTTTTCAGTAATGTTACATATCTGCCCAAAATGCTCTGCATAACTACGGTTTTCCATAATGTATGAAATAAATGTCACTTAACTTATTTATTTATTTATATGTAATAGTTTTATGTTGATGTGTTAGGTTGTATGTGTGAGTGATCACTTGTTTACGTTTACTTGTTTGTAGTTAATGGCGATTTTACTCCACTTTATTCATTTTCTTTTTAAGATTCCAGCAATATAGACAGCATCCACCCAGGAAGGTACTACAATATAGACAGCATCCACCCAGGAAGGTACTACAATATAGACAGCATCCACCCAGGAAGGTACTACAATATAGACAGCATCCACCCAGGAAGGTACTACAATATAGACAGCATCCACCCAGGAAGGTACTACAATATAGACAGCATCCACCCAGGAAGGTACTACAATATAGACAGCATCCACCCAGGAAGGTACTACAATATAGACAGCATCCACCCAGGAAGGTACTACGGCCACGTCCTCAGAGTGCAACATGGAAGTCTGTTAAACATTTTGCCGAAATTGCTGGTATTTTTCTGTCCTGTGAACGAGAATATACGATGTCAGGAAAACCTTACAAACATTCGGTATACATACATCTTTAATATCGTGGTTCTTTTTCCAAATAGTTATAATATATAAAATTATGTTAATATTTTCCATCTTTTTTAAGATCTCTAGTGAGAGACCAGGCCGAGGAGACAATGACCCTTCGGGACTGTTAAATGTGTTTGTGTATAAATACCTGTCATACCAGTGACAGGTTCAAGAGTTTTCCTACTCCCGCAACATGGCCATGAGCTAGGTTTGTCTGGTGCTTGAATGATCAACCAAGCTGTTGCGGCTGGCAGCATATTGATCCACATATCCATCACAGTCTGGTTGATCTGGGACTTCGTATATGACACATACATGTATACATACATACACAACTTTATATATATAACATGCTGGCCGTCTCCCACCGAGGAAAGGTGACCCGAAAAAAAACACTTCCACCATCATTCACACTATCACTATCTGGACAGAGGCTCGCAGATAAGACATTTTAGATGTTATTTTAAACAGCAAATATCCCAATCCCCTCCTTTAGAGTGCAGGCACTGTACTTCCAACTTCCAGGACTCAAATCCAGCTAACCGGTTTCCCTGAATCTCTTCACAAAGTATTTACCTTGGTCACGCTCCAACAGCTCGTCAAGACCAAAAACCATTCGTCTACACTCTCTCCTAACACTCACACATGCCTGTTGTAGGTAGCGCTAAACCATTCTCCATTCCTAGGAAGGGAGGAGTAGGGAGAGGAAGGGGAAATGGAAGGAAGGGGGGAAGGGGTAGTGAGGGGAGAGGGGAAAAGGAAGGGGAGACGGAGAGAGAGGGGGGAGGAGTTAAAAAATCATATTATGTCTAGCTCCTGTGTTTCTTCGACCACCGTACAGTATATAATTATCCACTGTATATTTATGCTCCACCAACTCGAGCATGGGCGTGAATACCACACACACACACACACACACACACACACACGACAACACGCATTTACAAACATACGCACGCACACACCTACCTGGAGGGTGTTCCGAGGTCAACTCCCTCCGCGGCCCTGTCCATGACCAGGCCTCCTGGTGAATCAGGGACTGATCAACCAGGTTGTTACTGCAGGCCGCATACAATCCACCGTGCAAACCACAGCCCGGATGGTCAGGTACTGACTTTGGGTATCTATCCAATTCCTTATGAACACAGAAGGGTCTATTGGTAATCCCTCTTATTTATACTGGGAGGCTGTTGAACAGTCCTGGGCCCAAGACACTTATTGTTTCCTTTTAGTGTACTCGCGGCACCCCCTGCTTTTTAAAGGGAATATGTTGACGTCTGCCGAGTCTTTTTGCTTTCGTAGGAAGTGATTTTTGTGTGCACATTAACGGCCAGCCCTTCTAAGATTTCCCGGGTTTAAATTACGATTCATCTTTCTCGCCTGCTTTCCATGGAGTACAGGTTAAGGGACTTCAAACGGTCCCAGTAACTGAAGTACTTGACTGTACTTTTATGTGAAGTGAAGGTTCTCTGTACATTCTCCCGATCTGCAATTTTGCCTGCCTTAAGAGGATCATCATTGGTTTGAATTCCCTTGTTTAGAAGGTTCTCATTGTCCATCTTATTATTTTCCTCGCAGTTGTGATAATGACACTTTTGCGATCTTCGAAAGTGAGGTCCTCTGACATTCACTCGTAAGTCCTTCACACTGGTTTTCCCATGAACACTCGATTTCCAAAGTAAACATAAGCCCCCCACTCGCGCTTGTGTGTGTGACAAATTAATAGTCAAATTCGGACCGAAACGTCCTAAGTTTCTTTCTATGTGCGGATTATTTGTATATAAGTTTGAATTCAGATCTCTCCGAAAAGTTAGGAGGGGCCCAAGAGCTGGAACATAGGAGTTTACCTTCCGCAAACTCAAATATCAGCTATGAGGATGAAAACCAGTAAGGGTAACAGGGCCATGCCGTAGGACACTGAACGCTTTACTTACCAAGACTTCGACTTTGTTTTAGTTAGTGCTACGGTTATTCTGCATTCTATGCTAGAAAGTACGTATGTCAGAAAATTGAATATTCATTTTCCTACTTTTCCTGTTTCACCTATTGGTCTCATTTCGTGGGTTATCCCTCCAGGATCGTATATTCCATATGCCACTGCGAAGTCTGTGTACACTACATCTGTATTGAGAGAGAGAGAGAGAGAGAGAGAGAGAGAGAGAGAGAGAGAGAGAGAGAGAGAGAGAGAGAGAGAGAGAGAGAGAGAGAGAGAGAGAGAGAGAGAGAGAGAAAAAAAATAACCAGCCATGCGAGAGATCACTACCATATATGATGACTTCCCCGGTCTCCCTAAGCATCCACACACTACTTCTAACATCTATCCCCTCACTTCTTCCCCTACTCTCCCTCCCCATTCAACCTCCGCTCTACTCTAATTCTTCAACCCTCCCCTGACGCTTTCCATTTCTCCCTCATATTTCACCTTTCTCCTCTCTTTGCCCTCTCACCTCCCCTCACCTTCTCTTCCCCTCACTACTGCTTCTTCCTCCATACACCTTCCCTAACACCACACCATATTTCCTTCCCCTCACTTCCCTGGTCCCTCCCTCTCAAACCTCGCGCCAACTTACCTACAATCCCTCTCATGTTAATGTGTGTGCCAGCATTACCACCAACGCCATCAATCATACTGTCACTGTCTTGCCAGAGGCGCGCAGATACAACAATCTGCACAAGGAAATCACTTCCTACGAAAGCAAAAGACTCGGCAGGCAATGCAACATCCCCCCCCACTGAAAAGCAAGGGCGCCACGAGTACGAGAAGAGACAACACAATAAGTGTCTGGGGCCCAAGATTGTTCAGCATACATTAGGGGATTTACCAATAGACCCCTGGCTGTCATCAAGAGGGAGCTGGATAGGCACTTAAAGTCAGTTCCTGACCAGTCGGGCTGTGGTTTGTACGTCGATTTGCGTGCGGCCGACAGTAACAGCCTGGTTGATCAGGCCCTGATCCACCGCGAGGCCTGGTCATAGACCTGGCCGCGGGGGCAATGACCCCCAAAACACCCTCCAGGTATACTCCAGGTAACGCTCTTCCCCACATGTTCACGCGAAATGCACTGCACATTTATTGTGTGAAAGCAGGAGCCAAGAGCCGACCCCAGCAAGCACAGTGCGAGTACATACATGTATGTGTATGTACATTATATATATACTGATGATTGTTTACCTAATTGTACCGGGTGTTCAACACAGACCCTTTTTATATATATATTTTAATTGCAACATGGAAAAATTAAATTCTCTGCATATAACCGAATTAAGTTTTCACAACTTCACGGTTATTTAATCTATGGAGCTTCAATATGTGCACCTCTAGTAGCCCCCTAATACATTTAAACGATACTTCAGTTCATTCCACCTATTGGCCAACATATCCGATGTGACTTCCCGATACTATCATGTATTGTGGCACGGAGTGTTTTGCTATCAGATACTGATATCTGGAAGACAATTCTTCACAAACCCACACGTGAAGAAGTCTACAGGCGTGATATTTAGACAGCATGGAGGCCCTTCGATGGGGCCATCACGCACAACCCATCTGCCCGGAAACTTTATGATAATTATATGACTGCATGCAGCAAGATGCATTTTCGTATATTTTACCATATTACAATCCTTAATGTGGCGGGCCAAAGCATCATAGGTTCGAGCCCTGGCTAGTGCAGTGTACTTATTGATCAATACCACTCGTTCGTGGTTACAATAATATATATATAATATATATATATATATATATATATATATATATATATATATATATATATATAAGACCTTGTGGCCACTCTGCGTTTCGTAGTTTTGTCTATCCTGGCAGCCCGGCCTGAGGCCAGACTTTCCTGTTTAATGCCTGTTTCACTATGTTCTCCAAATCTGACCCAAGATAAATGCATGATTCATAATGCTGTCCTGCAGCATAATGCAAAGGACGCTGGGAAGGCGAATGTGTCCCAGTGTCTGTAACCACGACTTTATAGTCAAGATGGTATTAATCTTGGATATCAGATCTATATGGAATCATACTATCAGCATTTCAATCAGCATGGTCCATTATCATGTAGGATCAACTATGCACCACTAAATTCCAGGTTCATCATCTTTCCATCATATATACTGTACTGCAAAGATGTTTAATACAAATGAAAAAAACTAACATAACCACACTTTCCCTGAGTGTCGTCCGCTGGACGTGGGTTCAGCACCTAGGTACATGTTAAAACAAAGGGCCTCAAATATGCAACACACGGGCGTAAACTTAATATGGTAAATATTTCCTGTGTCTACTGGGGAAACTCTGTTTAGGATGCACAGCTGGCTCTTCACTTTGTCCTACACTTACTGTATGGAATACACGTATTTCCATCTTACACTGTATGTAATCTTCTTACTTCGTATTCTCCGTGTATGAAATACCAGAATATTGTATCTTGCATGTATGAAATACTAGTATCTTGTAGTCCTCGTGTATGGAACACCAGTATATTGTATCCAATATGAATAGAATACCAGTAATCAATATTGTATCCTAAATGAATATCATACAAATATGTTGTATTGTTCATGTATGGAATAATAGTATGCTGTATCCTACATGGCATGGTATACCAAGGACCCCAGTGGAAATAAGTCCCTTTGTCTGACTTTTGGGTTATCCTGGGTAATTTACACTATATGACAATTGTACCTATGTGTACCTGTACCTAAACAAACTTATCCTACGTTGTCGCGCTCCTCCAAATTACAGCTACCTTCTACCGACGACACAAGAGGCGCATACTAGCCAGGGTGAACCTGAGCGTGGGAAACAGGGAGAGCACAGACGTGGGAAGGCCGGCCACGGGGATGCTCGTGGGGTCCAGCGCAGCAGCAGCAGCAGCCTTGCACAATTGTTAGAGAAGCAGCGTGGGAACCTTCCTCTCTCCCTATGCACCCCCTCCACCCCAACCAATGGTGTCGCCGCCTTATCTATTTTCCCCTCCTCACACACCGCCTACCCCCACAAGCAACCCATTTTTTGCACCGACAGATACTCGTATTTGTAAGTATACGCGGAGTGTAAAGTAATATAAGTTGGGAATCCCAGAAGAAAATTAAGATAGAAAAACCTGACTGGCAGGTTTCCTCACTTGGAACGCTTCTTTGCAGTGCAATTACCTTTTTTTATTAGCTACGGGAACAGAGGTTATTTTCGTAGTGTACTACCCAATAACTTCAGTAGTTGAATGAAAGCCCCACTGATCTTATTCTAATTTGTCAATCAGTGTAGGTTATCTGTTGTCGATTCCGGGAAGTAACCCCATTCCCCAGGCCCAGTCCTAGAGCGGGCTTGATTGCCATGAAATTAATGCTTGCTGGACTATAATGAAATATTTTAGTGTCCCTTTTGTACACTGCTTCCTCCGTAACTTGAAGACACGGCTTCCAATCATTCACGTCCCTATACTTCTACTGTATCACCTTACTCTTGCTAGTACACTTTCAATGCCTCCCTCTCCACACGTTTCCTATCTACTCCCACAAGAATAAAATACACAACACCGCTGCTGGACCTTATTACAACAAACCCACAATTTGGAGAGTAAACTCTGCACATCTTTATCAGTCCTTGACCTAAACTTACAATCATTCATAACGGAACAAGAACTAGGTCTCGACACGGGTCATTTTGCACTTGAGTCCCATGTTAATATTTCTAGTGAGAAAATATATGTAAACAGAAGAGCATTATTGTAGCCTTCATGGTTCAGTGGTTAAATCCATCGTCATGGTAGTTTGAGGTTGCCTAGCCGAGGGATGGCGTCCCACCCAATGCTTCACTTTACAATCGAATATTGTGTATAATAAATATATATAAATAAACAATATACAAAACAACCACTGTGAAAAATAGTGAAATTCCAATCGCTTTCGTAATTTCTCACATTATCAAGTTCCTTGACATTGTGAAAATCACGAAAACTCTTGGAATTTCACTATTCTTTCACAGTGGTTGTTTTGTATATTGTGATATCACCTGTTTACTGTGAACTTATTGCATATATAAATAAATATATCACAAACACAAAATGCCTATAAATAGGCCACCAGCGCATGTCATGATCAGGTTCCGCCTGCCAGTACACCCTTCGATTATAAGTAATGAGTACTGTATTTTTTAATGAAAAATTACCCTAAGAAATGCAACTCTCGACACTGTTCTAATTAAGAGATATTGTTATAAACTCTTTCCATGTGTCGAATCAGAAAGGCTAAGGTCATGTTGATATACCTGTGACCAGGCGTTGCTGTCTGGGGCCCACTGGTTCACAAAGCAACAGTAGTCTGGTTGATCTGGTACTTGGCGCAAGTTGTGATCCAGTTTTCTCTTGAAAACTTGTACACTTTCTCCGTTAATATTTCTGGAATATGCTGACAGCAGGGTACAATGTCTTGGGTCAATACAGTGTTTTCTTATTGTGACTCTGTTACCTATGCTTTTCGTTTTTTTTTACAGCAGTTTAAATGTTTTAATGACTGCGGGGAACAAACGATTTCTGTATATTTTCCAGGTGTAGGCATCTCTCCTCTTTTAGAATGTGCTGTAGAAAAGAGTAGAGTTTGAGTTATAAGACCAGAACTGATTTGAATAGCACCATCTTCACCTTTTGTTCTCAAAATTCACATCATATACCACGTCATTTTTTTCTGGCCTTTGCTGCATTTACTTTACTGTATTCTCTAAATGACAGGTTACTTGACATTATTATTCCCATGTCTTTTACCTGTCAAAAGTGGTCTTCCTGGGTTTTGCATCCTGTACTCTTATTGAGTTTTGTTTCCCTACCTAACCAGTTAGCGAGTTCCCTCTTCAAGAGGGAACTCGACAAATTCCTCAAGTCAGTTCCTGATTAGCCGGGCTGTGGTGCATACGTTGGTCTTCGGGCAGCGAGCACCAAGAGACCGACGGATCAAATCATCAACCAGGAGACCTGGTCTTCAACCGGCCGCGGGAGCGGTGATCTCCGGAAGCTACTAAAGGTAAGCATAGATAACCAAGAGGATTTGTCGCAGCAAGATTGTGGTTATAGTGTAAACATGTGAGCCAGGTGACCTTGAAGATAGCAGGTAAGACACGTGACCTTGAAGACAGCAGGTAAGCCACGTGACCTTGAAGATAGCAGGTAAGCCAGGTGACCTTGAAGATAGCAGGTAAGCCACGTGACCTTGAAGACAGCAGGTGAGCCAGGTGACCTTGAAGACAGCAGGTGAGCCAGGTGACCTTGAAGACAGCAGGTGAGCCAGGTGTGACCTTGAAGACAGCAGGTGAGCCAAGTGTGACCTTGAAGACAGCAGGCGAGTCACGTGGCAAACTTGAAGACAGGTGAGTCAGGTGACCGTGAAGACAGCAGATGAGCCAAGTAGTGACCTTGAAGACAGCAGATGAGCCAAGTAGTGACCTTGAAGACAGGTGAGTCAGATGGTGACCTTGAAGACAGCAGGTGAGCCAAGTGATGACCTTGAAGACAGCAGGTGAGCCAGGTGGTGACCTTGAAGACAGCAGGTGAGCCAGTGGTGACCTTGAAGACAGCAGAGTGAGCTAGGGGGTGACCTTGAAGACAGCAGGTGACCCAGGTGATGACCTTGAAACACAGATGAGCAGGTGGTGACCTTAAGACAGCAGGTGAGCCAGGTGTGACTTTGAAGACAGGTGAGCCAGGTGGTGACCTTGAAGACAGCAGGTGAGCCAAGTGTGACCTTGAAGGCACAGAGTGAGCCAGGTGGTGACCTTGAAGACAGCAGTGAGCCAAGTGAAGACAGGTTGATTGAGATGAGGACCTTGAGTAGCAGGAGCCAGGGGGACCTTGAAGGAAAGCAGATTAAAGACCAATGGTGTGGTGACCTTGAAGACAGCAGATGAGCCAAGTAATGACCTTGAAGATAGGCGAGTCAGGAGGTGACCTTGAAGACAGCAGGTGAGCCAGGTGGTGATCTTGAAGACAGCAGATGAGCCAGGTGGTGACCTTGAAGACAGCAGATTAGCCAAGTAGTGACCTTGAAGGCAGCAGATGAGCCAGGTGTTGACCTTGAAGACAGCAGATGGCCTAAGAATGACTGAAGAAGAGAGTCAGGTGGTGACCTTGAAGATAGGTGAGTCAGGTGACCTTGAAGGCAGCAGGTGAGCCAGGTGGTGATCTTGAAGACAGCAAGTGAGCCAGGTGGTGACCTTGAAGACAGCAGGTGAGCCAAGTGGTGATCTTGAAGACAGCAGGTGGTGACCTTGAAGACACCAGATGAGCCAGGTGGTGACCTTGAAGACACCAGATGAGCCAGGTGGTGACCTTGAAGACACCAGATGAGCCAAGTAGTGACCTTGAAGACAGGTGTCAGGTGGTGACCTTGAAGAAGGGTGAGTCAGGTGGTGACCTTGTAGACAGCAGGTGAGCCAGGTGGTGACCTTGAAGACAGCAGATGAGCCAGGTGGTGACCTTGAAGACAGCAGATGAGCCAGGTGGTGACCTTGAAGACAGCAGATGAGCCAGGTGGTGACCTTGAAGACAGCAGATGAGCCAGGTGACCTTGAAGACAGCAGATGAGCCAGGTGGTGACCTTGAAGACAGCAGGTGAGCCAAGTGATGACCTTGAAGACAGGTGAGTCAGGTGGTGACCTTGAAGATAGCAGGTGAGCCAAGTGACCTTGAAGACAGTAGGTGAGCCAAGTGGTGACCTTGAAGACAGCAGGTGAGCCAAGTGGTGACCTTGAAGATAGTTGAGTCAGGTGGTGACCTTGAAGGTAGGCGAGTCAGGTGGTGACCTTGAAGGCAGCAGGTGAGCCAAGTGATGACCTTGAAGACAGGTGAGTCAGGTGGTGACCTTGAAGATAGCAGGTGAGCCAAGTGACCTTGAAGACAGTAGGTGAGCCAAGTGGTGACCTTGAAGACAGCAGGTGAGCCAAGTGGTGACCTGAAGATAGTTGAGTCAGGTTGTGACCTTGAAGGCAGCAGGTGAGCCAGGTGGTGACCTTGAAGGCAGCAGGTGAACCATGTGACCTTAAAGACGGCAAATGAGTCGGCTAGGTGGTGACCTTGAAGACGGCAGGTGTGTCAGCCAGGGAGTGACCTTGAAGACGGCAGATGAGTTATGGTGACCTGAGTCATCAATACTGTAATCAATACAGGTACAGGTAACCAGCTAACAGGTATCCACTCCTTCAAAAAAAAAAACATACCCAGAGTGCATCATATTGACTTCAAATGTTGTTACCACTTTGTATTTTCATGGCTGTGATGAATTAGACACTTGTGCAATACTTGGTTATCTTTACTGTGGAAACGTTTCGCCATTCATTGGCTTCCCCAGTCCTATACAGAGAAGAATGGTTGAAAATCATTAGTTTGAGGTAATCAGTCCCTCAGCCTGGAGTCGATGCCATGACGGTAAAACGGCAGACAGTATCACAGCCGATTATCTATCCAGTGAAATCCAAGAAATTGGAGCTACTATCCCCTTTCCTCAGATCAAACCTGAGCCTGCACGACCAATACGGGTTTAACGCTTCCTCGTAAATATAATAATATCCATGAATAACTACTTTAGTGACACTTATTATCAACACCAAGACCCACGCGACAGTCACAGGTGAATAATACACAGCACTGAAGTACACAATAAACGTAAACAAATACAAGACAAAATAATTAGAGTGCCAGAGGTGCAATACAACTCAGCGTGGATTTAATAATAAAAACAGACCAGCTATTGTTCGCGTCAGGAATAACAAATTATGAACTCCATATAAGAACAGAAGCCCTGGAAACGCCCTCGGTAGAGAACACCAGGATAATACATTATTATTATGGTAATTATTATTATTATTATTATAGTCCCGGAAGCGCTATACAGGAATGGGTCGTACAGCTTCTAGGGGGGCTAGGACATTGGACATTATTATAAGTGTTCCAGAGAAGGGAAGGGTAGTTCCGTACACACGCTCCAGAGTATGGTAAGGAAAACGAGACCAGAAATCAATAATGCCCGCACCCTTAATATATCTTTATTTCCACAAGTACAACATATTATTATTATTACTACTATATAGAAAGCCGCTTCTTATGCAGAGCATTTCGGGCAAATTAGGTTAGTTTTGTCCCAAGATGCGACCCACACAAGTCGACTAACACCCAGGTACCTATTTTACTGATGGGTAATATAGACAACCGGAAACACGCCCAAACACAAACATTTTACTGATGGGTAATAAACACAACCGGAAACACGCCCAATGTTTCTACCCTGGTCGGGAATCGAACCCGAACCCTCGCCGTGTAAACGAGAGCTTTAGCCACCAGGCTACGGGGCACCTTGGTCACTCCTGACGTTAATCAGTTATATACGCTGGTAAATGTAACGAACAGTCCAATAATTATCAGGGAAGGAAAGTTGTTTTGATATTTGAAGAGCAGCCTTTGACCGTGTGGAACACTCAGCACTTTTGGCATAATTATAATATATATATATATATATATATATATATATATATATATATATATATATATATATATATATATATATATATATATGGAAAAGTGGAATAAAAGATGAAAAAAATATAGTAGTATGATAGCTAAAATATGTACGTGGATACTATGGGTGAAAAAGATGGAGGATGCAATTACGACGTACAACATAATAGAATATTGACATGGAAGGGATTACAACATGGTGGGATTACATGATAGTATAGAAAGGTAAACACTCATTCGAATCACAATGACAGAAAATACTTTTCAGCGTAAAATAGTGGGAAAGGGAAAGCTAGAGATAGTAAATTTAATGGACCAATTATGAAAGTCTACCTTATTTGTGTGATATATTATATCCTTTATTCCTATTTTTAGTCACTAAAGAAGTGCCCACCAAGATTCAGCAACACGTAGCTTTATAAGAGAGACCTAAGAAAGAAAAGGAGAGTCAGACCTCTCTGGTCAGTATGAATTGTCAAAATCAACACGTTGAGAGTGCTGGATTATTTTATAGGTTTTTACCAGGGTATGGACCTTATTAAGACCCAGATAATTATCTGGGCGGAGTCCTATAGACAAATATAACTATATAGGGTAGGTTTGTGTGTCAAATTCGGCCAATGGGAGATTAGTCCACCTGCCATGTCGGCTCTTCAACAGCCCTGACTTATGTTGTGTCTGGGTGTGGCTCGAGATGTCTGATGTAAGACAACAGAGGAGAATCCGGGAGGAGACTGACGAAGAGAGCACCAGGTGAGCTGGGTCTAAAGTTCCACAGTTGGGAGTGCTCAGGTGAGCTCAAAACCCTTGGGACTCAGTGGAGGCAGTCAACTAGAATGACCTCTTTGTTAGTCTAACAAACTGGTGTACTTATTCTATTTTACCAGTAAAATCAATTGTCCACATTGTTTCTTGAGGCATAATAGTTTTCCTTCTAGTGTATAAATTTGAAGAGTTTCGAGACTTTATCTACTCTCTGAGCCCGGCCATGGGCCAGGCTCGTCTGGTGCTTGCCTGGTCAACCAGGCTGTTGCTGCTGGAGGCCCGCTGCCCCACATATCCATCACAGCCTGGTTGATCTGGCACCCGATGAAGATACTTGTCCAGTTTCCTCTTGAAGGCTTCTACACTGGTTCCAGCCGTGTTTGGGATATCTTCTGGTAAGATGTTGAATAGTCTGGGACCCCGGATGTTAATACAGTGCTCCCGTATTGTCCCCACCGCACCCATGCTCCTCACTGGGTTTATTTTACACTTTCTCCCATATCTCTCACTCCAGTATGTTGTTATGGCAGTGTGCAGATTTGGGACCAGGCCCTCAAGTACTTTCCAAGTATATATTATCATGTATCTCTCTCGCCTCCGCTCCAATGAGTACATGTTCAAGACTTGAAGGCGTTCCCAATAATTTAGATGTTTCAGTGGCTCAATGTCAGCCGTAAACGATCTCTGAATTTGTTCCAGCTCTGATATTTCTCCTGCCCTGAACGGGGCCGTCAGCACAGAGCAGTATTCTAAGTGAGGGAGCACTAGCGATTTGAAGAGTGTCACCATCGGCATTATTTCCCTTGTTTTGAAAGTTCTCAATATAGTGTGCTATCGGTTCTCCTATCCCTACATGGACGAGAGATTAGTAAACTCTTCCCTCTACCATTACTTCTATTATTTTTCTGAAATACATTCATATAGAATTCGAAACGTCTCATTTCAAAGATCCGAGCAGTGCTGAATAAGTAAAATGGGATACAATTTCTGAGATAGTGGTGATTGCTTGTAGATGTGTGGGTATAGTCAGGTACTTCACGGTAATAATAACTCCTTTATATTTTTTTCCTTGTTTCTATAGTATTCATCCTTAATTAGTGTACCCTATGTAAGAGTTTTTATGCCTATCGACAACGCTTTCTTATTCCACGTAGCTACACTGTCCGTCTTCCATTTTCCAACATCCCCAAGCCTCTTCACTCGCTGGTGTACCCATCACTTGACTTGCATCTTCTACCTTCGCCTCACTTCCACTGAAGACCCTTACTCCTTGTCCATACCACTACATCATACCACATTTCTTACAGTTGGAGAGTTAAGAGGCGGGAACAGAAGCTGGAGCTCGTCTAAAAAAAAAAAAAAGCAACTCAGCTCTACGAATTGCAGGTTTGCGCGCGTGCACGCACGCACGCATGTACGTACGTACGTACGTCATGGGGAAAAAACCACAAACACGCCACCTCCCTCCCACACCATCAACCACAACAGGATGCAGCGCATGGTGACGATCACTTCCGCCACACCACTGATGATACACCAAGGTTTCGACCACGGGATAATACACCAAGGCAACACCGATGGGTGACAAGGCAGTTATAATTATCTTTCGCGCATCAAGTTTGTTTCCTGAACGTAAGCACAACGACCTAGAATGAAATACGATATTATTATTATTATTATTATTATATTGATGATGTTGTATTCAGGGGGAAGCACTTAAGTCATCAGAGTCATACAGAGTCTGAGAAATGGTAGGTAATCAGGTTTAATACGAGGAAGGAAAGGATAGGTCTAATTCCTTGAAAAACCCAGGTAGGGAGCACATCTGCGACCGACATCGAGGGAGGAGAGCTCCAATTCCCTGAATCAAGAGCTCTTCACCAGCATGAAGACAGCCCCTTAAATTGGGCGAGATAGGGTACCAGGTGCAACACAAACCCAACGCAGAGTACAGCTCCAGTAAAGACAACTTGGGAACACTGGTTGAGTATCATGAGCAGCAAGGCGGGTCAACATTGCAACAACAACAAAAAGGCTTGAGGTAGGTGGATCATTCAGAAAGCCTGACCTGTAGAGTGGCAAGCACAAAGAGCAGAAGATGAAAGGAGAGGAAAAGGCGAAGAGGAACACTGTAAGAGAAAGCCAGGAAAGGCAGAGGTCACAAATAAGAGAGAAGGAAGACGAACGAAAGAAAAGTTAAGGTATGAGTTATATCAACAGTAGTTCATCACCCATGTGTACAATGATCACACAAGCACCACCACCTCCGCCTGCAACACACTACAGTGCACAGCAGTAGACGCTACCACGTAACCTGCCGATCGCTACGATGACCTTGAAATTCCTTGGCTTATCTCCAGAGGCCTTGCTCTAGGGACAACCTGCAGCATTATGCTTTAATGTTAGATATTATTATTACGTATAATGTTTATTTGGAAATGATAAACAGAGGCTCATCGCCAGTATCTAGGCACTCACTTCCTTGGCTAAAGAAACAAATGCAGTAAAATTAGACTTGAACAGCGACTTGAAAAAGGTCACCGCGTGAGCGAAACGTTGTTAAAATGGATCGCATTTTACTGTATTTATTTTTATCCACTGTGTCGGTATTTTATACTATTTCTCTCCACTCCCATTCCTTCCTTCCTTCCTTAAAGGGACATAGATAAGATGAACCTCGCCCTGAGGCCGCCAGAGTACGGTACCATTGTCCTAAGTGATTCTAGTCAACATGACTAACCTGATGATATGTACATTTACTGACGTCTTAGATCAAAATGGGAACACTTGTCTTACTTTTTAACGAGGGAAGGCTCGTGTTAGCACGAACTGAGTTATCCGCTCGAATGAGCGTGTGTATAATTCATAGATACCAGTGACCATCGTGTACGTGTAGTGTCCACAAGGGTAATTAAGTGTCGCCAGACTGGAGAGGCGTGACGACAGTGAAGATGTATTGAGCACCACCTCGAGTGTCCCTGAGAGCCTCAGAGTGTAAGTGAAATGAGTGGGTGTGAGAGGACGTGAGTGTGTGTGAGTGAATATAAGAGGAGGATGTGGCAACGGAAGGACAGGTGAGCATGTGATGTGACCAGGAGACGGGTTGACCCTCCAGCAAGAGCCCACTGCACCTGCTATCTAATGGTGGGGAGGAGGGGAAAAAGTGAGGAAGGTGTGTAGGCAGGAAAGAAAGACTAGTAATGGGGAGGAAGTAGGGTAAAGAGCTTGTGAAGTGTAACGCAGATAGGAGTAGTGTCATCACACACATTCATGAACATGGTCTAAACACACACCGTTCTCTAGTCGGAGATCATAGGTTCGAACCTATAGCGTTACACATACGTTGGCGGTGAAGCAAAAATAGCAACACCTACCATTACCTCCGCTGACAATATACGTACATCTTCACCACCAGGGCAATATATGGACACATGGCTGGGTTACCCACCCTCAGTCCAGGAACAATAACAGGGCATAAACACTATTTAGTTATTATTTTGATCATTAGATACACCACACTATACTGATGCATTTTACCTTTTACTGGCGGAACTGGAGTTTCTTACACAATTGCATAATAAATTAATATTCTCAGGTTTTTCCTCATGTTTGTTTGTGTGTGTGGGGGGGGGAGTAAAATTGTGCTCTAGCTTGGCATTTCTTGGAGGTTCTAGTTATCCAGCCCAGCATTTCCTTGCAGTTCTAATAATGACATTGTTGTGATTCTAGGAGGAGAGATCCTTTGACATTATCACACCTAAGTACCTCCTGTTAGGCTTTGGTTTAATTACATTTAATTCGTTTTTATTTCATCATTTTTTCCAAAACGGAACAACAGAACATATTTCCTGTGGTCCACTGAAAGATTCGGTTGATATCAACTTGGAGATCTGCTCGTCAATAGATGGCAGTCACAATTTTAGTATCGTCTACAAAGGATGATATGGTGCCATGACTGTGCCTTGAGCCCAGAGCTCCAATATTCTTCTTTGCGTTCTATTTACTAGAACATTAAAAAAATCATCTGCCCTTCACTTTTCCGCAGGCATTGTGTAAGGTTTTGGAATTTTATTTTATGCTGCATTTTGGCAGTGGAAGCAGCAAGTTAATCCGTTGCAAGTTCTGTTCCCAATACTGGCCATTAATTTGTTGATCTTGATGTCTGGTTGAGTCTCCTGGCCGCCAGGATATAACAGTTTGACCTTGAAATTCCTTGGCTGATCTCCCGAGGCCTTGCTCTGGGGAAAACTCTGCTTATGTACTATGCTTTAAACAGCGTTAGTTTGTCCACATGTTGCAGTATTATACAACAAACAGATTTAGTGTTTTCACATATTGCAATATAAAACTAGAAATAACGTTAGTTCTCTCACATAGTGCAGTATTATTCTACAAACAGCATTATCATGTTCCCATGTTGCAGTATGTTACACATAGCGGTATTTTTTCACACGTTCCAGTATCATGCTACAAATAGCGCTACGCCGAGTCATTGCATTCACAGTGTGTAAAGAAATCCACGCTGACTAAACTACAGGTAATAAAAATCGATATATAAAGTTTAAATGGAGCGGATGTGCATAGTATGATTACGAGCACTCAAAAGTACGTTAAATCAAACGGAAGCCTCTTTGTTTTTTGTGTTGAAGGCATCCGTCACGATCGAGAGGAAGCCCAGAGAGCCATGCATGGATATATGACTGGCAGGAGAAGCCACAAGTATCTCAATGTAGCACAGTGGTAGATCTAGTACACTGATAGACATTTATTTATTCATTTCATTCTCTAATCTTCTTCTCTCTCTCCTATGTATCACTATTTAGGTTGCAGATGATTCACAGATCCTGGCCCCGCTTTGCTGGTGCTACTGATCCATTTCCCTGCACCAGGCTTTCCCTATCTCTTCAAAGCTGTATGGATTGTTCATTCATTTCACACTGTTCCACTTCTGACAATTTACGTGAAAAATATTCACTCCATGATATAGTTTTCAATTCCATTACATAGTTGTTGAGCCACTCTAAAATTGTTAAATCATACTTGAATTCCTCTTTGTTTTTGTGTTAATTTTCATCCTCGTCCTCCAGTGACAGGTTGCCCAACCATGCATGGATATATGAACTGAGACAGGAGAAGCCACAAGTATCTCAGAATGGTGAGACGACAGTGGTAGATCGATAGATACACTGATAGATTCATTTATTTATTCATTCTCATTCTCTCTCTCATTCTCTCTCTCTCTCTCTCTCTCTCTCTCTCTGTGTACTCACCTATTTGAGGTTGCAGGGGTCGATTCACAGATCCTGGCCCCGCCTCTTCGCTGGTCGCTACTAGATCCACTCTCTCCCTGCACCATGAGCTTTACCCTATCTCTTCTTAAAGCTATGTATGGATCCTGCCTTCATTACATCACTCTCCACACTGTTCCACTTCCTGACAACTGTATGACTGAAGAAATATTTCCTAACATCCCTGTGACTCATCTGAGTTTTCAACTTCCAATTACAATACCTTGTTGTTGTGTCTCATCTCTGAAACATTGTTATTCATCTTGTCAATTCCTCTCTGAATTTTATGTCGTTATCATGTTTCCCCTATACCTCTTGTCCTCCAGTGTCACCAGGTTGATTCCCTTTAACCTATCCTCGAAGGACATACCCCTTAGCTCCTTAACTAGTTTTGTTGCAACTCTTGTACTTTCTCTAATTTCTTGATATGCATGACCAAGTGAGGGTTCCAGACCGGTGCTGCATACTCCAATATGGTCCTGGCGTACACGGTGTACAGTGTCTTGAATGACTCCTTACTCAGATGTCGAAACGTAATTCTTAGGTTTGCCAGGCGCCTACATGCTGCAGCTGGCCCACATATCCATCACAGCCTGGTTGATCTGGTACTTGGCAGACATAAATATCTAGTTTCCTTTTGAAGACTTCTACACTTGCTCCTGAAGTATTTTTCAAATCTGCGTGTAATCTGGGCCCACGGATGTTAATAGTTTTTGAATTGTGCCTCTGCTTTTCACTGGGTTAAATTTATACTTTCATCTCTCTAAGTGAAGGAGATACTGAAGGAGAGGTATGGAATATGTCCCTGAAGTGTCAGCGAGTGAACCTCACAGTGTGCAAGGTATCCGAGGAGTGTGAGTCAGGATGTGTAAGCAAAAGGATGGGGGTGAGAGGGAGTGTGAAGGGGTGTAAAGGGGTGAGAGGGAGTGAGAAGGGGTGAGAGGGAGTGAGAAGGGGTGAGAGGGAGTGAAGGGGTGAGAGGGAGTGTGAAGGGGTGTAAAGTGGTGAGGGAGTGTGAAGGGGTGTAAAGTGGTGAGGGAGTGTGAAGGGGTGTAAAGTGGTGAGGGAGTGTGAAGGGGTGTAAAGTGGTGAGGGAGTGTGAAGGGGTGTAAAGTGGTGAGGGAGTGTGAAGGGGTGTAAAGTGGTGAGGGAGTGTGAAGGGGTGTAAAGTGGTGAGGGAGTGTGAAGGGGTGAGAGGGTGTAAAGGGGTGAGAGGGTGTGAAGGGGTGAGAGGGAGTGTAAAGGAGCGCGAGTGAGGTTGTTTGTGTGGGAGTGAGAGAGTAAAGGTACGAGTGTGAGTTATGGTGAGTGTGAAAGCGGAATAAATAGTAGTGTGATGCGATCAGTAAGTCAGGCTAACCCTCTAGGCTAAAACTTTATGTGGATACCCCAAGCACTCACCTGGCGGGGAGGGAGGGAGGGGAGAAAGATGAGATCAGAGGAATGGTATGCAGGCAAGGTGAGCAATGACAGTTTGCTTGTTTCCTTAAATTAGACTACGGGTGCGTGCCAGGGTCTGAGTTCCAAATATGGATCGTGGGTGTAGGCGTAGGTGTGGTCTTTCAATGCGGATGGTTGGAAGATTCAAGTTTGATTGAAAGCTTGCGATGACTGTCTTGGTGGGCAGGGTGAAGAGAGAAGCAACCGTTGAGAGTACAGGCAAGGCTTAGTCCAGGGGCAAGCTTATAACAATCTGTTTCAGTCAGGCCTCTAATGAACTAGCCTAGAACCCGGCCTATTACAAACTAGTAAAGTCCAAAGCCAGGCATTTTTTTTAAACAGGCTAGTCCAGGGGCAGACTTCTAACATGCAAATTTATTTATATCCAGGCCTCTTCCTGACAGATTCAGCAGGTCTTGATACCAGATTTCTCAAGCTAATTAAAGGATCAAAACGCTACAGATTCTTCCTTTAGCAACATAAGTGTGCATTATCTTGAAAATAAATCAACGTATAACTTACTTTTTGTATTAATGTTGGTAGAATTACCAACAAACTAACACCCTTCACAGTAATCTAGTTCGTACCCTCCCCCTGCAATTGATGTCTCAGGTGTCTACTCTATTTCATGCTTCCCTTGTCTCCTTTAATACTTTTGAGAAACAGGCCACTCTGTTTTAGACAGACTTAATAATGCTCTTTTCTGTCATGTTTGAGATCAGTCATCCTACTGACTGGTCCTCTGCCAAAACTGTCTATCCTACTTCCAGCCTTCACAGTCGTCGTCTTGTTGAAGCATCCCTTATACACAGCTTTCCTTGTATGAATCTTAGTAGTGAGTGGCTTTGTTTCTGTAGATGCCTTCCTTTTCTTTTGTCAAATACTCCAAAATTCAGAATACTCGTGACTTGACATGATACTTTCTTCTCTCCCTCACTTTTCTTCTTTCTTTTTTTTTCAATATTTCTTTGTTTTCTTCCTTCTGTTTTGTGTGCTCTGTCCTTCGGTTCCCCCACCCCCTGTTTTTGGTCCTACCCCTTGTGGACCCTTAGCTCTCATGCAGTGCTCCTTTTTCTTACCTGGAGTATACCTGGAGAGGGTTTCGGGGATCAACGACCCCGCGGCCCGGTCTGTGACCCACTTCTATTACTACTACGTCTACCACTCCTTTATTACTATTACTGCTTCTACATTTTCTACTACTATTATTGTCCCCTTCGTTCCCCTTTCTATCTCTTGTGGCAAAAACTACTCTTCCTACTATTTATGCTACGTCCACTACCAGCATTACCACTACCACTACTTATTTTCCTCCTCTTTCTCCCGTCCCTGTTCACCTCGCCTATATATACTGGCTCACTCCTCTCTTCTGTCAGTGTGACTTGTGAATGGTCTAAGTCGGACCGAAATGTCGTCATAAGCTCCTCTCTCTCCTATGTGCGGGTTATTTGTGTATTGTTCCAGTCACGGTATTGTGCCTTTTTGTTCTTTAAAGCATAATTCCGCGACCATACAGAATACGAAGACCAAGTCTTTGAGCAGAGTCACACCATCATAGACTTGGTATTCCTGGTCTCAAGTACAACTTAAAAAACAGACTAAGAGGAAAACTGCAATAGGCTTACTGGAACGTGTTAGGGTTTTATTTACGTTCTTTATTTTAAATTATGACTGACTAACCATAGTCTTTAAATTAACTGAAATATTGGCTCCAGTAATGGTATTTGGTACCTCTTTCCACTGTTCCACACTCTACTGTTAAACTTACACTTAGAAGATAAGGGAGAAGAGAGAGGTGTACGAAAGATAAGGACGAGGATAAGAGAAAGAAAGAAAAGATTTGTTATTGTAACAGGTTTATGCATATATTTCACCCATATGTAAACATCAAAAACGTCACTTTTCATGCTACTGAGAAGTGGTCCGTGACCTGTTATTAGTTTCCCTCCTCTCGCGGCCAGGTCTTGGGGCCAGGCCTCCCTGTTGATTGCCTGATCGACCAGGCTATTGCTGTTACGGCCCACCGGCTCTCATATCCGTCACAGCCTTGTTGATCCGGCAGCGCAGGTAGTGATCTATTTTCCTTTTAAAAAACATCTACACTCACTGCGGCACTATTTCTAATATTTGCTGAAAAGCAGGTTGAATAATCTAGATCCATGGATAGTGACAATGTTCAATTATTGTGGCCGTGGCTAACCTGTTTTACACTGGGTTTATTTTACACTTTCTCTCATATCTAGCATATAATAGTTCACACTTAGTAAAGGAAACTTTACAAGACATGATCCGAAGTTTTCTCTCCTTAGTGTGAATTATTTGCCAGTCGATCCAGCCAAGTAGTGACTTATTTTTCAAGTTGGTAATAGGTTGATAAGACACCAGCTATCCATGGAGGGACTACCGTCCTGTCATAAGGTATAAATATTTGCACTATTTTCTTTCTGGGTATGTAAACCTTACAAAATTCTACATATTACACTTTACTCTGTCGTGTTTCCTAACAAATCTTATTCCCGAAATATATCTTTTCCAATTAAGATCTTGTCTATCTGACTAAGTAGGTAGGCAAACAGACCAGCAAAACGGCAAGAAAGAAAGCAGGCATGCAGCCAAGGAAGCAGGCAGGAAGGCAGGAAGGCAGGCAGTCAAGGAAGCAGTCAGCCAGGTAGGCAACCAAGCAGCAGACAAGGAAATTGGAAAGTCAGTGAAGCACGTAGCCCACACGGGTGGGTGTTCACAAGGTCAAAGACAACCCGTGATAAAGGCGAGGACGCTGGCCAGGCAGGAAAAAAGACCTTGGCCCATATACGAATAAAGGAAACCACACTGCCCCTATCTTACCCAACTAGTATGACTTACAGCTTTGTCTAACCTACACTTTACCAGTGTATATGCGCCATGATGGTTAGTGGTAAAGTTTCTCGCAACTGCAAACCTATTTAAGAACAATGTTTACCGGGGTTTTTCATTAAATCTATTTTTTTTTAAATTTAGACCAAATCTTCCGACTTCTAAACTGAATTTATATTTCCAAAACTTTCCTGATATCCAGTCTGTTAAAACCTTCCATAAAATTGTACATTAATGCTATATCGCCACTCACAGTGTTTATCGCAACATTGGAAATTGAACTTTCTCAGTCGGCCTACATCAAGAAACTTAAGGTGATGGTTCGGCCACAGGTGCTGCACTTCCCTGAATTTATTTACCAGAAATATTAAGACAAGGACGCCAGGTTTTTTTTTACCTGTGACCGGTTTTTACTCTTGCCGCCCTGTTTGATCAAACAGGCTATGTTTGTTTGTGATTCACATGCCCACAGAACGTTAAGTATCAAGGAGCACCAGTAGGCCTACTGGCCCATTCTGGGCAGGTTTTACTCACACCCACTAGTGTATTCAGCTTCCCAAGCACATTCTGCAGGAACTCGTCGAATTCTTTACATTATTTTAGCCAAAGCCTTTGATAAGTGTGATCATGTTGTAACAGTGCACAAACTGCGTGAAAAAGGGATAACCGAAAAGGTGGGCAAGTGGATATAAAGAACAGAACCCAAATTGTAATAGTGAAGCGAGTGAAATCAGAGGCTGCCATAGTGAAAAGTTCTGATCCCTATAGCACAGTATTTGCCCCTGATCTTTATTTTCATATCCGACATACAGGTATAAATTATAGCACCGTATCATTCTTTGCAGACGATACTAGAATCTGTATGAGAGTGGCATCCATTGAGGACACAGTAAACCTCCAAGATGGCATAGACAAAGTCTTCCAATGGGTCACTGACAACATGATGTTCAATGACAAGCTTCAGTTACTCCGTTATGGAAAGTTTGAGGAAATAGCTGGAACGGAGTATAGAACAAACTCAAATCACTCAATAGAGCCTAAGACTCAGAAGCTGGGAGTGATTAAGTCAAAAGATCTCACCTTGAAGGTTATTGATATTACTTCTAGCAAGAACCTGGCAAGTATTCTTGGTATTCTTCATCCGGGACTGCAGACTCAAGGCACAAGCTATCCTCAACAATTACGCCACATAACAGTCCTCTAAACAGTTCATATTATTATAATAAAAAGAAGCGCTAAACCTACAAGGGTCATACATAAACCGTTCATAGAGCTTCCATGTGGTGATATTGCCAAGAATACCAGACAGATACTTGCTAGAAGCAACATCATGTTTCCATCGTGAACACATCCTCTATCAAAGACCTCCCTACGAAGCCTAGTTCCACACCTCTAACTTCCACAACAGGCGTTTACATTTTTCCTGTGGATACTGTCCCAAGAAATATGTAGGATACAGGCAGAAATCTGCAGACTAAATGAACATCGAAATGCCAGTAACAGGGACGACTTAAAGTACGCCTGTGTCCACAAACTCCACGAGACATCAAATAAATTGTAATTAGGCACAATTCGTCCTCACGGAACAAGATCGTAGACGCTAACGATGTCTAGAAGCCTCGTTAATCGCCGTCATCGACACCGTGGAACATAATACTGGAAGCTACAAAATTAAAAAAAAAAAAAAGCATAATGATACAACTAGACAAAGTCCTATCCAACACAGGAATCGCGTGACCTCATCTCAAGTTTCACTAGCATTTTTCAGGTCACTGTTTGTCATGCCCCACTTTCTGCCTATATATACTGGTAGTATTTTCATCCTTTGTGTGACAGAAGTGATCAAGGTCGCAGGACCGAAACGTTTTCTAATAAATATGTCCTTGTGTTTGCTCACGTACCATATACATGATACTACGATTAAATATGCTACACTGGCTAATTGTAACTGATTTCAAATATCTGAATACAGAAATGCTGAAAAAGCTGCTTTCAACATATATTTAACCAAAATTTCAAAGTAAAGCTGCTATGTGTTGTCTACACGGAAAAAAAAAAGTGGATCAGAGAGAAAAAGCCAAGAGAGTTACAAAAATGTGTTATAATAAAAGGCTGAACACACAAAAGATGTACAAGAGGGCTGACAGAAAGAAAAAAAAGAGATATAACACAAAGTTATGAAAGGAAATTGAAGAATCGATAATTTTTTGTTTCTTCAACTGGGATAACAAAAGACTACAGAAGTAAATTAAGGAAAAAAATGGAGCCAAAGGTATACTGGAAACTTTTCTTTAAAAACACAATGATGGAATGGAATAAATTGAAAGAAGTTGCATAAAAGTGGTACAACCTCTGTAAACTTTATATGATGACCACATTAATGAAGACGTGACACTACTAGTACAGTTCTCCTCAAGTTGATTTAAAATAGTAATTACAAACAGGGAATTACGCGTACACACACACACACACACACACACATATATATACATGTATTAAGAAATAAAAAGAAAGGAGGGGTGAAAGGAGGTAAGGCTATATTGATACGAATTTATATCAAACTATTTAATTTGAAATCTTCGACACTACAAAAATTAAAGCTTCCCTTGTGTATTAAAGCTTCCTTGTCATAAGAATATAAGAAAGGAGGAGCAATGCAGCATGCCTACTGGCCCACGATAGGCAGATTCAACTCACACCCACTCATGTACATATTCAACTTATTTTTAAAACTAACCAAGGTTTTCACTTCAATGACTCTACCCGGGAATTAGTCCCACTCATCCACATACATTTCATATAATTTTGAAGAGTTTCACTAGTCTCGGAGCCTGGCCATGGGCCAGGCTCGTCTGGTGCTTGCCTGGTCAACCAGGCTGTTGCTGCCCCATATATCCATCACAGCCTGGTTGATCTGGCACCTGGTGAAGATACTTGTCCAGATACTTGTTTACAGTGAAAAGAAGCGAAGCGTGTCACAGTAGGGTCGAGACCATACAGACTTGCAACACCTCAACTCTCATAAAAACACACCACACAGCAATTCCTTTGTTTACCACCTACTGTTTCCTCATTTCTCTTGACTAACCTGTCGTGGTTTGAGTGTGATTCCCGACCTGCACCTCCTGCTATTTTACTTATTTATCTGTAGTCTATTTTCATGGCTTTTTGAAGCCCCGCTTCCCTGATTAACACTAAAAATCGAAGGTACTGATGCTTACAGCCCGCGAGCACACAACCAATTAAACTTAACTTGTATGAATATTATAATAAAGCTAAATCCCCTTTGATTCTTTTATTTATACAAATACGAACTAGCAAGGTGAAAGCAAGTGACTTGGCCCAGTGAACTAGAGTGAGCACTAAACTCAGTTGATCAGGATCACCTATTTTGCCCAGTCCCCCCAGCACACACTGCACTACTCCACAACACACTACTCACAACATACTGTACCCACACCACACTAAATACAAAGTGAACAACACACACACATACAGTCATTGTAAAATTTGTTTACCGTAAAACACTGTAGTCATCAGAACAGATCAATAAATGCTAGAAAGCATCAACACAACTGAAGTGGTGAGACTACTAAAGGAGTTTTATGTAACACTTTTACCTTTGACGAATTTCGAAGGTCCTTTACTCCAGGAGCCCAGCCATGGGCCAAGCTCGTCTGGTGCTAGCCTGGTTAACCAGGCTGTTGTGCTGGAGGCCCGCTGCTCCACATATCCATCACAGCCTGGTTGATCTGGCACCTGGTGAAGATACTTATACAGCTTCGTCTTGAAGACTTCTACACTTGTTCCAGAAGTGTTTCTGATATCTTCTGGTAGGATGTTGAATAATCTGCAGTGTTCCTTTATCATGCCCACCGCACCCCTGCTCTTCACTGGGTTTATTTTCCACTTCCATATCTCTCACACCAGTATGTTATGGCAGTGTGCAGATTTGGGACCAGGCCCTTGAGTACTTTCCAGGTATATATGTATCTCTCTATTCCGCTCCAGTGAGTACATATTTAAGACTAAGGCGTTCCCAGAAATTTAAATGTTTACTGGCTCTATACGGGACGTAAACGATCTCTGTATTTGTTCCAGCTTTGATATTTCCCCTGCCCTGAATAAGGCCGTCAGCACTGAACAATATTCCAAATGCTCTAGTCGTTCTGGGAGCAGCAGAATGACAGAGGGCAAAGAGTAACAGTAAGGGATGAGACATCAGAATAGGGAAGTTAACAAATGGGATCCCACAAGGATTAGAATAAAGACCATGACTGTTCCTAACATACGTGCATAACCTACCAGAGGAAATCGAGTCTTGTCACTGCTGAAGTGAAACTAAGGAAAATAATAAGAACAGGAGAGGACAATAGTCGCAACTGCCTAAACTGAAGAACACTGACTAAGCAAGTCATTCAAGGCGCTACGCAATAAAAATATATGAAAAGCAAAAATAAAAATAAAATAAATAGAAAAACTACTAACAGGAATAAAGGGTACAACTCTAAGTAAATACGGTTATACCGGTACCAACTTTAAATTACCAGCATTGCTTAAAAAAAATAAAGTAATAATGTCAAAAGATTCCTCCTAAATGTCACGAGATGGCTGTTTTCAAGAAGGAATTTCAAAAGTTCCTCAAATCAGTTCCTAACCAGCCGGACTGTGATTCGTACACTGGATTACTTGGAACCAGGAGTAATAACCTAGTTGATCAGGTATTTATCCACGGGGAAGCCTGGTTTGTGACCGGGCCGCGGGCGCTGACCCCTAGAAGCCTTCAAATTGAAACGAACGACGCGACCAAGCTACACCAGAGGGGAGGGAGAGAACTGAAAGAAGTACCTGTGAACATGTGGCTACGAGTGAGATTGTTTTTAATCCTCAATCGACAGAGATTCATATATTTAAGTGGCAGTTCATGCTGAAAGAGGACAACCAAATACCCACGTCCTCCTAAACCCTGTATAACTTGCTGCTTGTCTGTAGGACACACCGGGCCAGAAAAGGACAGTAATAGGCTCCAAGGAGACCTCAACAGACTGCAGACGTGGTGAAGCAAGTGACTTCTAAAGTTCAACCCAAACAAATGCAAGGTCATATGATTCGGGAAAGGTGAGAGCAGACCGGACAAAAGAACAGCATGGACGGAGAAAAACTGCTAATATCAGAAAGCGAAGAACATTTGGAAGTAAATATAACACCTAGCATATTGGCAGAATTTCACAAACCGTATAACGTCGGGATATAACTTCAGAACACCTTTGCCTTTGATGAGTTTCGAGAATCTGTCTACTCCCGGAGCAAGGCCATGGGTCAGCAATCTGAACAAAGAATCCTTCAGAAATTTTATACGACACACATTAGGCCAATCACTGAATACGTTAAGAACGTGCACAAGCTAGCAAACGTCCCAAGATTTACATCCAGACTGGTACCAGAAATGAGAGGAATACAACTATGAGGTGAGATTGAAGGAAGTGAACCTGACGACCTTGGCGGACAGGATAACGGAGAGGATTAAGACATACAAACAATATCTTAAGAAGAATTGACAGAGCATATTTGGATAGTCTTAATTTAGAAGATCAAGAGGATGTAGGTGAAACTGAAAACACAGAAAAGTCACAGGGATGTGAAGACAAATAGTATTCTTTAGCAACAGGGTTGTTGAAAAGTGCAACGACTTGAAAAAGGTAGTGGAAATAAACTACAGCTACACACAGCTATGAGAGTAAATATAATAAGGCCTAAGAGGCCACAGTTGATTCAACTCCTGGCGGGGCCAGGAGTTCGTCTCGACCCTCGCAAACACGTTGAGCACAACTCGCCGATAATACACACACGCACACACCCTACAAAACACACACACAACCCACATCAAACCACGCCTTAACACACGGCTGCTTTCCTGTATCGTCTCAGGTGTGGACTAGTCTTCTTGTCTGATACAAACCCGTGTTTGTTTTTTACATCCTCATACATTTGTATGTTGTTGTTGCTGCTCTTGCTTTCTGGCATCAAGTAAGAAATGTCAAGGATGCAAGTATTTAAACAATGAAGGTTTTAAAGATGTTCTTGATGAGCTAGTGAGTCATCCTGTAACTAGTTTCGAGTGTTCTCGCACCCCTGCCCGAGGCCAGACTTCATTGTAGACTGTTGATCATCCTGGCTGTTACTGTTAGCGGTCCACATTATTATTATAATCACGGGGAAGCGCTAGATTAGAGCGCCTATGGGGGGATGGAAGGTATTCAGGCTTAATTCAGGGAACTGGAGCACAGATCCAATTCCCTAGATTAAGACCCCTCACCAGCGTCAAGGAACCTCGCTTGAGGAGACAGCAGTTCACAGGCCTACACAGCCATTAAAACCTGGCTTATCAGGCACTTAACATTTTTTCTTCAAAAATTATACATTTTAAAATTCCGGCAATAGTGTAATTACAAGTACGAGACTTAACAAGATATACCAAGGAAGAAAGAGAGTAAGAGAAAGGAGGAGAAAGAAGAAGAGGAAAAAAGGGAGAGAGGGAGGGAGAGAGAGAGAAGAGGAGAGAGAAGGAGAGAGAGAGAGAGGAGAGAGAGAGAGAGAGAGAGAGAGAGAGAGAGAGAGAGAGAGAGAGAGAGAGAGAGAGAGAGAGAGAGAGAGGGGGTAAGGAGAGGCAACCGTCTGTAACTACTGTATCTTAGGAATCTAATATGTAATGACTATTTTTATCAGGAATAAAGGGTAGCTGGAGCCTGCGGATGCTTAACCACTCAACAAGTCATCGTTTGACAAAAAAAAAATCGTCAGGAGACTAGTTTCCTGACGAATAAAACAACAGCAGGGTAACCACACTCACAGCAGAGGTGTACACTCTCCACCCTGTTTTTGACTTGGGTTATTCTAAATTACTGGCAATCAATGCATTTATATAACTGTTGGCTTTATTGCAACTGCATACATGCACAAGTCTTAGGTATAAGCCATATATATATATATATATATATATATATATATATATATATATATATATATATATATATATATATATATATATATATATATATATATATATATATTTTATATGTGTGTGTGTGTGTGTGTGTGTGTGTGTGTGTGTGTGGTGTACTCACCTAGTTGTGGTTGCAGGGGTCGATTCATAGCTCCTGGCCCTGCCTCTTCACTGGCCGCTACTGGGTCACTCCCCCTGCGTCATGAGCTTTATCATACCTCTGCTTAAAGCTATGTATTGAGCCTGCCTCGACTACATCGCTTCCTAAACTATTCCACTTCCCGACCACTCTGTGACTGAAGAAATACTTCCTAACATCTCTGTGATTCATCTGAGTCTTCAGCTTCCAACTGTGTCCCCTTGTTGCTGTGTCCCATCTCTGGAACATTCTGTCTCTGTCCACTTTGTCAATTCCTCTCAGTATCTTATATGTTGTTATCATATCCCCCCTATCTCTCCTGTCCTCCAGTGTCGTCAGGTCAATTTCCCTTAACCTCTCCTCATAGGACATACCCCTTAGCTCCGGGACTAGTCTTGTTGCAAACCTTTGCACTTTCTCGAGCTTCTTCACGTGCTTGGCTGGGATGTGGGTTCCAAACTGGTGCTGCATACTCAAGTATGGGCCTAACGTACACAGTATACAGGGTCCTGAACGATTCTTTATTAAGATGTCGGAATGCTGTTCTTAGGTTTGCTAGGCGCCCATATGCTGCAGCATTTATTTGGTTGATGTGTGTGTGTACTCACCTAATTGTGGTTGCAGGGGTCGAGACTCAGCTCCTGGCCCCGCCTCTTCGCTGTCTGCTACTGGGTCTCTGCTCTCCCTGCTCCATGAGCTTTATCATACCTTGTCTTAAATTCTTTCCTCCACTATGTATGGTCCTGCCTCCCTATATCTTTCTCTAGACATTCCACTTCCTGACTACTCTGTGGCTGAAGAAATGCTTCCTAACATCCTTTGACTCATCTGAGTCTTCAGCTTTTCGAGTTGTGTCCCTTGTTTCTGTGTTCCTCTGAACATCCTGTCACTGTCTACCTTGTCAATTCTGACAGTATTTTGTATGTCGTTATCATGTCTCCTCTGACCCTTTTCCTGTGTTGTTAGTCCTATGAACCTCAACCTTTCCCTGTCAAAGACAGACCCCTGGTGAGGAACTACCTTGGCAAACCGTTTGTTGTTGTGTTCTTTGTGTGTGTGTGTGTGTGTGTGTGTGTGTGTGTGTGTGTGTGTGTGTGGTGGTTGCTATGGTAATCATAATCACTAGTGATGTACGCCCTCCATAAGGTGGATGTTATGGTAACCACCATCATTAGTGTTGTACACCTCCACACAGTGGTTGCTATGGTAACCATTATCACCAGTGACGTACAGCCTCCACACAGTGATTGCTATGGTAACTATGCTCGCTACAGTGTTGTATACCCTCCACACAGTGGTGACATACCTGTGAACGGTTTCGAGGGGAAATTACCAACAGACATATTACTGTCATTAAGGAGAAACTTTAAAAGATTCTCGTCACTTCCTAATCATCCGACCTGTATTGCCTACGATGGACTGCGTGTATGCTGTTAACACCAATAGCCTGAATGATCAGGCCATCAACCAGAAGGCTTGGTCTCCGACCGGGCTGCTGGGGTGATTACCCTAGGAATCGACAGGAAATAGGCACCACCTGCAGGCTAGCCTGAGGTCAGACTGTCTTGTTGACTACCTGATCAACCAGTCTCTTGCTGCTTGTAGCGTATGTCAATGGTAACCACAACAGCTACACTCGTGCACATTTCCCGTCCGGTGGCAAGGAAACGGACGTGGAGAGAGTTCTCAATGGGACCACAGTTAACAACACACTCAATCGGTGCCAGTGTTCACAAGGAAGTGTGCTTAGTCCATTGTCATGGAATAAAGGTGAAATTTGACTCCAAAGTGTCCAGTTGTCCAAGATCACTGTACCACTTGGAGTGTGAGTATAGTCCAAGGTCCCAGTACCACTGGGAGTGAGTGTAGTCTAAGGTCCCAGTACCACTGGGAGTGGAGTGTAGTCCAAGGCCCACTGTACCACTGGGAGTGTGAGTGTAGTCCAAGGCCACTGTACCACTGGGAGTGTGGGTGTGGTCCAGGATCACTGTAAAACTGGGAGTGTGGGTGAGGTCCAGGATCACTTTACCACTGGGAGTGTGGGTGTGGTCCAGGATCACTATACCACTGGAAATGTGGGTGTGGTCCAGAATCCCTGTACCACTGGGAGTGTGGGTGAGGTCCAGGATCACTTTACCACTGGGAGTGTGGGTGAGGTCCAGGATCACGTTACCACTGGGAGTGTGGGTGGGTCCAGGATCACTATACCACTGGGAATGTGGGTGTGGTCCAGAATCCCTGTACCACTGGGAGTGTGGGTGTGGTCCAGGATCACTGTACCACTGGGAGTGTGGGTGTGGTCTAGGATCACTGTACCACCGGGAGTGTGAGTGTGGTCCAGGATCACTGTACCACTGGGAGTGTGAGTGTGGTCCAGGATCATTGTACCACTGGGAGTGTGGGTGTGGTACCACTAGGAGTGTGGGTGTAGTCCAGGGTCCCTGTACCACTGGGAGCGCAGGTGTGATCCAGGAACAGGCATGCGAGAAGGCAGAGAGAGGTAGCTAGCGGCAACACTTCACCACTCCTTTGATATACCTTTGAAGAGTTTCGAGAGTTTCTCTACTCTCTGAGCCCGGCCATGGGCCAGGCTCGTCTGGTGCTTGCCTGGTCAACCAGGCTGTTGCTGCTGGAGGCCCGCTGCCCCACTTATCCATCACAGCCTGGTTGATCTGGCACCTGGTGAAGATACATGTCCAGTTTCCTCTTGAAGGCTTCTACACTTGTTCCAGTCGTGTTTCTGATATCTTCTGGTAAGATGTTGAATAGTCTGGGACCCCGGATGTTGATACAGTGTTCCCTTATTGTCCCCACCGCACCCCTGCTCCTCACTGGGTTTATTTTACGCTTCCTCCCATATCTCTCACTCCAGTAAGTTATGGCCGTGTGCAGATTTGGGACCAGGGCCTCGAGTACTTTCAGGCATATATTATCATGTATCTCTCTCTCTCTCCACTCCAATGAGTACATGTTCAAGACTTAAAGGCGTTCCCAGTAATTTAGGTGCTTTACTGGCTCCTAAGTACAAGTACTGTATATACACTACCACGAAGATAGTGTTGCAGAACTAATTAACAGGAGAATAACGCAACTGCTTACGGCAGTAAAAAAAATAATAATAATGCATTTTACATTATAATATTTTTTCATAGCATCATACACATTGTATATTGTATTTACGGCAAATAATTTTTTTACTTATGCAGTGCTGTCATAATACTAACCTAGAAACTGCAAGTTCAACCAATGACACATCGATAAGACAGCAAACATCGTTGAGGATGCAGGAACTAAGCCTACCCCTTGAGCGATATATATACATACATGCACATAAAAAAATCTCTAATGACCTATTACAGCAGTCTACTGTCACCTATGAGTCACAAACCACACAATCTAAGCTTTACGATCAAGAAAAATATTTAAAGTAATAATTGAAAATGCATTTGTGGACGTTCCGAGCAACATCAATAACTCAAAACATGTCTGCACAAGAGCAAGATCAACTTTTACTCTGTTCTTCTCCAAACACATATGAGGCAATAGACAATTATAAACATTACCACCTACTATTACAGCTACAACACTTTCGATACTGTTCCACACGAGAGACTGATCAATATAATCACAGTAAGTCATGTCTATCACTGTTGTTAGATATTAAATCCATGGTGAACTAGTTTTTCTGTGGATCACCCTACTTTGGTGGAAAATTGTTAGTAAAAACAAACCATACCACGGGTGGGTTCGAACCCGCGGTCAGAGAATCTCAGAACTCCAGACCGTCGCGTAAGCCACTGGGCCAGCTAGCTTCAATAAGATTCATCCAACTGAGACTCTCTGACCGCGGGTTCGAACCCCACCCGTGGTATGGTTTGTTTGCAATCGTGTCATTACGATTTCATGGGTCATGTTGACGGCTTTGAGGGGAACTTGAGCTAGAGTTCGTCACGGCCATGCTAGCTGGAGATTCGTTTGTAAAAGTTGCATTTGTGGACACAGTGGTGCCTATGCTAACCTTCCTATGGTGAAGAAATATACCTAGTTGGATGAATCTTATTGAAGCTAGCTTGTCTAGTGGTCACACGACGGTTGGAGTTCTGAGACTCTGACCGCGGGTTCGAACCCCACCCGTGGTATGGTTTGAATAAGATATGTGCAACAATTGTATATATATTTGCCGAAACCTTTAGCTTGCGCAACAAGTTTTCTTAACTGAATATGGAGGTGATTTAAAACTGGAGACGGAGTAAGAAGTGGAGAGTCAAATTTGGTGTTTGGCTCCTCAGCCTTGATAACGGTTTGTCGATTAAACACGCCTGCCGGGGAGGCGCAACGTTTGGGTAAATAAAGACCTAAGCGTGTTACATTTATCATATTCATTATGCCTAACAAACTGCTTCGGTGTGTTTTACCTTTCATTACCTGATCTGTACATTTTTATTATTATAATCAATGCAACCAGATTATGCAGCACCTGTGGGATGTGAAGGTTCAGGCACTGGGACTGGCAGATTAATTCCAGTCGAGCCTCACCAGCATCAAGGAACCTCTGAGGAATCTAATAAATACTGAATCTGACAGCACTTGTTCATAACATTAAATCAACATGTCGCAACATGCTAAACCAAGTCTCTCACTTATTGGCACTGATCTCTCTCTAGTTTTTTGTTTATTAAATATAAACATGTCCAAATTGACCTATTTGTCAGTAATAATATTTGGACACATTTTCTCAACTGCGTGGTTGGATAATCTGATAAATGAGATAATCTGGCTTATGGTTGTTTGTACGAGAAATATGGGCTATCACCGGTATCTCATCCACCATGACGTGGTAGTCACTAAGCCGCCAAGCTATTCTGCTATGCTTGTGACGCCTACCTGGAGAATTTTTCGAAAGTCCCCGCGGCCCGGTTTCAGACCAGACCTTCCCATGGATGACCTGACCAACCAGGCTGTTGGTGCTCGCCGCCTGAGCAAACCCTCAAAATACAGTAATTATAATGCAAGTTTCTGGTGATGCTCTCTCGTCCATATTTTTAAAGGGTTGCTCCTTTTTAAACGAATTTAAATATTTTTAAAAAACGATAGGGATATGCAAGGTTGTGACGTTGGGTACCAGCCTATCCACTTGACTCTGGAATGTATAGGGGTGTATTTAGTCTCGACACAGTGCTCCTTTATTCTGCTATAGATAGAGGGGTTACGTGGCGGAGAGACGAAGTGTCGGATCAAATATGCTGTGATGGATATGTGGGCCAGCAGGCAACCAGTAGTGACACCTATTTTAGAGGGTGTGGGCCAGCAGGCAACCAGTAGTGACACCTATTTTAGAGGGTGTGGGCCAGCAGGCAACCAGTATAGTGACACCTATTTTAGAGGGTGTGGGCCAGCAGGCAACCAGTAGTGACACCTGTTTTAGAGGGTGTGGGCCAGCAGGCAACCAGTAGTGACACCTATTTTAGAGGGTGTAGGCCAGCAGGCAACCAGTAGTGACACCTATTTTAGAGGGTGTGGGCCAGCAGGCAACCAGTAGTGACACCTATTTTAGAGGGTGAAGCCACTTATAAAACCTGTGCAGGACTTTAAAAATGATGCTATGGAAACTATTGTGGACCATTTCACTGTAGATGTGCTTTACTAGAATAAGAACAAAGTAACATTGCAGCAGGCCTACTGATCATGCTAGGCAGGTCCAACTCACCCACTCATGTACCCGTCCAACCTATACTTATGTTAAGTAAAAGGACACAAATGCAACTAATGAGACATTTTATTGTGGCAACGTTTCGCTCTCCAGGAGCTTTTTCAAACGGCTTGAAAAAGCTCCTGGAGAGCGAAACGTTGCCACAATAAAATGTATCATTAGTTGCATTTGTGTCCTTTTACTTAACATATTGTCGGTAATTCTACCAATATTAATACAACCTATACTTAAGGCCACCCAACGTTCCTTCCCAATGACGCTACTACCTGGAGTATACCTGGAGGGGGTTTCGGGGGTCAATGACCCTGCGGCCCGGTCCGTGACCAGGCCTCATGGTGGATCAGGGCCTGATCAACCAGGCTGTTACTGCTGACCAACGCACGAGCCCCAGCCCGGCGGGTCAGGTACTGACTTTAGGTGCCTATCCAGCGCCTTCTTCAAGACAGCCAAAGGTCTATTGGTAATCCCCCTTATGTATGCTGGGAGGCAGTTGAACAGTCTTAGGCCCCTGACACTAGGTACGGGTTATTTGTGTACGGATCAGCCATGTTAATTATCTCTAATAAAAATTATATTACTGCACAGTTAATATCTTTATTTCTACAAGTACATTTACAAGGTATACAGGCCTAGTTGACATCAATGACATATTACTACTTGTTATGCAGAGCATTTCGGGCAAATTAGATCAGTTTTGTCCCAGGATGCGACCCACACCAGTCGACTAACACCCAGGTATCCATTTTACTGATGAATGAACAGGGACAGCAGGTGTCTTATGAAAACACGTCCTAATGTTTCCAGCCGTACCGGGAATCGATCCCCTGACCTCAGTGTGTGAGCTGCGTGCGCTAGCGATCGAGCTACGGGACACAATTGATCTTGTTCTTTTAAACCATAAAAATAAAATAAATATCTACTTTTCCCTTAATAGAAGAGTACATAACTTACTGGAGTTTGCTCCACTCATCTACAACTTTACGCCTAAACCAGAACTTCCCAATATCTCTAACTTCAATCCATTGCTGCGAGTCCTATCTTTGTTAGATATTTTCAACACATTATTTCTATCTCCTTTATATATTCCGTTTTCCATTTGTACACTTTTTTCGTATCTCCCCTAATTCCACGCCTTTCCCAAGAGTGCAAGTTCAATGCCTCCAGCAAATTTTAGTAGGAAAGATTTATAATACACGAAATCAACATTGTCATTCTTCTCTGCATTTTTCGAGCGCACTTATAACCATCCTGTAATATGGAGACCAAAACTGAGCAGCATAATCTAAATGAGGTCTAACCAAGGATGTATAAAGGTGAAATATAACTTTAGGACTTTCATTATTTATACTTCTTGACATGAGGCCAAGAATTCTATTAGTTTTATCGCGAACAATTATGCACTGTTGTCTTGCCTTTAGCTTTCTATAAGCTCTACATTGTTTAGCCTATAATTTTCATGGTTGGTTAAGTAATAAATCACTATACTCTCACATGTTGTGTATCTTAGTCCTAAAATAGTATCCTCGATTAATATAAATGATCTGATTCTTACTTTTTAATGGAGTAGCCTTATAGGGCGTATAAGCTCTATTATAGTGCATTAAGTGTTCCTCGGAACTCAATCGGGTGATTAAATGGGGTGTATTACTAAGTGGCTATCGGGAGATGAATTTTGAACGTACGAGTATGACAAGATTAATGCATCACAAATTATCATCTATGTTTATCAATACTGGCTTTAAGCAATAATGTAATTCTTAAAATTTCATATACAATTTAGTATGTTATCATGTATCTTATTAGTATATTATCATGTATCTTTCTCACGCAGGCGAGAAAGATACATGATAATATACACTTGGAAAATCCTAGGGGGACTAGCCCTAAATCTGCACACGAAAATCACTCCCTACGAAAGAAAAAGACTTGGCAGGAGATGCAACAACCCCCCCAATGAAAAGGAGGGGCGCCACAAGTACGCTAAGAGACAACACAATAAGTGTCAAAGGCCCAAGACTATTCAACTTCCTCCCAGCATACATAAGGGATATTACCAATAGACCCCTGGCTGTCTTCAAGAAGGCGCTGGACAGGCACCTAAAGTCAGTACCTCACCAGCCGCGCTGTAGCTCGCACATTGGTTTACGTGCGACCAGGAGTAACAGCCTGATTGATCAGGCCCTGATCCACCACGAAGCCTTTTCACGGATCGGGCCGCGGATGCGTTGACTCCCGCAATCCCCTCCAGTTATACTTTAATCCCTCTGTATTAAAGTACATAAAGAACTAAACTCAACTAAACATACCCATTCGTATATGCACGAACTGAGCAAGAGAGCATAGGGTAGATCCCCATGACCTGGAGTATACCTGGAGAGTGTTTCGGGGGTCAACGCCCCCGCGGCCCGGTCTGTGACCATATCTGTGATATATTGTACTTGTGATTGGGTCTAGCACTTGTTTACTCCCGCAACTCGACCTAAAGCTAGCCATCCCTGGCGATCACTTCAGGCCAGCCATCCCTGGCGATCACTTCAGGCCAGCCATCCCTGGCGATCACTTCAGGCCAGCCATCCCTGGCGATCACTTCAGGCCAGCCATCCCTGGCGATCACTTCAGGCCAGCCATCCCTGGCGATCACTTCAGGCCAGCCATCCCTGGCGATCACTTCAGGCCAGCCATCCCTGGCGATCACTTCAGGCCAGCCATCCCTGGCGATCACTTCAGGCCAGCCATCCCTGGCGATCACTTCAAGCCAGCCATTCCTGGCGATCACTTCAGGCCAGCCATCCTGGCGATCACTAGGCCAGCCACCTGGCGTCACTTCAGCCAGATCCCTGGCGATCACTTCATCTACCAGGCTACTGCTACCTGGAGCCCTACGGGGTAGAACTCTTGACTGACAGCCTGGCAGACCCTCACTTAGCTGACAATAAACCCACTCCAGTTTATAACAAATACGATAACGTTAACAGAATGTGCAGTTGGTGCAATATAAACTGAAGAAACGTCATTAAATCAATTTATTTGGTGGTGGTGGTGGCAGTGGCACTTGCGATAATGGTGGTAGTGACAGTAACAGTTTTATTAATAGTGGTAGTGACAAAAGGTGACAATGGCAGACGCAGTGGCGGAAATAACGGTGGCCTAGGCAATAACTGTGAGGGTGGCCGTGGTGGCGTCCCCCCCCCCAAAAAAAAAAAAGTGGCGACCGTTATAACAAAAAGAATAAACCACAATATCGTGGCTGGAACAAATCACAAGTCAACTAACTGGAAATGAAAACTGGACGACATTTAAGTCTGGCCTGGAGATAAGGACAAGAGGCAATCGAGAAGGGAAGGAATAAAGTTCAGGATACTTGCGATAACCACTACACGCTCCACCTGATCTACGCAACTACCACAAACCGATATCGCCCCCCTCCCCCCACACACAAAAAAACTCCCTCTTCTTTCGGCCACTCTAAAACGCCCCTTCACACACGAGGAGCTAGCCGCTTCAGTAGCAAAATCTAAAAGAGAACGACGGAACCTGCAGGAACAAAGAGCCTCGGGTTCTGTAAATGCCAGAAGAGAAAGGGTCTTACGTATTTCTGTTCGTGGTTCATTTTAAATTAATGAGAATAAAACCTGGAGGGATGATCAGGTAGATCAACCCCCCAACAAGGCAATGCAATGAAAATCAAGGAAGGGTGAAGACCAGAAATGGAATATAGACTAGGAAACAAAGGGTGCAAACCTCGAAGGAGACGGATTTAGGGGTAAGCATAATGCCAAGAATATCACCAGAAATCAACTTGCAGACGAATAACTGCAGGGACACGTGCGCAACTGAAAGCATAAGAATGTCATTCAAAAACTTCATGCGAATTCATGTAGAACAACGAATGCATGTCAGGACTCTCATACAATACGCAGCACTAATATGGATTATTATAGTCAAAGCATTAAACTTGTAGGGTTCATATAGCCCCTGGGAAAAGAAGACAATCAAGTTTGAGCCAACGAACGGAAGAGTAGCTGCAATTCCTTGAATCAAGAGCCCTTCATCAGAGTCAAGGAATCTCCTTTACTCCATTCCGATTCAAGGGCACATTAACACAGGTAAGCGTACGAGGCGGGAGTGGAAGGAAGGGGGGGGGGGTAGATATCCCGGAGCTACGAAACATTTCCAGGGTAACAACTGAGCATCTTAAGAAGAAAACTTTTTTTCTGGCAGATTTTTTAATAATCCACCAATCATGTGTGTTCGGTATAAGTTAATTGTTCACTGTTTTACTTTCAATTTTATCTAGACTAAAAATTTATAGTCTACCCGGAGTCTACCTGGAGGGTATTTCGGAGATCAACGTCCCCGCGGCCCGGTCCACGACCAGGTCTCCCGATGGATCAGGGCCTGATCAACCAGCCTGTTACTGCTGGCCACACGTAGTCCAACATACGAACCACAGCCCGGCTGATCCGGCACCGACTTTTAAGTATCTGTCCAGCTCCCTCTTGAAGGCACCCAGAGGTCTCTTGGTAATTCCCCTTATGCCTGGTGGGAGGCTGTTGAACAGTCTTGGGCCCCGGACACTTACTGTGTTTTATGTTAGTGTACCAATGGCGCCCCTACTTTTCATTGGGGGTATTTTGCACCGCCTGCCCGTCTTTTGTTTTAGTATGGAGTGATTTCTGTGTGCAGTTTAGGGACCATTTCTTCTAGGATTTTCCAAGTGTAGATTATGAAGTATATCTCTCGCCTGCGCTCCAGCGAGCACAAGTCAAGTGCTTCCAAGCGTTCTCAGTAGTTGAGGTGTTTGACGAACTTATATGTGCAGTAAAGGTTCTCTGTACATTCTCTAGATCTGCAATTTCACCTGCTTTGAGTTGAGATGTTAATGTATAGCAGTATTTCAGCCTAGAGAGAACAAGTGATTTAAAAAAGATCATCAATGGTTTGGCATCTCGTTTTGAACGTTCTCATTATCCATCCTATCATTTTCTTCGCAGATGTGATAGTGGCATTGTTGTGATCTTTGAAAGTGAGATCCTCAGACATTACCACTCCCAGGTCCTTCACATTATTTTCTGCTCTATTGTATGAGTAGAGTTTGAAGTATACTCATTTCTAGTTATTATCTCCTCCAGTTTTCCATAAGGGAGTAGTTAGAATTTGTTTGCATTGAACATCATATTGTTTTCCGTTGCCCATTGGAAAACTTTGGTTTATATCTTGAAGATTAACCGTGTTCTCAATGGATGACACTGTATTAACATCCGGGGTCCCAGACTATTCAACATCTTACCAGAAGATATCGAAACACGGCTGGAACCAGTGTAGAAGCCTTCAAGAGGAAACTGGACAAATATCTTCACAGGTGCAGATCAACCAGGCTGTGATGGATATGTGGCGGGCCTCCAGCATCAACAGCCTGGTTGACCAGGCAAGATCAGACGAGCCTGGCCCATGGCCGGCTCAGAGAGTAGATACTGAAATCTTCAAAGGTATATCAAGGTATATCATGAAGATCCTAGTATCATCTGCAAAGGATAACACGGTGCTATGGTTTACATCTCTATGTCTCATATGAGAATGAGGAACAGGATGGGGGAGAGTACTGTGCCTTGTGGAACAGAGCTTTTCACTGTGGCAGCTTCCGATTTAACTCTGTTTACCACTAGTCTGTGTTCAATTGGTTAGAAAGTTGAAGATCCATCTGCCCACTTTGCCAGTTATCCCTTTAGCACCCATTTTGTGCGCGATTATACCATGATCGCACTTGCCAAAGGCTTTTGCAAACTGTGTATACTACATCTGCATTCTGTTTGTCTTCCAGTGCATCCAAGACCATATCATAGTGATCCAGTAGTAGCGAGAGGCACGAGCGACCCGCTCTGAACCGATGTTGCCCTGGATTGTGTAGTTTTTGGGAATCCAACTGGTTTGCAATCGTGCTTCTTAGTACTTTTTTCCAATACTATAACTTCTGTGCTATTTTAAGCTCATCGTAGTGCTTGTAGGGAAATTATGGCACTTAAAAATAGTGACAAATTTCTTCCGCGCCTCCCTCCTCTCCCCCTCAGAAAAGTTCCATACTACGTATATGCCTATGGAGCCCATGTCCTGAATCTTAAAGTTTAAAGTTTCGTCATACGTCTATCTGCTATAAGTCTAACCCAGATGAAGATAATGAATTAGAGTAAACTAAAAGAAAAAAAAAACTTACAATATAAAACAGAGCTCGAAGTGGTATATTCACAACATACAAAATACTCCAAAGATTCGAAGTGAAGGGATGAGGGAAGAGGGGGACGCAAAATAGTTTGTTTGATAAGCGGGGCCCTGGAACAAGCCTGCATTAATGAATGTTGAGAGATGCGGAAAGTCTAGGAACACTTCTTCGGTCACGTGTGATTGGAAAGTGCAATGGCCTGAACGAGAAGCAGCAGTGGCAGATTCCATACACAATTTTAAGACTGGGCACAAGGCCCAAGAAGCTAAAAATTATGACTGTCCTGAGTACTTAACAATCATAAACTGTTAACATCATAATATAAACTGATCTGATGATCCCCTACTCAAAAAATAAAATATAACTAGCTAGTTATGCATTTTTTTTATCTACTAAAACTAACATGGCAGCCAACATAATCATCTACATTTTTTCCCTATTTTCTTTCGATGGAAGTGAATCTTCAGGTGGTCATAAACTGTTACCATAATAATTTACTGCTCCTTTAATAATATAAACTTTTACTATCATAATTTTAGCGTAATATCATAGTAGGCAGTAGGTGGGTAAACAGTAACCCAAAAGGGAGGCACCACCGTCCTGTATTGATTGTGAAACATAAACCTGTTAAATGTTTTGCACTTTGACAGGACCACTGGTCTTTCCTTTAGTTTCAAGAACATGAAAGATGGCAGTTAAATCTCATCCAATTTATGAAGAATGATCGGAGATCGGGGGCGAAGAACCCCATAACCATTAACATCCACCACACCTGGTGCTCAATACCAACATACCTAGTGATACCAACAGTATGTAGTTAGATGTATGCACAGCTCAAAACATTTACTAAGAAAACGTTTCGCACTTATGGAGATACGTTTCCTCAATAAATGTCTAACTGTGCATGCGTATCTTTATCTAGAACTTCAGCATGTATTATCCAGTCAAAGATGTCAAGCTTTAAAAAGATCAGTTTCTTGAAAGAAAAATAATATAGTGTGTATCTTTACACTGGTAGCTTGACCTGATACGATCAAATATTATGTAAAATAAGTATACCATATACAACTTGATTATGACCTTGGAAAAGCAGGAAAAAAGTAAGAAAAGTTTGGGCATGTCTAGTGCAAATAACTGCAGCAATGTGTATAGATCAAGGTGGGAAACTGTAAAATCATTTACATGTGAAAACACATGTAAATGTCACAATGTAAACATGGCACAGAGGCACGAGGATGAAAAATGATAAGCCTTTTTTTTTTTTAAGCCTCTCCAAAGCTAGCTAGTTTAGGCTTAATTAAAGGAAGCACTATGAAGCTGTGATTTATGTAAAGGTTATACAAACGCGGGAAGGCAGAGTAACGTCCCAGTGAGGAATCTGAGGAGTAATAATGCTAGTGCTGGTCATCCTTGGCCAACACAACTGCCATCTGCCTGAGGTTTTCCCTCCAGATTTCCCAAAAAACAGCGAACTTGCATCCTATACCTTCCCCGTCGTCATCTACTGACCTTTCTGGTGCAGTTGTGTGAAGTGACCCTAAAGCCCTGGAGCCATAAATCCAGCAATCAAGTGAATATTCCAATAGGAGAGTGAATATCACCCACCCTCCTTCACTGATGTTTATATACTGAGGAAGATGAGCGGCTGAGCGCTCGTCCCGCCATCTCTTGGCAGTTCCTGGCAACCCGGCACCCTCATGCCATAATCATATTACCACAGGAGCTAATTTACATTATTTTGCAAAAATAAAGTGACAGAGATATGAATGATAAGATAAAAAATAGTTTTAGTTACCAGTTTAATTTATTGCTATCTTCGCATGGCTTTGATATAAAAATCTTCCATTAATTTTTAAAAAGATTAATTTTACTTCTGCTTTGTAGATGTAAGTAATGGTTATAATTATAACCATAATTTTTTAAAGGAGTGGCCCGGTAAGCCAGTGGAAGACCTCGGTCAGATGACCAAAAGCTCCAGCTGTGGGTCATCATATGACTAAGACCCGCGTCAGGAAACACTTGTCCTGTTTCCTGACTCAGAGCAGCAGTGCATGTACTTCTGTTGTACCTAATTTTGTTGATAAACAAACAGCTTTGTGTTGTTTCGGTATACATACACTTAGTTAACCTTAAAGTAAACTCTAGGCATATATATCTTGACTGGTGGTGGACAGTACATTAACGATCTTGTGAATTTACATCATTGCACCAGATCTACCTGAGTTCATTACCTTTGTAACTTGCTCAGCTATCAAAACTTTGGGGCCCAGTCCCTGGACCCATTATGTACCTCTGTAATCTTTTGACTACCGCCCACACCATGGGTATGGGGTGCATAATAAAGATATTAAACTAAAAAACTATTTTCGTGTTTAATATGAAATTAAGTTTTTTTATGCACTCTTATGTATCTGAAGTAGGTTCAGTGCCTCTAAGGAATAAGGATCAGTCTCTGTGTTGAGTATCTTTCATCTCAAAGAGACAGGTTTCATTACTGCATGGAAATTTATCCTGTGCAATGGAGTGCGACAGGAAATCCATCTAAAATGCCTTATATTATTATTATATTTATGGGGAACCCTAAACCCATAGGCGGCCGTCATAGTGCCTGAGGGAATGGAAGGTATTCAGGCTGAGGGAATAAAATGTCATACCGATTAGAGTAGTGACACACTTCTGTTGAACTTAATTTTGTTGATAAAAAAAAACAGCTTTGTGTTGGTTATAATTATTATTATTATTACGGGTAAATGTTAAACCCGTAAGGGTCATAAGCCGCTTGGAAAATGAAAGATAATCATGTTTGATGTAAGGCAGGGAAGGGCGACTAGAATTCCATGAATCAAAACACCATTAACAACATCATGGTACCCTCTTGAAGGGTGTTGTATCTAAGCTGCTTCTTCCCTCTTTGTTACCAGTTTTTATCTTCATTTTTCAAATTTATTTTCAGACACTACATATAAAACTTTCTTTTGCAGTATAGTCTTATTTTTGAAGAGTATTAACATAAATGGACGGTTTACGTTTGGCAGCACGGGAGTGTAGCTGCTTACAGCGTTGGTATCCTGACGTTGGAGGATTATTACTATTAAATTCATGGAGTGCAAAACCCGTCGGGGTCATACAACACCTAGTGGGAAAGGGGGGGCATTCAGGTTTGATCAAGGGAAGGAGAACACAGCCTAATTCCTTGGTTTAAAAACCCTCACCTGTGACGTTGAAACTATAAAATCATGAAACTATAAAATCGTATATGTAACAGCAAATAAGCCTTCATCCCTAAAAAAACCGCAGTATGTTTGGAAGCGAGGGGACCGAGTAACAGCAGACAACGTTCATATCTAAACATTTGTCACTTATGGTGAGAGAATGAGTATTGTGGTAATGAACAAGATTCGTGTAGAAATATATGGCAACATATGTGGGTGGTAGAACTTCCTACCTGGAGGAGACATTTGCAGCACACATTACTAGTGTTTTACCTCATGTGTTTACATTGGATAACTTGTTGAGTCTGCACAAAACTTCTCTACTGAGTGCTGGGTGTTGACACTTCGTCTTTGTTATGTCTAGCAAGTTGCAGCACTTTTCCAACCCATGCTTGCATGGCCTGCCCATAATGTTCCTGCTTGAGCTGCAGGTATACACTTGTGCACATTTTTAGATTATTATATTCACGAGGTGGTAAACCCGTTGAGATATACAGCGCCTGGGAAATGGGAGGTAATCTGGTTTGCTACAAGGAAAGGGTGGATAACTTTAGTAACTGAGGAGTCTGGGGTCCGTGGTTCGATCCCCGGTATGGGTGGAAACATTGGGGTGTTTTCTCTGTTCACCTAGCAGTAAATAGGTACCTGGGTGTTAGCCGAATGGTGTGGGTCGCATCCTGGGGACAAAATTAACCTAATTTGCCCGAAATGAACTGCATAACAAGGGGTTTTCTATACAGTATGTCAACTAGTCTGCACAAGTTGTATCGTGTACTTGTAAAAATAAAAATTATTTTTATTCCTTGTAACAAGAATTCTTCACCAGCATCAACGCACATACCTAGAATGGCAAATGACTGATAGAGATATAGTTTAGCGTCAGTCACCGTTTTCATACAGATATGATTGCAAGTTATCTTTTCGAAATGGGCCGCCAGTACTGCCGACACATAACATCATAAGCATACACAACAGTCGCAGCACTAGACTAAGCATGGTGCAGATCAACGCTCGTCTCTGCTTCCTAGTGATTAGCTATTGTTTATTTGCGACTCTTGCTTTAACACATATGCCATCCAGGAATACTCAAAATATCAATATGATTTTACTCTCCGGTACACACCTAAGAAGCAATTTCTGAGCTCAGGCCTTGTTTCCTACCTACCTGGAGATAGGTAGGTAGGATAACCCGGTCATTTTCAGGGAGTTAGATTAGCTTAGGTAATCATCATCATTTTGACCAGAGCTTTGGTAAGATGGGGAAGGAAGAAGGATAGGTAAGGATGGAAGAAGGATAGGTAAGGATGGAAATTGGGAAAAAATGGGGGGTTTGCGTTGAGGAAGGATAAAAAAGATAAGTGGCCCAACCACTTTGGTGCATAATATATGTATATGTGTTTAGTGGTATATCAAGTTAATATATCAGAGGGGACATAACATTTACCCAACAGTGTCACACAGGTATAACAAAGTTATAGTTGCATGACTATCGGTAAAGGGTATACTAAGTGCATTTTTTTTTAAATTGCTGGACTTAAATTCAAGGACGATAGCAGGGCGAGTGATGGTTATAATAACTGCTATCTAGAGATGCAGGCCGGCGTGCTTTGCAAAAGGTGGTGTCCAACATTTGTATTATTGGCACTGTTACATAATTGGATGTAATAGCTGTGAAGTAAAAACAGAAATCACCAGAACTTGGGTTAGAAGTGATATCAATAGACATAAAAAGGTTCTGGTGTTACCCAGTCATCTGGATCTTCTGGAAGGTCACTCAAGATCTTGGGTCTTTGAAAATCATCCTTATGTATAAATCTTCTCACTCGCTGGTGGAGGGTCATCCTTTGAGTTCTATGAGGAGCTGCATTAATAACGTAATCTGTGGTATTGGCAAAATAGGTAGGATGTTCTCTGTCTGGGAGATATAAATCTTGCATGGAATATAGTTGCCTCTTCTTCAACTGATCAAGCCGAACATTCATTGCAACAATGTCTTGTTGAACGTGTAGATCAGCCATTCGAATTCTATCTCTTCTCCTTGTGCCTGTAATAAAACGGATTGCTTTGTTCTGTACTCGTTGTAGTTGAAGCATGTTTGTTTTTGTTGTTAATGACAAAGGCACATATGGATATTCAAATAAGGGTCTTATCGTCATCTTATACAGGTGCTTTTTCACGTGAGATGGAGCTGATTTAAATCTGAATAGAGTGGCAAGTCGAGCTTTGGCTAAATTTATCTTTTTGGTAACATGGGAAGACGAATGAAGTATCCTGTCTATCTCATAACCCAGTATCTTATTAGGATTATGAATGGCTATAGGTATATCTCTGATGGAGATACCCTCTTTATCTTCAATGGTGGAGGAAAAACAACCAATTGTACTGATAAGAACTTTGTCTGGGTTAGTAGTAATACGCCATTTCCTCTCCCAGTTCGCTGTTCTACGTAGTTCTGTATTCATTTTTCTATGACCTTCTCATACTTATATTTACATGTGACAGGGGTGGACGAAACTAGATGAATTACATCATCAGCAAATTGGGTAATAATTGTATCATTATACTCAGGTTGAGGTAGATCATTGACATATATATTGAATAATATTGGGCTAAGACACGAGCCTTGAGGTACACCAGCTGTCGGTATAAACGGTTCAGCTCTCTTACCACTAAAGAAAGGGAAAATTTTCCTATTAGAGAGGAAGTTGTATATAAAGCGAAGAAAGGTCCAGTTGTGGTCAGGGAGGTCAATCAGTTTGAAAATGAGGCCATCATGCCATAAGCTGTCAAAAGCTTTATTAACATCTCTGGTAGCAATAAGGGCAAGATTGCCCTGTTTCCGCAAGCTGGCAACAGCATCGTAAACTATATTTATGGCATATTGGGTCCCTCTATGAGTACGGAAACCAAACTGTTTCTCAGTAAAAAGAAGATTGTATTCCATGTAATAATTTAGTCTATTAGCAATAATTTTCTCCAGGACTTTACCCGTGACCTCTAATAATGAAATATTTCTATAATTATCAGGTTTATGGACATCTTTATTTGGTTTGGGAATAAAAATCATCTTCGCTGTTTTAAGAGCAATTGGAAAATGTCCAGTGGCCAAAATGACATTAAAGATGTTGACCAAAGTTTCTTTATAATTCCTAGGTAAGTATTTTACTTGCTTGACAGTAATGCCTGATATACCAGGTGCTTTGTTCTGCATTTTACCTATAACTTGACACATTTCTCTGAGGAAGATTGGTCTAGTGAGAGGATGGTCCTCTTCAAGAGAAGATATATCAATCAGCGGTAGTGGGTGGAGATCATCTAGGTTGTCATCTCTCCAGGCATTGACCCATTGATAGTGGATGTTATTGACACATTGATAGTGGATGTTATTGAATCTTCTACTCGTATTGTGTGAGAGAATTTTCGCCCACACCTCACCCATCAAATTAACTTGGTCTTGTGGGTCTTCTAATTTTATGTTGATTTCTTCATCAGTAAAAATGTATGTAAGATAGTTGGCAACCTTATGTTTGGCCCCTAAAAGCTGACGAATCTTGCTCCAAAACTTTGCCGGTTGACGTTTATACTGGTTTGCTTGTTGAACAAGATGTTTCCATAATTCGTTCTTATACTGGGAAATCAAAGTAATTAGTTCTCTCAACATCTGCAGTACAGCCCGAGTTGGCTGACTTGTGAGATGTCTGTTACATTCAGTTTGATAATTCTTCATGCAGTCACGTATTTCGGAAGTAGGTTTATATTGCTTAGGTAAGATTCCTCGGAAAACAAAAGTGTGTCTTGAAGCAGGTCTGGAATAAACAGTTGTGGGCAAAGACAAGTATATAAAACAAGAGTTTATTTGGATAACACTTAGCTGAGTAGAGCTTTCATACATTGAAAAAGTCCTACTTACAGAGGAAGCGTTGTCCAAATCAAGATTTATTCTGCATACTAGTGTCTTTGTCGACATACTTGTGGGCGTTAAGACGCTAAGCAGTCCAACAAGAACAGTTGTGTTTCTCAGCACCGGTCTTGTTTGTTGCTGAACAATTAACACACGTACGAACAACAAAAATATTGACGAGGAATTTGTGGTAATATTCATCAACACTTACAGGAAAGTGTATAGCATTAAAACTGTTCCCACGAAATTTACACCAAATTATGTAAATATACTAATCAATAGCTACGATCGATCCAAAATATATTATTGTTATTATTTATGGGGAGCGCTAAACACAAAGGGCCATGGTGCCTAGGAAAATGGAAGACATTTAGGTTCGATTCAAGGAATCGGATCATAGGTCCAATTCCTTAGATCAAGAGCCCTTCACCATCATCTAGGAACCAGAAATAAATGAAAGAATGCAATATTTGTATGCGAAATACCTACATTTCGTGATTTCAGAGTTAAATGATAAATAAATAGCTGAGAAGCCAATTTATTTTGAATAAGCGCCCGCCACTTATGCTAAATTGCTTTTCATTATTTTTAATATAATTTGCCATCACCAGTCGTTATAAACACATTCTTTTCAAATCGATCCATTGTAGACAAATTCGGCTGACGGAAAAAAAGAACAATAATTATCTTGGTAACTTCACTAATCCCTTGAACAAGACAACTTAAGCAACTGAACAAGGTATTTAATCCCTTGCTTAAAGCAACTTAATCACTTGTTCATAATTATTCCTTGAACAATGCAACATAATTCTTGGAAACAACTGAATTCCTTAGTCAAAACAAGTTTATCCCTTAACACGGAAACTTATTCGATTAAACATAACAACGTAATCTCTTGAACAACACATTTAATCACTTGAACAAGACAACTTAATTCTTTGCTCAACCCAACCCATAGGAAGAGAATTACTAGCTCAACTCAAATGAATACCTTGAATAATACACCTAAATTCTTGCTCAAGACAACCTGACACCTTGTTCAAGACAATACCTTAACCACGACATATCTTGAATATGACAACTGCTTTCCATGAGAACAACTTAATAACGAGAAAAAAGATCTTTTTGGACAGGTAGTCCCTCAAACGAGCCGATTATTTTCGATGGGAAGCTCCCAACCTATAGGGGGTCATGTAGCCAGGGGTCATGTAACGTGTGGGACCTGGTGGGTAATCAAGTTTGATCCAAGGAAGAGGTGGTTAACCCTTTTTTTATATAAATAAATTATTATTATAATTATGGGGAGCGCTAAACCCATAGGATTATACAGCGCCTGTGGGGGTGGGGGGTGCGTGGAAGGTATTCAGGCTTAATTCAGGGAACTGGAGCACATATTCAATTCCCTAGATCAAAAGCCCCTCACCAGCACAAAGGAACCTTCCTTGAGGGGTTTATAAATCCAGGTTCAATCCCTGACGAGTCGAGGCATGAACAAATCTCACCCCTGGTGTCCCTGTTCACCTAGCAGTAAATAGATTCAAGGGTCGTATCGTGAGGGTGGTAATACACTATGGATAGGGCGGGATTTTGAAACGAACTAAAGTACGATGACAAACTTGAGCCTGAAAATTCAACTGTGGAAAAAACAAAATATGAAGCGTATCTTCAATAAAAGCTACACGGACATGTCAGATAGTCGATCACTAGTATGACAAACACTTTAACTTACGTTAACCATAAATTATGTAGATTCGTACACAAACATTAATAAAAAAATAAATACAGGAGCAGAATTTACATGAGACTATAATTTAAGATTATCATTAACACAAAACTTGAAACACCCGAGAACTTAACATCATTCAATAAAAGACCGACGATTCTTTCAGTGAATACACTAGATTTATTTTAATCCCTATATTAGGGATTAAAATTAACCATTATACAGGGAGAGGAGAAAAGCGGCAAACCCGTAACGGTCATTCATTCATATATATGTCGTGCCGAATAGGTAAAACTGGTCAATTAGCAAGAACTCGTTTAAAATTAAGAGAAAAAAAGAGAGAGAGAGAAGAGAGATAAAGAGAGAGAGAGAAGAAGAAGAGAGAGAGAGAGAGAGAGAGAGAGAGAGAGAGAGAGAAGAGAGAGAGAAGAGGAGAGGGGAGAGAGGAGAGAGAGAGAGAGGGAGAGAGAGAGGGAGAGAGAGGAGAGAGAGAGGAGAGAGAGGAGAGAGAGAGAGAGGAGAGAGAGAGAGAGAGAGAGAGAGAGAGGAGAGGAGAGGACTAGCTTCACAAATAACAAAAAAAGGCACAATACCGTGACTTTGTAAATGGTTCAAGTCGGACCGAAACGTCGTGGTAAGCTCCTCTCTCTCTCCTATGTGAGGGTTACTTGTGTAAGAGCCTTTCACCGGCGTCATGACCCTGGCCCTTGAAGGACCAGTAAAAACAAGGTTGTGACGCTGTCCTTTCATACAATAAAAAGAAGCACAAACAGTTTTATATAAGACGTGAAGCAAGACATTGTAGCTAACAGTACAAACGGCGCGAGAGCAAAGCTGCGCAACTCATTATCTTTAACACGGAAAACTGAGTTTATTTAACTTACGCAAGAACATATTACACAGGTTTCCTGCGTACACACCGGCCAAAACCGTTAAAGCAAGTGGGCTTACTTTCTGGTAGAATTTGTAGCAGTACAATGCAAGCTAATGAATGTTACGGGCACTATTGGGAGTGGAGTGAGGATATCGTATGCAAAAACAAGACAAATCGAGGCAGGAGAGTGAAGACAAGAGCAGCCTTAAGTGAAGGTAAGAACAATCTGGAGTGAAGGTAAAAGTAACTTAGAATGAGAGTAATGGTAAAATTAGCCTGGAGTGAGAGTGTGTGAGGCACAGGTCACTGAGAGACACTGGTGGTAGTGGTGCTGCTGCTGTTTTCTTAGCTCAGGATGTCCGGTACTTCACGTTTTCTCCGAAAGTTTTTATACAACCTGTGAAACGCCAAACAAAATGCTGTCGCTCCTAAATATTTAAGTTTTGCAAATGAATGTTTATATGCTATGTGCACAATATGCGTGCGTGCGTGTGGTTGCAGGGGTCGAGTCATAGCTCCTGGCCCCGACTCTTCAATGATCGCTACTAGGTCCTCTCTCTCCCTGCATGAGCTTTATCAAACCTCGTCTTAAAACTATGTATAGTTCCTGCATCCACTACGTCACTAGCCAGACTATTCCACTTCCTGACAACTCTGACTAAAGAAATACTTCCTAACATCCCTTTGACTTATTTGAGTCTTCAGTTTCCTATTGTGACCCCTTGTTTCTGTGTCCCATCTTTGGAACATCCTGTCTTTGTCCACCCTGTTAATTCCTCGCAGTATTTTGTGTCATTATCATGTCTCCCCTAACCCTCTTGTCATCTAGTGTCGTTAGGGCGATTTCCCTTAATCTTACTTCGTAGGACATTCCCCTTAGCTCTGGAACTACTCGTTGGAAACCTTTTCACTTTCTCTAATTTCTTGACGTACTTGTGCTGCATACTCGTGTGTGTGTACTCACCTATTTGTGGTTGCAGGGGTCAAGACTCAGCTCCTGGCCCCGCCTTTTCACTGACCGCTACTAATGTGTGTGTGTGTCAGTGCCTCAGTGACTAAAAGTATCCATAGTCAAAAGGGTCACTTGTTCAGAACAAACATCAGAATGGGGAAGAATGTGATCTGACTGGAATTCTTATGCACAACATTCTCTAGAGTTTACAAAGATTAGTGTGAAAAACACAAAACATCCAATGACCTGTAGTTTTGTGGAGGAAAATGCCTTGTTAATGAGACGAGTCTGGTTCAAGCTGACAGGGAGGAGAGAGTAACTCAAATAACCATGCAATACAATGGTATGCAGAAGATCATCTCTGAATGCACAACACATCAAACCTTGAAGTGGATGGGATACAGCAATAGAAGACCACACTGGATTCTACTCCTGTCAGCTAAGAAAATATAACTGAGGCTACAGTGGGCACTGGTTCACCAAAACTTGACAGTAGAACATTGGAAATAAATATTGCCTGGTTTGATGAATTCCAATTTCTACTACAACATGAATGACAGGGATAGATAGTGGTAGTGAATGGGATAGATGCTAAGAGCAGACAGTGTACTACTTGCCCAAATAGACCTCAGCTGCAGTATAAGGAAGCAGGGTACAAACGAAAAGTCAGTGTAATGTAATTTTGTTTCTTGCAATTAAGGGTCTCCTCGATTTTCCCTGTATCCTCTGATATTCCACTGCAATATTTCATTATGATTGACTAGCAATACAGCAACAACAGGAAACTAGGTAGCTATGGGCTAAGGTGATCAGTAAAGCCTTCATGTGGAGGTAGCAGTTAATCAGTAGTAAGAGATTTGTGGGTAACTGTAGATGTACAATGTAGGACAGGTGGATGTAGGGGGTTGCAGGTCAGTGAGAATGTGAGGGGGGTGAATGTCCATTGCTGGTTTTACCTTTTCAGTATAATCCAATATGACTGCAGGTGTTTTTGTAGACAAGGAAGCAGCAGATGGCATTGTACAAGAGGTAGAGGTAGAGAGAATAGAGGGGAGACATTGGTAACTGGTAAAACGGGAAGACAGAAATAGGATAGTGAAGTCTCGAGATGAAGAAATTTGGGTTGGGATGGGGTTAGGGGCAGTGTGTGGAGGAGGATGGATTTTAACTACTGTTACAGAAGTAGGGGTAAGGGGGCAATACACAGAGATAAGTAAAGAATGAAGGAACAATGGGTTGGCAAGGAGTTTTGGATCTAGTTGAAAGCCCAGTTGGGAAAGCCTGTGTAGGGAAAGAAACATGGGAAATGAAAGGGAATGAAGTAGGGATAAGGCATAGATTTTGGAATGTTAGAGTAAGGACTTCATTTTGGTTGGACACAGGGGTGACTATGGGAGAGGATACAAAGACCTATGGGCACTGAGCAGCTCTGGAGTAGGAGAGCTGTGGAAGCCTTCCTTGGAGACAGAGTTGAATCACTGCCAATGTGCATGATAGGGTTTCCATTTTCTTGAGATAGCATATTTCATGCTTTTGTAAGAAAACTGGGCAACTGCAGGAATGTGCAGGGTGAACTTTTTCACAGTTACGGCAAGTAGGTGGTTGGGTGCAGGATGTATCATCAGTGGCAATGCAGACAGGGCATTCTGCTGGTGATATACATACAATACAGTGGTACCTTGACTTACGAGTGCCCCAACTTACGAGTTTTCTGAGTTACGAGCTGTCGCTCGGTCAATTTTATGCTTTGAGTTGCGAGCCAAAATCCGAGTTATGAGCGAAAAATTTTTTTTTTACTGAAATTGACATTTGGCAAGAACCCCGGCCTAAATGGCGCAACGAAAGGTAGTTTTGGGAGTTGGTACTTATAAAACAATGCTAGTGCGATGTTCTCACTGGAGGTAATCATGTAATTATCTTTAGTTATTCTACAAAAAATAACGTTGCTAAGTTTTTGACATTTGCAAAATATGTTGCCCTTTACTCCCACACAAATCCCAAAATATTTGGAATATTTCCAATATTTCACAAGCCAATTGAAGAACAATCATTTTTTTATGATTCCTTTGATATACTACCTTTGAAGAGTTTCGCGAGTTTCTCTACTCTCTGAGCCCGGCTCGTCTGGTGCTAAGTCAATAACTTATTACTTCAGAGATATTCATATATCACTGCACTAGTGATCTAGTGCAGTTAGCCTCTCAAAAACTCTGTTTTCTCTTACCCAGGACCAAAGAACACATTATAGGAAGGAGCAGTAATGACTTTATATGCTCAGACTGGTCCTGGACACTCGCCATATTATGGCCTATTTTATTCATTCTAGAGTATATATCATGTTTCTATGTTACTTATAGTGTTTATGATGTCATATTAAATCAATTCTGATAGATAAATAAGCCTTAAAGTTGATATTAGCATTATATTGAAGTATTTTCTCCTGTCTCTGGGGTGGTTTTTTTGGGGGCTGGAATGGATTAATGGCATTTCAATTAATTTCAATGAGGAAAATTGATTTGATATTCGAACAAATTGAGTTACGAGCTCGGTCACAGAACGAATTAAACTCGTAAATCAAGGTACCACTGTATTTGGTAGGCTTGCCAAAGTGCCAACAATGTCTGCAATGTTGAGGTGTTGGGATTAATTCCCACAATTATAAATGCCGTCTTGCTACAAAAACTGAGGCTCAAAGCTCCCTGTAGTTGAAGGTTAGTTTGGTAATGTTACTTGAATGACGTCTCCAACTTCGGGAAGGGTGGATAAGAGTTTCCACTTTGGTGATAGGGAGATTCTGAAGCTCAAGTGCTCATGAATATGTGGGCCTCATTGCATTAGTGTTGTTGGACTATATATAGTGTGTGGGATGAGAACAGGACAACAGCTAGAATTAAGGAAGGAATGTCTTTATGTATATTGTGCTGGGTGTTGTTGATAGAGCTAATATGGGAAAAATTGTTAGCTTGTTCAGCATCCTTCACAGTGGCAATACACTACCACTCTTGAGGGCATGGAAGACCATATTTTGGCCAATATGCCTCATGAGAGCTTTGCTAATGTCATGGTCAGTTGGGTAATCAGTAGTTGTTGTTGGTCAAAGGTAAAAAGAATTTTGTCCAAGACTGTCTGAAATACATCTGTGAAGGGAAAGCTTTCCTGGTAGCTTATTTCTTGTGATACGAGCAAAGGGGGAACAGTTCTGGAGCCAATATTATCCACCGAGTAGAGGTCATTTGGGCAATGACTCAAGCTACTCTGTCTTGTGACAAATGAACAACTTGAAAGTCAGTGCAGCATTGTGGAAGCAACCAGGAGTATGGCCAAAGCACTGCAAAGGTCAGAGGAATCAAAGGCGTCAGGCAACAAAGTAGTGCTTGAAAGCATTACCAGGTTCCAAGGAGAGTCCAGGGTCATCAATAGATTTGTAGGATGAAGACTATCCATGCAACATTAGTAATCAAATTCAGCTTCTTATATCCAAACCCACCATAGACTCCAATAAGAGGAGGCTTTACCACTGACAAACAACCCCAGGGTTAATAGAGGTATGTATATGCATGTACCATCAGTAAGCTAAATGGCAGTCACAGGACTGAAGTGGTACCCACTCACAGATTCTTATCTAGCTCTAGCTGAACACATTGAACACATCGCTCTACCAGGGAGGGAAGAGCGATGCTAGACCAGCAAACTTATTCAGTAGGGCCTGCACTGAACCTCCCGTTTGACCTCTATCCTCCTACCAAAGAAGTATACCTACCATTAGACCACAGACTACCAGTCTGCTTAACTTCCATGCAAAAGTAAACAAGGAATTTAAGGGTGGCTATGCATGTCAAACAGTCAGGACAGTGTTTATTAGGCCACTACATGCCATGGCAATCCTGAAGAAGTCAAAGCTCACCCAGTATGACCAAGACAGCAAAGACTGTAATCCTCCTATCACGTAAAGGCCCTGCACCATTGTGGGGTCCAGGAGAGTTGAATACCAGCCAGAGATCTGTAAAGAGAACACAGAACTTACAGACCCATCTTGAATGAAAAGGATATGGGAGACAGACTGCAAAGGAGAGGGGCATGATAGTTATCTGCCAGGATATTGAGACACAAAGAAGGATTTGATGTGATAGGATTTATGAACACAGTCTTTGCCTTGAGGAAGAAAAGGGCAAGCCAGGGTGATCAGGATAAGCTGGGGTGAAATGACACACACACACAAAAAAAAAGTAAACATCCACAGAAGGGTAATCAAGTGCACGACTGCTGTGAATGGGCTTTACCTGTTAACTTTACCACAAACTGAAGTCAAGGGTGTCAGTGACAGTTGAGCTTGGAGAACATACAGCTTCCAACCAGTAATAGAGACATCAGTCACACAAAAATGTGATGGAAGGGGAAAAGTCATTGGCACAGTAGCTAAAGACTGGTACAAGGCTGTGAAAGATACAAAAACGTGAGTGGGAGGACCAGTCACTAAGAAAATTCCCAGCAATAGATTCCATGTCAACCTAGTGACTACATATTACCCAAAACAGTAGCCCATGAAGCCTAAGGAGGAGCAACAGAGTGCCCAACCAGTGCATGAAATGCTGAGGAATAAGGGATGACATACTGAACATAAATAATGAAGAAACCTGCTGGAACACCAGTAGCCTTATCCAAAGTGCCACTGGCTTGGAGACCAAGAATAGCATAACAGTCATGAAAGAAACCCAGGGCACTGGCAGGAGGCTGAAAAGCACAGCCATGAACCAGTAGATCAACTAGTTAAGATGAAAGAACTAATGAAATTTGTGAAAATTCAGAAATTACAGAAGGCTGTGAAGAGATCCAGCATTGCAGCTCACCCATGTTAAACTAGGAAAGAGCAAACTCAGGAGATGGAGTCTAGCTAGAACAAGGTCACACAGTCAATCACTGTTTTACCAGACTAGTGCTGACATCATGTCATTGCAAATTACAGTTTGCATATGCTGTACAATAAATACTTTACTAGTTTCATTGTCTTATTCTTCAGATACAAGGAAAAAATCAGGTATGACAACTAATTAAGTACAGTAGACCATCGTTTAACACAGTAGTTACGTTCCTGAAAATGCCGTGGTAGTTAAAACCGTTAGACAAACTAAAGAACTTATGGGAAAAATAGGGCTACGTTCCTGGGAGCCTCCAAAAAGCCAAACAACTTTTCTTTAGACCAACAGATCTTACAAAAATAAGTGAATATGTAATTGTAGTTCATTGTCATGTATTATGTTTTTACTGCTTAAGATTACAAATGCAACAGAAATAATAGTATTTCTTACCTTAAATTGTGGGTGCTAGTGTTTGTGGAGAGTGGAGTTATGCTGTGGCCCTACTGCGCTGAGATGGATGGTAGAGGTTCTGGTACTGAAGTCGGTGGTTGTACTGGAGTATGCATAAATCAGTCAAGTCAGTCAGTAATACAGTCAGTCACTAAATCAGTCAAGTCAGTAAGTCAATCAGTCAGTAAGTCAATCAGTCAGTAAGTCAATCAGTCAGTAAGTCAATCAGTCAGTAAGTCAAGTCAGTCAGTCAGTCAGTGTGGCCGAAGCTCCAATTTTTCCCCCCTCACACAAACTGAACCATGTTAAGTTAATTTTACGAAGTGTTATACAAAAATATGCCGCAATTCTTCAATAGTGCTATAACCAAAACGTGACAAACAAAACCATGTTAAACAACGGTCTACTGTATAACAATTTGTCATTTAAATTGTTAAATCTTGTCTTGTCAATTAACTTTGAAATTCAACGAGTCAATTATGTCACATATATGTATACAGTATACTGGAGCCTTGTGAATTTTATACTTTGCCAGTTCCATGAAAGTACAGTTTGTATAAGTTTTAGGTTATGATAAAAAATCAGAATTTATTTTATTTTATATTTTAACACTTCAGCCATCTCCCACCGAGGTAGGGTGACCCAACAAGAAAGATCACTTTCACCATCATTCGCTCAATAATTTTCTTGCCAGAAGTGCAGTGACATCATATTTCAGATGACTCTCCAAACCTTTATATTGCTAAGACACTCATGAGGTCACTGAAATCACTGTCTGTAACTCTTTGCAAGTCTTTCCTTTTTCTCTTGAAAATCTTCTTCTGTGTTTTTCTTTGAAATTCTTCTCTTTCCTTCAGTTTAGCATCAAGGTCTTCATTCTCTTGCTTTTCCTCACTGTAAATTAATAAAAAAATAAGTGTTACATAGAAATATAAGTGAATCTTAACTGCAATATGTACATTGAGTTTTGGGCAATTTACCTATGAAGAAAATTCTAAATAATAACACAGCAACAAAATAAGTGAAAATGTTAAATAAATATTTAATATACTGTATGTACATGTATATACGTACATAGTATAAAACTGTACATATACAAACATACAGACACTCAGACACATTCACACTCAGAAATACAAGATGCAAGACAGATACAGTGGTACCTCGAGTTACGATATTTTTTCGTTCGAGAATGCTGTTCAAGTGCCATTACCAAACGAATTTATCCCCATAAGGAATAATGTAAAATAAACTAGTCCTTTACACCCAAAATATACTAAAAGCATTTAAAAAAATAAACTTACTTAAAAGGGCGATTTTGGGGACCATCGTAACTCGAGGTACCACTGTACTTGGACATATCTATTAGACAAAGTCATTAAAGAAAACAAAAATAAAGGAGTGAATGGAAAATATCATGAATATTATTTACAGTGGTACCTGGGTATACGTCCACTTTGGAATAAGTCCAACTTGGTATACATCCTGTTTGGACGTGAAATTTTGCTTGGTATACGACCTTTGTTTGGAATACAACTCGTGTGCTACGACTTGTATGGGTCAAAATGAGTCACGACACCGCGCGCTACCCTTGTTTACCTCTCTCTCGATGTGGAGGAGTTAGTGGAGGGGCACAGGGAAGAGCTAACCACTGAGGAGCTGCAGGAACTTGAGAAGGAGGAGCACAAGACTAAGATGGATACACTCTCTTCAGGTTCGGAAGAGGAGATAGAGGAAGCCCCTACTTCATTAATCAAGGAAATCTTTGCCAAATGGATGGATGTCAAAAACTTTGCAGAGAAGTACCACCCAACAAAGCCCAAACAAGCAGTAATAGCATTGTTTGGAATGACCAGACAATTCAATCACATTTCCGAAACATCCTGAGGAGAAGGCAGAAGCAAAGTTCTTTGGACAGATTTTTAGTAAAAGTCAAACCTGGTGAGTTTCAACCAGGTCCAAATAGGAAAAAGAGACAGAAAAGAGAAGGGGACTCTCCTTCCAAACAATAACATTTCCTCCTCCTCCCTTCTCAGAACTATCCTAGTAGGCACTCGACTCTTTTCAGCAAACTGAGGTTAAATTTGAATTTATTTAATCTAATTCTTTTGAATTTATGTATTTTTTTTTTTTTTATTAACACATCGCCGATTCCCACCAAGGCAGGGTGGCCCGAAAAAGAAAAACTTTCATCATCATTCACTCCATCACTGTCTTGCCAGAAGGGTGCGTTACACTACAGTTATAAAACTGCAACATTTACACCCCTCCTTCAGAGTGCCGGCACTGTACTTCCCATCTCCAGAACTCAAGTCCGCCTGCCGGTTTCCCTGAATCCCTTCATAAATGTTACTTTGCTCACACTCCAACAGCACGTCAAGTATTAAAACCATATGCCTCCATTCACTCCTATCAAATACGCTCACACATGCTTGCTGGAAATCCAAGCCCTCGCACACAAAACTTCCTTTACCCCTCCCTCCAACCTTTCCTAGGCCGACCCCTACCCCGCCTTCCCTCCACTACAGATTTATACACTCGAAGTCACTCTGTCTCGTTCCATTCTCTCTACATGTCCAAACCACCTCAACAACCCCTCCTCAGCTCTCTGGACAATCGTTTTGGTAATCCCGCACCTCCTCCTAATTTCCAAACTCCGAATTCTCTGCATTATATTCACACCACACATTGACCTCAGACATGACATCTCCACTGCCTCCAGCCTTCTCCTCGTTGCAACATTCATCACCCATGCTTCACACCCATATAAGAGCGTTGGTATAACTATACTCTCATACATTCCCTCTTTACTTCCATGGACAAGGTTCTTTGTTTCCACAGACTCCGAAGTGCTCCACTCACCCTTTTCCCTCATCAATTCTATGATTCACCTCATCCTTCATAGACCCATCCGCCGACATGTCCACTCCCAAATATCTGAATACATTCACCTCCTCCATACTCTCTCCCTCCAATCTGATATCCAATCTTTCGTCACCTATTCTTTTTGTTATCTTCATCACCTTACTCTTTCCTATATTCACTTTCAATTTTCTTCTTTTACACACCCTACCAAATTCATCCACCAACCTCTGCAGCTTCTCTTCAGAATCTCCCAAAGCACAGTGTCATCAGCAAAAGCAACTGTGACAACTCCCACTTTGTATTTGCTTCTTTATCTTTTAGCCCAACACCTCTTGCCAAGACCCTCGCATTCACTTCTCTTACAACGCCATCTATAAATATATTGAACAACCACGGTGACATCACACATCCTTGTCTAAGGCCCACTTTTACTGGGAAATAGTCCCCTTCCTCCTACACACTCTAACCTGAGCCTCACTATCCTCATAAAAACTCTTCACTGCTTTCAGTAACCTTCCTCCTATTCCATACACCTGCAACATCTGCCACATTGCCCCCTATCTACCCTATCATACGCCTTTTCCAAATCCATAAATGCCACAAAAACATCTTTACCCTTATCCAAATACTGTTCACCTATATGTTTCACTGTAAACACTTGGTCTACACACCCCTACATTTCCTAAAGCCCCTTGTTCATCTGCTATCCTGCTTTCTGTTTTACTCTTAATTCTTTCAATAATAACTCTACCATACACTTTACCAGGTACACTCAACAGACATATTCCCTATAATTTTTGCACTCTCTTTTGTCCCCTTTGCCTTTATACAAAGGAACAATACACGCTCTCTGCCAATCCCTAGGTACCTTACCCTCTTCCATACATTTATTAAATAATAGCACCAACCACTCCAAAATTATATCCCCACCTGCTTTTAACATTTCTATCTTTATCCCATCAATCCCAGCTGCCTTACCCCTTTCATTCTACCCACTGCCTCACGAACTTCCCTACACCCACAACTGGCTCTTCCACACTCCTACAAGATGTTATTCCTCCTTGCCCTACACACGAAATCACAGCTTCCTGTCTTCATCAACATTTAACAAATCCTCAAAATATTCTCTCCATCTTCCCGATACCTCTAACTCTCCATTTAATAACTTCCTCTCCTATTTTTAACTGTCAAATCCATTTGTTCTCTAGGCTTCCTCAACTTATTAATCTCATTCCAAAACTTTTTCTTATTTTCAACAAAATTTGCTGATAACATCTCACCCACTCTCTCATCTGCTCTCTTTTTACATTGCTTCACCACTCTTTTAACCTCTCTTTTTCTCCCATATACTCTTCCCTCCTTGCATCACTTCTACTTTGTAAAAACCTCTCATATGCTAACTTTTTCTCCCTTACTACTCTCTTTACATCATCATTCCACCAATCGCTCCTCTTCCCTCCCGCACCCACTCGCCTGTAACCACAAACTTCTGCTGAACACTCTAACACTACATTTTTAAATCTACCCCATACATTTTCGACCCCATTGCCTACACTCTCACTAGCCCATCTATCCTCCAATAGTTGTTTATATCTTACCCTAACTGCCTCCTCTTTTAGTTTATAAACCTTCACCTCTCTTTTACTTACTGATTCTATTTTCCTTGTATCCCATCTACCTTTTACTCCCACTGTAGCTATAACTAAAAAGTGATCTGATATATGAATTTATGTATGTATTTTAGTATTAACCCTTTACCAGGCCAGGTGTGCCTCATATTTGATTCTGCCATAGAGGGTATTTTAGAGGCGCCTAAAATAAACAAACTTGACAAATGAACACAAATAAATATGTCTTAGAATTACTTATATTATCAGAATATAGGTTGCAAATGTTGCAGTGTCTCAAATTTGATGCGTGGCCTGGTAAAGGGTTAAGTAGTGTTTAAATTACATATTTTAGTATTAAACTGTTTAAATTATTTTATACAACCCCATCAATGTATAATATGACAATAATAGGATTTTTTTTCATGGGAATGGATTAATCGTTTTCCCTATACCATACAATGTATATCTGTATTTCTTATGGGAAAATTTGTTTGGTATATGTCCTGTTTGGTATAAGTCCAAGGTCCTGGAACGGATTAAGGACGTATACCAAGGTACCACAGAATCTAAGTAATCTTGTATAAAGATTACATGGCATATTCAGTTGTTATAAAGGCACAATTGCACATGTGACATTTATGTGGAGTTTCCTTCAGGAGCTTTCTCAGCCGTAACGGCAGAGCTCCTGGAAACGTGCACAATAAATGTCACATGAATTGTGTCCTTTACAATATTCGTAATTCTACCAATATTATTACATAATTCAGTCTGTATTACACAGAGACTGATCACGAATAAGTCATGCATTGTCCCTGGAAAACAAGGCAATATGCAGATGAGGCACTTGGGCCAGGATTCTTTCAACAGGAAATAAATTGATGCCATCTCAGATCAACAACAAATTGTATTATGGTGAACCCTTTAGTGTTCAGTCATTGAAATACTGAAGGGAATTCAATGTGCTTCTAGTATGTTATAGAGTGGCATAAAAAACTACAGTAGATTTTATGTTATGCTGTTTTGTAGATAGTTCTGCTATTATTTGTTCTTTTTGATTCAATGAATAATCATTATTATGCAACTGAGGCAAAACTGAGTGGTTAGAAGAAAAATTATAGCAATTTGAAGACACACTTGCAGTACATTATTTCTCCATCCACGATTATCTTGGAAGTTATTTGGCTATCCATATGCTTAGCTTCATTATTTATTGAAGAAACATAAAAAATCTTTCAGATATTATGCAAGAACTCATTTATTCTTGAATTTCATACTGAGACTTTCATCAAATTCACTTAAAATATTTGTTTTATTCATTTTTATTAAAAAAATTAATTTTCTAATTTTCATATTAAAAAAAAAAAAATACATGCATGTTCATCCTTCTGGGAATATGACAAATTTGAGTAATGCATTTTTAATTGTGTGCACTCATCTGTAGCATTTTTTCTATGTCCAATTTTCCTGTAGGCACATGCAAGTCTATCTATCATCTATCAACACGTCGGCCATTTCACCAAGCGGTGGCCCAAAAATAAAAAGAAAGTTTCTCCTTTACATTAGTAATATATACAGGAAGGTTACTAGCCCCTTGCTCGAATTTTAGTCGCTCTTGACACGCATGGCTTACGGAGGAAGAATTCTATTCCACTTCCCCATGGAGAAACTTGCACATGCAAGTGTTGTCATATAAAAAAAAAATGAATTTTTTTTTCATTTCTTTTTCAGGGATATCATAGTAGAAATTCTACCCCCTAATACAGTACTCCCATACAGATACTCAGTAAAAAAAAACAGTAAAAAAAACCCAGTAAAATAAGATAGTAAACAATAGATATCTTACCTGAGGGACAGACTATGAATGTAGGAGGCATAACATGGGGACATGGATTGATGTTAAGAGGTAGTATAGTTTCTATTTTTCTATGTACGGCACAAGTTATAAAAAAGGAGAGCTAGGCAATGACATGGCAACTCCACACACAAGCTCAAAGGTAAATATGATATAAGCCCATTCACATCAACCCAAGTTAATATTATTATATTCATGGGGATGCTGTAAACTGGTAGGAATCATACAGTGCTTGAGGAACAGGAAAGACAGTAAGTTTGGTCTAAGGAAAGGTTAGCTCCAATTCCTTGAATCAAGAGCCTTTCACCTACATCAAGGTACTCCCCCCTCCCTCTGCAAGGTCAAAATTGAAAAGCAGGCCCAAGAGCTGCAAATCTACTTGATAACAGTTCCTAGAATCTTCAACATATACTTGTAGCTAGCAGTCTAGACATACAGCTCAATTATCAGGAACATTTCTTCAATATTATCATGAGCAAAGTGAATGCAGAGTTATCCTTAGCTCAATGCTAATCTTCCGTTACTCACACTTCAATGTTAAGTGAAAATCTGCTTTATTTTCTCCAGTCTACATTAACCTTTCTATAAGTACTGATTCTCAATTTTCTTTTTATCTATTTTATTCATGTTTCTTCCATTCTATTCCCTTACTTGTACGTACACTAAATGATAAAAAAAAACTTAAAATAGATACAAAAGTTTCTACCCACTTTTACATTTTCCAAAACTGCTAGAAACTAAGAACATCAACTTTAGACAGTCTGATTACTCCTAATCTTTTCCACTTTTGAAACAATCTAACTATTAACCACAACCCTAACTTCTCAAGAATCCTGATTACTTCACAAACTTTATGGTCAATAACCATCTCCCCTTAACATATAAATCTTAATCATACTATGCATTTAATGCACTTCATATACTACTACTCATCACATAATTCTATATAAAAGCATACATAAGATTATCTTCCTCACATGATCAGTACTGAATTTTTCAAAATACAGTGGTACCCCGACTTACGATGTTATCATCTTACGTTATTTTCGATAACCGATATTTATAACGTAGAATTTGATTGTGACTTACGATGTTTGCTTCGTCTACCGACATTCGTACCGGACGTGTCCGCTGCGCCCAGCTGACGCGCACCCCAGGGAGCGTCAGTGCTATTGTTTACAAGCGAGAGCGACCACCCACCCACACCCACGCATTCATACCAGTATATTGTCATTATTCCACTGTTTTTAGTGCTTGCAACTGCTAAATAAGCTACCATGGGTCCAAGGAAAGATCCTAGTGCTAAGCCTGTGGTAAAGAATGTGCAGGGAGTGAAGCATTTATGCAGGGAGTGTAGCATTCATGCAGGGAGTGTAGCATTTATGCAGGGAGTGTAGCAGGCATGCAGGGAGTGTAGCAAAGATGCAGAGTGTAGCAGGGATGCAGGGAGTGTAGCAGGGATGCAGGGAGTGTAGCAAGGATGCAGGGAGTGTAGCAAGGATGCAGGGAGTGTAGCAAAGATGCAGAGAGTGTAGCAGGGATGCAGGGAGTGTAGCAGGGATGCAGGGAGTGTAGCAAGGATGCAGGGAGTGTAGCAAAGATGCAGAGAGTGTAGCAGGGATGCAGGGAGTGTAGCAGGGATGCAGGGAGTGTAGCAAGGATGCAGGGAGTGTAGCAAGGATGCAGGGAGTGTAGCAAGGATGCAGGGAGTGTAGCAAGGATGCAGGGAGTGTAGTAGGCATGCAGGGAGTGTAGCATTCATGCAGGGAGTGTAGCAAAGATGCAGGGAGTGTAGCAAGGAGGCAGGGAGTGTAGCAAGGATGCAGGGAGTGTAGTAGGCATGCAGGGAGTGTAGCATTCATGCAGGGAGTGTAGCATTCATGCAGGAGTGTAGCATTCATGCAGGGAGTGTAGCATTCATGCAGGAGTGTAGCATTCAAAGAAAAGGCCAGTAACCCCAGAAAAGAACTTGGTACCTGCAGTGTTAATGGAAGGGATTCCCTTCCAAACACTAGCATACTACTCCACCTTCTCCCTCCTCCACACATCAACAACTCTTCAATAAATGTAAGTGACATGTTATTGTTCAATATTTGCATGTGTATTTAGGTATTCTTTATTAAATTTTGTATTATTTAATGTCAAAAGTTCTAAAAATATTTTATTTAACTACTTTTGGAAGTCTTGGACGGATTAAATTTATTTCCATTATTTCTTATGGGGAAAATTGATTCGTTAAGTTGTTTCCTTAAAATATGCCCTCTGAGATTATTCCTAATGATCAGTCGATTTCCAATACTGTACTTGACTGACACCTTACAATCCATGACAAATGTGAACTTAATGCTCTTTCCAATACCTGTTAACCGCCTCAGGAATGATCCTCTTGCAGAATTCCAACGTCAGATGTGCAAACGAGTCAAGGCGATATACCCGAGCCTCATTCAAAACCTACGTGAATAAAATACACAAGTTAATATGAACAGGTTTAGGATTTAAAGATCTCAATTCAATATATTTCTTACAATTTACAAAAAGTAGGCATACAGACATAAAAACTAGTAAAAATCAAAAGAAAATAAATATTATTAACCCTTTCATTATTTGGACCCCTGAAATTACCAGTATACATACTGACAATGTTGGGATTTAAAAAAATAGAAAAGCATATTTTTCTGGTAGTAATAAGATAAAGAAAAGATTTTCCCATCAGTAATTACTGAGATATGGAAGTGTTGGGTAGAAAGTCATTAGCCCACAGACAGCAACATCAGCAATTGCTGATCGCTCAATATTAATTAATTTTCGTTTGTACTTTTTTCTGGGGTTTTTCTAATTTTTTACATTTACTAGTAACTGTTGGGGCCCATGAGAGACATCATTGCACAATGTACATATGCCCACCCACTGTATGCCACACAATGCCCATACTAACAGTATCGTCAGTACATTGTTTACAAAGCATATACACAACGTAAACAAACGTCCAAATGCTTCACACTACTACTGTCCTAACATATTTCCACATAAAGGCACATGTCATGTTCATAGAACTACAGTGGTCCCTTGGTTTTCGTGCATCTCCAAACTCGAACATTTATGTAAGTGTATTTTCGTAAGGGCTGTTGCAAGTGTATTTTTGGGGGTCTGAAATAGACTAACCTACGTGACATTATTTCTTAAGGAAGTAAATTCGTTCGGTAATGGCACTTGAGCAGCATTCTGGAACGAATTTTCGGCGAAAACCGAGGGACCACTGTATTGCAGTCTGTGGAAGTTCCTGAAACATGGTTCCGTACACATCAATGTTTTACACTGTCTACACATAAAGCACATGTCCCTGTGCTTTACTGTGTGCACAGATATTACATCTTTTGTGCCCATTGCTATTCCCTTGGGAATGGCCACACTACCAGATGCTTGTGGCACTGTACATAATGATGCTTCATAGGCTAACAATTTTCATCACTATCACTTAAATGGTAATCGATTACTAGGAAATAAGTCCATATCACTACCATCAACATTACTCGCATCAGTGCTCAAGTCACAGGAGAATATGAACTTTTGCTTAAGGCGTGATGAACGTATTCTAGATGAACCAACCCCAGATGTGGATGGCGGAGGGGTCATTGGGGTTTTCAACAGTATTTATGGCATACTGAGCATCACTTTCAGTCACTAAATGTTTGATACCAAAAAGCTCATCCTCAGTTCTGTAATCATCATTGTTGAAGCTGTCACTGGTGAATAATACTCACTAAATTCACCTGGGAGTGAAGTCTGTATTTGTGCAGCATGGGGAACAATGTTATACTAAGATAACATTTGCACAATGCACTGAAGCTGCCCCAGTTCTGTATACTGCAACATGCAGACCTGTTCTATTATGTTTAAGCCTACCCGCCCTCTCACACCAAACTTGAAGCTACTAGAATTTATGCATAGATGTACATAAGCAACCTCAATCAATAACGTAGATCTATGTAAGACAGTGAAAGGGTTAAATCTATATTTATTAATACAGTGGACCCCGAGTAATGAACACCCCGGAAATCGTACAATTATGTAAGTATAATATTGTAAGTGCTTGTGGAGGTGTATTTTTGGGGGTCTGAAACAGACTAACCTACGTGACATTATTCCTAAAGGGAGTAAATTCGTTCGGTAATGGCACTTGAGCAGGCTTCTGGAATGAAGTTTTTACGTTACTCGGAGGTCCACTGTACCCAGAAATGCTTATTAAGAAGTTTTATTAACGATGACCATAATAAAGTATGTGCACTATATTACAGTTAAAGCTGATACAAAATAATTTAAAACCTAAATGTCAAATGTTTATCTGCAAATACAGTGGTACCTCGGCACAGTGAGGCTCAGGTTAGGGTGTGTAGGAGACGGGGGTGTGTAATGTCACCATGTTTGTTTAACATATTTATAGTTGGAGTTGTAAAAGAAGTAAATGAAATGGTGTTGGAGAGAGGGGCGAGATTAAATTATGGAGAATCAAATACAAAATGGGAGTTATCACATTTATCTTTTGCTGATGATACTGTGCTTTTGGGAGATTCTAAAGAGAAGCTGCAAAGGTTAGTGGACAAGTTTGGGAGGGTGTGTAAAAAGTTGAAAGTGAACATAGATAAGAGTAAGGTGATGAGGGATATCAAATGAGTTAGGTAAAGAAAAATTGGATATCACACTGGAGGGAGGGAGTATGGAAGAAATGAATGTGTTCAGATATTTAGGAGTAGATTTGTCAGCAGATGGGTTTATGAAGAATGAAGTTAACCATAGAAGTGATGAAGGAAAAAAGGTGAGTGGTGCACTGAGGTGCCTGTGGAGACAAAAAAAGGTTATCAATGGAGGCAAAGAAGGGAATGTACGAGAGAACAGTGGTACTGTACTCTTATATGGGTGTGAAGCATGGGTTGTGAATGCTGCAGTGAGGAGAAGGCTGGAGGCAGTGGAGATGTCGTGTCTAAGGGCAATGTGTGGTCTACTTGGAGTCTACCTGGAGGGCATTCCGGGGATCAACGCCCTCGCAGTCCGGTCCATGACCAGGCCTCCTGGTGGATTAGGGCCTAATTAAGAGGCTGTTACTGCTGGCCGCACGTAGTCCAACGTATGAACCACAGCCCGGCTGATCTGGCACTGACTTTAGGTATCTGTCCAGCTCCCTCTTGAAGACAACCAGGGGTCTATTGGTAATTCTCCTTATAGCTGGTGGGAGGCTGTTGAACAGTCTTGGGCCCTGGACACTTATTGTGTTTTCTCTTAGTGTACTAGTGGCTCCCCTGGGGTTATGTTGCATTGCCTGCCAAGTCTTTTGCATTCATAGGGAGTGATTTCTGTGTGCAGATTAGGGACCAGTCCCTCCAGAATCTTCCAGGTGTAGATTAGTATGATATATCTCTCTTGCCTGCACTCCAGTGGTGTAAATATTATGCAAAGAATTCATAGTGTGGAAATTAGGAGGAGGTTTGGAGTTATAAAAAGTATTCAGAGAGCTGAAGAGGGTTATTGAAGTGGTTTGGTCATTTAGAGAGGGTGGATCAAAATAGAATGACCTGGAGGGTGTATAAATCTGGAGTGGAGGGGAGGAGGTGTAGGGGTCATCCTAGAAAAAGATGGAGGGAGGGGGTAAAAGAGGTTTTAGTGCGAAAGGGGTCTGGACAAGCAGCAGACATGTGTGAACGTGTTAGATAGAAGTGAATGGAGACGAATGGTTTTTTGGGACCTGATGAGCTATTGGAGTGTGAGCAAGGTAATATTTTGTGAAGGGATTCAGGAAAACTGGTTAGCCGGACTTGAATCCTGGAGGTGGGGAAGTACAATGCCTGTGCTTTAAAGGAGGGGTTTGAGATATTGGCTGTTTGGAGTGACATAAACTGTCATATTTGGGCACCACTGCAAAGACAGTGATTATGTGTGAATGATGGTGAAAGTGTTTCTTGTTTTTTTGGGGTCATCCTATCTTGGTGGGAGACAGCTGGCGTGTTGAAAAAAATAAAAATAAAATGCAAGTTTATTTCATCTAAACTTTGAATATCTATGTTCCAATTCCTAGATTGGTACTTTCAGTAGCTAATGTTTGTATAAGCATTACATACCCTGGTATGTCTAACCAAATACAGTGGAACCCGAGTTACGGCCATAATTCGATCCAGAAGGCTGTTCAAGTGCCGTTACTGAACGAATTTGTTCCCGTAAGGAATAATGTAAATTAGATTAGTCCATTTCAGACCCCCAAAAATACACTTACAAAAGACAATAACACACTTACATAATTGTTCGAGTTAGGAGGTGGCCGAAACTTGGGGTACCACTGTACATATCAGAACATTCCATCAAAATCTATAAAAAACTTTAAAGATATTTCTAGGCAAGTTGGATCACAAAAGTGAAGCTAGCAGTAATTGCTTAACTAAGATAAACTAGAATGTAAAATTCCTTGGCAAATGTCTAAAGGAGATTCTACCTGTGGCTATCCAAATGAGGCTGGAGATTTCAAGGCTGAAGATGGTATGAATGATATGAAAGGCATTAAATATTTTAACACATAAGAACTTACCTCTTGTATAAAAATGGCTGATTTTTCAACCTGGTCCCCAAAAGCAGCAAAATCTGATTGACTGGTCTTCTTCTCACTATGGGACATGCGAGTCTGGGAGACAAGAGCAGCAAATGGGGTGGGTGCTACAGGTGCCTCAGTGTCCTGAACTAACTGCTTTACCCTCCCTGCTATCGTATCTTTGGCTGAACTCAGATCGACATTCACTTCAAGCATTTTAAGCATCTGACAGAGAATAAAATATTAATTAAACAAAAACTTAAGATAGGTAAAAACAAAAAATAATATTCAATGTCAATCATATGTTAGCTGAACAAATAAAACATATACTCTACATTATATACCTGATTTTTATTTATATATATCAAGGCACTTTGTTCATTCCAAAGTGCTTTTAAATCCGATTTCTTTAAATGTGGTACAAATGCTGCCGAAACAGCAGGGGACACATCAATGTCGTTTTGCCATGACACCAATTCACTGCTTCGTGGCTCAAACACAAAAACTGCAAATAATAAAAGAAAGCATGAAAATGTGAAATACATGTAAATGATGTCTGTAAAATATACCAACTGGGTATCTTTATGAAGGTATTTTGCCAACCAGTGGCTTTATCAATCCCCAGTTGTTGCTTATGCCTAATTCATTTTTTTTAACAACACCAGCCATTTTCCACTGTGGACCCAAGAAAGAAGAAACACTTTCATCATCATTCACTCCATCACTGTCTTGCCAGAGGCACGCCTACACTTCAGTTAAAAAACTGCAACATATCTAATTCTTCAGACACTAAGGGTATTTGGGCAATTGTACTACTGCTACAAAGAGCTTTTTTTCACATTCAATATTACCTGGGACAGATGACTTAGGGAAGGATGGAAAGAAAAAGAAAACAAGAATAGAGAAAGAAAAACAGAAAAAGAAAGAGAAAGAAAGAGGAGGATGTGGAGTTAATTCAGGACATCACAGACAGGAGCTGACAACAGAGAAGCTCCAGGAATTAAGGGAGATCAATGAGGACAGTGGAAAGGAAGAAGTAAACAAAGACAACCATAAGGTGAAAGATGCAGAAATTCACTAACTGGGGAGGTGTGAAATTCACAGGAAAACACCCAGACAATGAAAACTGAATCCACTTCCTGTGTTTTTAAAGACAATGCTTTATCTTATTCTAAGAGTCTCAGAAGAAAGTGACAAGAACAAACAACTTAAGACAGTTTTTTAAAGAGGCAGCAGTTGGAAGAAGCTTCTCCTTCCAACCAGTAACCTCCTCTCCAACCTCTTCCCTGCCAACTTCTCAAGTCCTAGGTACAGTAAAACAAACTCACACTCCTGAGTCTTGGAACAAATTACCACAAAACCATGCATTTTGGAATTTGAGTCATGATAGTTTTGAGGTACAATACATCTTCTGGAACAGAATAATACCATAACTCATGGGACCACTTGTATAACATTAGAAAATACTGGTAGAGGAAGTGTGAACAATGCTAGCTATGAGGATTTTTTTTTTTTAACATGTCGGCCATTTCCCACTGAGGCAGGGTGACCCAAAAAGAAAGAAAAACCAAAAAAAGAAAGAAAAAACTTTCATCATCATTCATCACTCATACATAATCACTGTCTTTGCAGAGGCGCTCAGATACGACAGTTTAGAAGTCCCTCCAAACTGCCAATATCCCAAACCCCCTTTACCCCCTCCCTCCAACCATTTCAAGGATGGCCTTCCCTTCTTTACAGATTTATATGCTCTCCAAGTCATTCTACTTTGTTCCATTCTCTCTAAATGACCAAATCACCTCAACAACCCCTCTTCAGCCCTCTGACTAATACTTTTAGTAACTCCACATCTCCTAATTTCCACACTCTGAATTCTCTGCATAATATTTACACCACACATTGCCCATAGACAGGACATCTCCACTGCCTCCAGCTGCCTCCTCGCTGCAGCATTTACAACCCAAGCTTCACACCCATATAAGAGTGTTGGTACCACTATACTTTCGTACATTCCCTTCTTTGCCTCCATGGATAATGTTTTTGTCTCCACAGGTACCTCAACACACCACTCACCTTTTTCCTTCATCAATTCTATGGTAAACCTCATCCTTCATAAACCCATCCGCTGACAAGTCAACTCCCAAATATCTGAAAACATTCACTTCTTCCATACTCCCTCCCTCCAATGTCATATTCAATTTTTCTTTATTTAAATTGCTTGATACCCTCATCACCTTACTCTTATCTATGTTCACTTTCAAGTCAGGAAAAAGAAATCTGCTTATTATATACTCTCTTACCATCACAGTTCTCCGAGAACACAGCCATGTAGGAGGACAGAGGATCAGCAGCTAAGCATGTGGAACAGATGCTAACACGCCAAGAGAGAGTACATGTGAACAGGTCCCAGGCACACACCCAATGCTTTGTGCGAGTCACAATCAGGGATCCAGAGTCTTTACCACGACCAAATTCTATCTGCCTGTGAAAAAATGTAAATTAAGTATGATATAATTTTTTTTTATTAACACATCGGCCGATTCCCACCAAGGCAGGGTGGCCCGAAAAAGAAAAACTTTCATCATCATTCACTCCATCACTGTCTTGCCAGAGGGGTGCTTTACACTACAGTTATAAAACTGCAACATTAACACCCCTCCTTCAGAGTGCCGGCACTGTACTTCCCATCTCCAGAACTCAAGTCCGGCCTGCCGGTTTCCCTGAATCCCTTCATAAATGTTACTTTGCTCACACTCCAACAGCACGTCAAGTATTAAAAACCATATGCCTCCATTCACTCCTATCAAATACGCTCACACATGCTTGCTGGAAGTCCAAGCCCCTCGCACACAAAACTTCCTTTACCCCTCCCTCCAACCTTTCCTAGGCCGACCCCTACCCGCCTTCCCTCCACTACAGATTTATACACTCTCGAAGTCACTCTGTCTCGTTCCATTCTCTCTACATGTCCAAACCACCTCAACAACCCCTCCTCAGCTCTCTGGACAATCGTTTTGGTAATCCGCACCTCCTCTAATTTCCAAACTCCGAATTCTCTGCATTATATTCACACCACACATTGACCTCAGACATGACATCTCCACTGCCTCCAGCCTTCTCCTCGTTGCAACATTCATCACCCATGCTTCACACCCATATAAGAGCGTTGGTATAACTATACTCTCATACATTCCCCTCTTTACTTCCATGGACAAGGTTCTTTGTCTCCAAAGACTCAAATGCTCCACTCACCCTTTTCCCCTCATCAATTCTATGATTCACCTCATCCTTCATAGACCCATCCGCCGACATGTCCACTCCCAAATATCTGAATACATTCACCTCCTCCATACTCTCTCCCTCCAATCTGATATCCAATCTTTCGTCACCTATTCTTTTTGTTATCCTCATCACCTTACTCTTTCCTATATTCACTTTCAATTTTCTTCTTTTACACACCCTACCAAATTCATCCACCAACCTCTGCAACTTCTCTTCAGAATCTCCCAAAAGCACAGTGTCATCAGCAAAAAGCAACTGTGACAACTCCCACTTTGTATTTGCTTCTTTATCTTTTAGCCCAACACCTCTTGCCAAGACCCTCACATTCACTTCTCTTACAACCCCATCTATAAATATATTGAACAACCACAGTGACATCACACATCCTTGTCTAAGGCCCACTTTTACTGGGAAATAGTCCCTTCCCTCCTACACACTCTAACCTGAGCCTCACTATCCTCATAAAAACTCTTCACTGCTTTCAGTAACCTTCCTCCTATTCCATACACCTGCAACATCTGCCACATTGCCCCCCTATCTACCCTATCATACGCCTTTTCCAAATCCATAAATGCCACAAAAACATCTTTACCCTTATCCAAATACTGTTCACCTATATGTTTCACTGTAAACACTTGGTCTACACACCCCCTACCTTTCCTAAAGCCCCTTTGTTCATCTGCTATCCTGCTTTCTGTCTTACTCTTAATTCTTTCAATAATAACTCTACCATACACTTTACCAGGTACACTCAACAGACTTATTCCCATTTAATTTTTGCACTCTCTTTTGTCCCCTTTGCCTTTATACAAAGGAACAATACACGCTCTCTGCCAATCCCTAGGTACCTTACCCTCTTCCATACATTTATTAAATAATAGCACCAACCACTCCAAAACTATATCCCCACATGCTTTTAACATTTCTATCTTTATCCCATCAATCCCAGCTGCCTTACCCCTTTCATTCTACCCACTGCCTCACGAACTTCCCTACACCCACAACTGGCTCTTCCACACTCCTACAAGATGTTATTCCTCCTTGCCCTACACACGAAATCACAGCTTCCTGTCTTCATCAACATTTAACAACTCCTCAAAATATTCTCTCCATCTTCCCGATACCTCTAACTCTCCATTTAATAACTCTCCTCTCCTATTTTTAACTGGCAAATCCATTTGTTCTCTAGGCTTCCTCAACTTATTAATCTCATTCCAAAACTTTTCTTATTTTCAACAAAATTTGCTGATAACATCTCACCCACTCTCTCATCTGCTCTCTTTTACATTGCTTCACCACTCTTTTAACCTCTCTTTTTCTCTCCATATACTCTTCCCTCCTTGCATCACTTCTACTTTGTAAAAACCTCTCATATGCTAACTTTTTCTCCCTTACTACTCTCTTTACATCATCATTCCACCAATCGCTCCTCTTCCCTCCCGCACCCACTCGCCTGTAACCACAAACTTCTGCTGAACACTCTAACACTACATTTTTAAATCTACCCCATACATTTTCGACCCCATTGCCTACACTCTCACTAGCCCATCTATCCTCCAATAGTTGTTTATATCTTACCCTAACTGCCTCCTCTTTTAGTTTATAAACCTTCACCTCTCTCTTACTTACTGATTCTATTTTCCTTGTATCCCATCTACCTTTTACTCCCACTGTAGCTATAACTAAAAAGTGATCTGATATATCTGTGGCCCCTCTATAAACATGTACATCCTGAAGTCTACTCAACAGTCTTTTATCTACCAATACATAGTCCAACAAACTACTGTCATTACGCCCTACATCATATCTTGGTAATTTGAATGTCAGTAACTTTCTGTAATCAAATGGGGTAAATTACAGTAAACCCTCTCATAATGCCACATCACATAGTGGAATTTTATTGCAACATTATTAAAAATATGCAGCCAAAAGCTTAGTAGCGTTTAAAAATCATGTGTGCCTTAAATCTAAAAGACCTCAATCCATTTGATGGGCAATGAGCAGTGACATAGCCTCTCACCATTCTTGCTAAGTGAGAGTAAGTAGCCATGTCCACTAAACAGCATTTTACTTAGCTAGCTAATATTTACTAAAATTTATATAACATGTAAATGCTTAATTTATGTATCCTTCCACCAATGCCTCTGGTGTCTACTTTTTCTAGTTTCTCTTGCCCTCTCTAATACAATGGTGTAACTGACCGCTTCCTTTCTGACACACTTAAAGAACACAAGAGAAATGTGACTTCTGACCAGATCTGTCCTCTGACCTATCTTAGCTCTGGTTGTCTGCTACATTTTCACCTAATCTGCCTTATGGATTTCTTCCATTTTCACTTACATGTCAATTGATACTGGTAATGGTCCAGGACAGGCTGAAATATAGCCTCTTTTTTCGAACTGAAGGTTAGCTGTGAACTTTACACTTGCAACTACAATTTATGTTAATTATGAACAAGATTTATATTTTTCTTCTGTGGAATTAAACATACAGTGGACCCTCGGTTAACGAAAAAACTTCATCCCAGAAGCCTGCTCAAGTGCCATTACCGAACGAATTTACTTCCTTAAGAAATAATGTCACGTAGGTTAGTCTATTTCAGACACCCCAAAAATACACTTCCACATGCACTTACAATATTATACTTACATAATTGTACGATTTCCAGGGTATTCCTTAACCGAGGGTTCACTGTATTTGTATTGTGTAGTTCATGAAAAATACTTCCCCCTCAGCAAAATTTTTCCCACTCATAATCTGTATGTTAAGAAATGTAAAACATTTACTTACTTTATCCTCTCAAAGAGGTATGGTTGAGAGAGAGTGCCTTTTAGCTGACAAGTTGTGGGAAGCCAAAATGTTAGAATACTCCCAAAACCAGCAGCAATGAGCGAGCCGTCTGGGGATATACTCACTGCTGTTGCTGGAAAGTGTCGATAAGATCCCACACCACAGCAATTCCAACAGCTTTTTTTTCCTGTTGACAAATTTAATTATTTTTTTATTCTGCATACATAACATATAATGATAAATCACTAATCTAACATAATGATGATATACATACCCTACTAGAATCACAAAATACTAACTTCTCATTCATAATTCGTGCACACTATAATATTCTTCATAAATAAAAACTGTTAAAACATGAAGTGTATACAACAATTTCAAGACAAAATTTATGAAAAAAAATAGGGGTAAACATTCATAGGCAATATTTTCAGGGGATCAACAGTGCTTTATAAAGTGTGCCTACAGAACAATAAATTTCTACTTCTTGGGTGCATCAAGAATGGCATCAGTGAGTAAGAGAGGTGAAAGTATAACTAAAGGAGGAGGTACTTTGGGAGCAACTATTGGGAGAAAGATGGGCTAGTGAGAGTACAGGTAACAAGGTTGAAGAGGTATGGGTCGATTTAAGAATACAGTGTTTGAGTGTGCAGCAGAAGTTTGTAGATATAGGAGGGTGGATGTGAGAGGGAAGAGGAGTGATTGGTGGAATGATGATGGTAAAGGAAATGTTAAAGGAGGAAAAGTAAGCATATGAGAGGTTTTTACAAGGCAAAGTGATACAGTGGACCCCCGCCTAACGAGCACCCCGGAAATCGTACAATTATGTAAGTATAATATTGTAAGTGCTTGTGGAAGTGTATTTTTGGGGTCTGAAATAGACTAACCTATGTGACATTATTTCTTAAGGAAGTAAATTCGTTCGGTAATGGCACTTGAGCAGGCTTCTGGAATGAATTTTGCTCGTTAGGCGGGGGTCCACTGTATAAGGATGGTGAAGTATACAGAGTAAGAGAGGCTAGTGTAAAAGGAGAGCAAATGAATGAGTGGCTGAGGTTCTGTCAACAAATTTTGCTGAGAATAAGAAAGAGTTTTGAAGTGAGATTAATAGGCAGAGAAAGCCTAGGGAATGAATGGATTTGACAATTAAAATCAGAAGAGGGGCATTATTAGATGGGGAGTTGGAGGTACTAGGAAGATGGCAGAAATATTTTGATTAGCTGTTAAATGTTGATGATGAAATGGAGGCAGTGATTTCATGCACTGGCCAGAGAGGTATAACATCCTTTAGGAGTGAGGAAGAGCCAGATATGTGAATGGTGGAGGGGCATGAGGCAGAGGGTATAATGAAAAGGGGTAAATCAGTTGGGATTGATGGGACCAAGACAGAAATTAAAAAAGCAAGTGGGGATATAGTTTTGGAGTGGTTGGTACTTTAGTTCACCTAGGAATTGTCACAGACCATGCATAGTTCCTGTGTATAAAAGAAAAGAGGGACAAGAGAGTAAAAATTATAGGGGAATAAGCCTGTTGAGTATACCAGGTAAAGTGTATGGTAGAGTTATTATTAAAAGAATTAAGGGCAAGATGAAGAGCAGGATCACTGATGAACAAGGAGGTTTTAGGAAGGGTAGCAGATGTACAGACCAAGTGTTCACACTGAAGCATATAAGTGAACAATATTTAAATAAAAGGTAAGGACGTTTTCATCGCAGTCACGGATTTAGAAAAAGCATATGATGGGATGGATAGGGAAGGAATGTGGCAGATGTTGCAAATGTATGGAATAGGTGGTAGGTTACTGAAAGCAGTTAGTACAGTGGTACCTCGAGTTACGATATTTTTTCGTTCGAGAATGCTGTTCAAGTGCCATTACCAAACGAATTTATCCCCATAAGGAATAATGTAAAATAGACTAGTCCTTTTACATCCCCAAAAATATACCTACAAAAGCATTTAAAAAAATAAACTTACATAAAAGGGCAATTTTGGGGACCATCGTAACTCGAGGTACCACTGTATAAGTTTTTATGAGGATAGTGAGGCTCAGGTTAGAGAATGTAGAGAATGTAGGAGAGAGAGAGATTATTTTACAGCAAAAGCAGACCTTATCCAGGCATGAATGACATCACAATGGCTGTTTCACATATTTGTAGATGGGGTTGTAAAAGAAGTGAATGCTAGCATGTTGGGGAAAGATGTGGGATTATAACATGCAGAATCTAATACAAAAAGGGAATTGTTACAATTGTTTTTTGCCAATGACACTGCTTTTGGGAGATTCTGAAGAGTAGTTGCAAAAGTTGGTGGACAAATTTGGGAGGGTATGTAAAAGAAGGAAATTAAAAGTGAACATTGGGTACATATTTTATGAAAAAGAGGATAAATAAATATTCAAAGTATGATATAGCACGTAAGGAAAGTAGTTTGTTGGACTATGTATTGGTGGATAAAAGTTTGATGGGTAGGCTTCAGGATGTACATGTTTATAGAGGGCAACGGATATATCAGATCATTATTTGGTTGTAGCTACAGTTAGAGTAAAAGGTAGATGGGACAAAAAGAAAATGGCAACAGCAAGTAAGAGAGAGGTAAAAGTGTATAAACTAAGGGAGGAGGAAGTTAAGGTGAGATATAAGCAACTATTGGCAGAAAGGTGGGCTAGTGCAAGTATGAGTAGTGGGGGGGTTGAAGAGAGTTGGGATAGTTTTAAAAATGCAGTATTAGAATGTGGGGCAGAAGTTTGTGGCTATAGGAGGGTGGATGCAGGAGGAAAGAGGAGTGAGTGGTGGAATGAAGAAGTAAAGGGTGTGATAAAAGAGAAAAAGGTAGCTTATGAGAGGTTTTTACAAAACAGAAGTGTTAATAGAAGAGCAGAGTATATGGAGAGTCAAAGAAAGGTGAAGAGAGTGGTGAGAGAGTGCAAAAGAAGAGCGGATGAAAGAATGGGAGAGGCTCTGTCAAGAAATTTTGCTGAAAACAAGAAAATATTTTGGAGTGAGATAAACAAGGTAAGAAAGCCTAGGGAACGAATGGATTTGTCAGTTAAAAACAGAGTAGGGGAGTTAGTAGATGGGGAGCTGGAGTTATTGGGTAGATGGCGGAATATTTGAGGAACTTTTAATGTCGATGAAAGGGCGGTAATTCATGTACTGGAGGAGGTACAACATCGTTTAAGAGTGAAGAAGAGCAGGATGTGAGTGTGGGAGTCGTGAGGCATTACGAGAATGAAAGGGTAAGCATGAATTGACGGAATCATGACAGAAATGTTAAAACTAGGGAAATAGTGCTGAGTGGTTGGTATTTTTGTTTAATAAATGTATGAAGGAAGGTACCTAGGTTGGCAGAGGCATGTATAGTTCCTTTATATAAAGGAATGGGGATAAGAGTGTAAAATTATGGGAATAAGTTTACTGAGTCCTAGGTAGAGTTGTAGACAGCAACCCCCAGGGAGTACTACCGTCCTGCCAAGTAGTGTAAACGAAAGCCTGAATTGTTTACATGATGGTGGATTGCTGGTGTCTTCTTTCTGTCTCATAACATGCAAGATTTCAGGTACATCTTGCTACTCTACCATAGGCCACACTACACATTCATGTACAAGCATATGTATATACACACCTCTGGTTCTTCATTTTCTTACTAGTTCTTGTTCTTATTTCCTCTATCTCATGGAAGTGGAACAGAATTCTTCCTCCGTAAGCATGCGTGTCGAGGAGCGACTGCATGCTGGGAGCAGGCTGTAACCCTTCTCCTGTAATATGTTACTAGGGTGTAAATGGAAACTTTCGTTTTTCATTTAGGGCCACCACGTGGGAAACGGCCGAGTGTTGAAAGAAGAAAGAGAAAGAAGTTTACTGAGTATACCAGGTAAAGTGTATGGCAGGGTTATTATTGAAAGAAATAGAGGCAGATGAGCAAGGAGGCTTTAGAGTGGGTAGGGGATGTGTAGATCAAGTGTTTACAGTGAAGCATATATGTGAACAGTATTTAGATAAAGGTAGAGAAGTTTTTATTGCATTTATGGATTTAGAAAAGGCATATGATAGAGTGGATAGGGGAGTAATGTGGCAAATGTTGCAAGTGTATGGAATAGGTAGTAAGTTACTGAAGGCTGTAAAGAGTTTTTATGAGGATAGTGAGGCTCAGGTTAGGGTGTGTAGGAGAGAGGGAGATTACTTCCCGGTAAAAGTAGGTCTTAGACAAGGATGTGTAATGTCACCATGGTTGTTTAATATATTTATAGATGGGGTTGTAAAAGAAGTAAATGCTAGGGTGTTGGGGAGAGGGATGGGATTAAATTATGGAGAATTAAATGCAAAATGGTGGACGAGTTTGGGAGAGTGTGTAAGGGTAGAAAGTGAAAAGTGAACATAGATAAGAGTAAGGTGATGAGGGTATCAAACAATTTAAATAAAGAAAAATTGGATATCACATTGGAGAGAGGGATTATAGAAGAAGTAAATGTTTTCAGATATTTGGGAGTTGACGTGTCAGCGGATGGGTTTATGAATGATGAGGTTAACCATAGAATTGATGAAGGAAAAAAGGTGAGTGGTGCATTGAGGTATCTGTGGAGACAAAAAACGTTATCCATGGACGCAAAGAAGGGAATGTATGAAAGTATAGTGGTACCATCACTCTTATATGGGTGTGAAGCATGGGTTGCAAATGCTGCAGCGATTAGGAGGCTGGAGGCAGTGGAGATGTCCTGTCTAAGGGCAATGTGTGGTGTAAATATTATGCAGAAAATTCAGAAAGTGGAAATTAGGAGAAGGTGTGGAGTTACTAAAAGTATTTGTCAGAGGGCTGAAGAGGGGTTGTTGAGGTGGTTTGGTCATTTAGAGAGAATGGATCAAAGTAGAATGACTTGGAGAGCGTATAAATCTGTAGGGGAAGGAAGGCGGAGTAGGGGTCGTCCTAGAAAAGGTTGGAGGGAAGGGGTAAAGGAGGTATTGTGGGCGAGGGGCTTGGACTTCCAGCAAGCATGTGTGAGCGTGTTAGATAGGAGTGAATGGAGACGAATGGTTTTTTGGGACATGACGATCTGTTGGAGTGTGAGCAGGGTAACATTTTGTGAAGGGATTCAGGGAAACCAGTTAATTGATTTAATTGGACTTGAGTCCTGGAAATGGGAAGTACAATGCCTGCACTTTAAAGGAGGGGTCTGGGATAGTGACAGCTGGGAGGGACAATTCTCAGCTGTCGTATCTGAGCTCCTCTGCAAAGACAGTGATTATGTATGAGTGTGGTGAAAGTGTTGAATGATGATGAAAGTATTTTCTTTTTGGGGATTTTCTTTCTTTTTGGGTCACCCTGCCTCGGTGGGAGACGGCCGACTTGTTGAAAAAAAAAAAAAAATTGGGTCTATGAAAGATGGTGAAAAAAGGTGGGTAGTGCATCAAGGTAGCTGTAGAGACCAAGAACATTATCCATTGGAGGCAAAATGGGGAATGTATAATAGTATAGTGATACCAAACCTCTTATATGGGTCTGAAGCATGGGTTGTAATGAGGCAGCGGAGACATCATGTCTGAGGGCAATGTGTGGTGTAAATATTATGCTGAGAATTCGTAGCTTGGAGATTAGGAGGTGCAGGGTTACTAACAGTATTATCCAGAAGGCTGATGAGGTGGTTTGAACATCTAAAGAGGATGGAGCAAAACAGGATGACTTGGAGGGTGTATGAATTTGTAGTGGATGGAAGATGGTGTAAAGGTCGCCCTATGAAAGGTTAAGAGGGCTTAAAGGAGGTTCTGAGTGCGAGGGGCTTGGACATCCAGAAGGTGTATGTGAGACTGTTAGATAGGAGTGGAGGCAAATGGTTTTTGGGGCTTGAAAAGCTGTTGGAGTGTGAGCAAGGTAAAATTTTGTGAAGGGATTAAGGAAACTGGTTGGCAGGCCTGAGTCCTGGAGGTGGGAAGTAAACTTCCTGCACTCTGAAGGAGGGGTGGGTTGAGAATATGTGTAGTTTGGAGGATCATCTGAATTGTAGTATTGGTGCACCTCTGGCAAGACAGTGATGGAGCAAGCGATGGTGAAAGTGTTTCTTTTTCGGGTCACTCTACTTTGGTGGGAGGCAGCCGTGTGTGCATAAAAAAAAGCAACGAACTTCTTTCCTTGGATGAGAAAAAGACAACTTACCATATATATCTGAGTTATCAATTTCTTCCCAAATCTTGAACTTATCATCCTCTCCACAAGTTATACACAATGATGTTTTCCCTGGTGTTGGAGTAGGCTGAAATGTAATGCCGTTGATATACTTGTCATGTGGCATTTCTATTGAGGTGTTGAGGTACCACCTGAAAATAATTGTGTTAAGAGCTTAAAACTTTTCATAATTAATGTGACTTTTAACAGAAAATTATTAATAAGACTCCCAACTTTGGCTAACTCAGCTCAGAAAAAAAAATTGCTATTTAGCTATTTGTAATTAAAATATTAAATATAAACTATTGAGAAGCACTCTTGAGCACATCATGAGATTGCTGTGTACTCTGGTTGTCCAAGTTGAACTACTTTTTTGTTTATCTGATTTGCATGTGAGGTTACAGCATTTTTAGTCCTACTATTACAACCTCAATACTATATATGAAGTCCTAAGTTAATTAGTATAGTTTTTAACTCAAGTACAGCTCCTACTTCATTTAAATTATATATTATATTGGACTGCAAACAATTATGTCATCAACCAGGAGACCTAACCAGATACCAAACCAAATGTTGTGATCTGCAAAACCACTGCAACACTGAAACTAGATGTATTGTATTAATACAATATCTAGTTTCTCAATATTATATATAATAGAAAAAAAGTCCCAATGTTAAGACCAAACAAGAGTGACTGCACAGAAGATTCAAGAAAAGAATCCAGAACTGCTTCATCGTGTGTCAATTAGAATTTTTAACAGTCATATGAAGGGGCTTGATTACAGCAGCCATCAACCTGTTCAGAAACCAATTTTGAGCCATGTGCAGAGAAACCATAGAGTTGTGCTTGCAAAGAAATACCAAAGAACAGTGGCGCAAGGTTCTTTGGAGTAATAAATCACTTTCACAGTGACCTGTAACCATAGGAATGTTTACAGCTGGCCAGGTGGTGAACCCTTTGGACCCACGTAGCTGCACTTGAACCATCTTTAATGGTTTGGGCTTGTTTAAATGCTAAAAGTGTTGGAGAGTCGATTGTGCTAACCATAAAACATTGTAATAACAACTAGATGAAACTGTTCTGTGATTATTTGCCCAAATCTTTCATTCAATGTGGTGCAAAAACTTTTAATCATGACAGTGCTCCTTGACACACCTCTAAATCAATTGTTCAGTGGCTTCATGACTGTGATGTACCAGAGAGCCCAGAGGCTCTCACCCCAGTGAGAGCCTCTGGGCCGTGAGAGAGATCTACAGATGAAGGACATAAGCTCATTCCCACCATATGCAAATTGAGGGAGAAATTTATGCAAGTCACTTCCAAGATGATTGCAGGATGTCCTAATGCTCAAGGGACGACCTACAAAATACTAAATTATTGATAAGTACTTCACCTTTTTGTTGTTATATTTTGTGATCATAGTTTAGAGAGAAGTGGAACAGAATTCTTCCTCCGTAAGCCATGCGTGTCGTAAGAGGCGACTAAAATGCCGGGAGCAAGGGGCTAGTAACCCCTTCTCCTGTATATGTTACTAAATGTAAAAGGAGAAACTTTCGTTTTTCCTTTTGGGCCACCCTGCTTCAGTGGGAAACGGCCGACGTGTTGAAAGAAGAAGAAAGAAGTTTGAGAGAGAGAAGGGTGGGGACTGCGTACTTCAATGGTGAGCACTGTCCATGACATACATTAATGCATGCCCACAAATATAAATAAAATCATACTTACATCTGGTCCTCCTTTTTGAAGTTCCAGAATTTGAGGCGCAGTTCCATAGAGCTTTGATGGTCATCTCTATACTCAACAGTGGCAAGGCAACACCCATCTGGAGACACAGCAAGCTTCTCAACATCTGTGTTGTAGATTTTTTGATACCTCTCCCGGCTATAATAATTACTCATTGTTATATCCAACTGGGAAAGAAGAAGGGAGACTAGAAAACAAATGTGGGACACACATACAAGTTTTATTTTACGTGCATAACAAGTGTCGCCTGTTTGACTATGTGCTTCTAGATGTAAAGACTATGTTTTTAGATGTTTTTGTATGCAAAATTCTATTTTTTCTGATATAATTAAAAATTTAAGAGCAAGCACTAACATACTGGCAACTATGAAAACAGATATAAAGCATATTTTTTCAAGAGTCACTGTCTTGGTCCATATAAAATGAATTACGGGATACAAGCAACAATGATTAACAAAATGGACTGTGAACAAAGGCAAAACACTAAATATATCTGTGGTGTCTTCACCTGTCCCATTATGACTTATTTCTGGTGTGATAACTACAGCCTCATTGTAAACAATAATTCACAGCAGAGCATTGTTTTAATCCAGCAGAGGAGTTAATCATTCAGCCATAACTATTTAAATGTACATTGTTCTGTCAGTCTCTCGAGGACCCCAATTCAATTCAAACTTTTAAATATTTCTATCGTTCTATACAGGTATGATATTGTACTGTTTAAAAATTTTCTCAACAAATTCAACACATATTTGACACTGCAGACTTGGAAGACTGATCTCATCAGAGATGCTCACTCTGAGGGATGCTCCAATGATGTATAATTTTGATATTAGCGAGACAATTGCCGAAGGGAAGACAGTGATACGTAATGTGAATGATGGTGAAAGTGTTTCTTTTTCGAGTCACCCTACTTCGGTGGGAGACAGCCAGCATATTAAAAAAAGAACACCTTTTTTTTTTTTTTTATTAACACATCGGCCGATTCCCACCAAGGCAGGGTGGCCCAAAAGAAAACTTTCATCATCATCATTCACTCCATCACTGTCTTGCCAGAAGGGTGCTTTACACTACAGTTATAAAACTGCAACATTAACACCCCTCCTTTAGAGTGCCGGCACTGTACTTCCCATCTCCAGAACTCAAGTCCGGCCTGCCGGTTTCCTGAATCCCTTCATAAATGTTACTTTGCTCACACTCCAACAGCACGTCAAGTATTAAAAACCATATGCCTCCATTCACTCCTATCAAATACGCTCACACATGCTTGCTGGAAGTCCAAGCCCCTCGCACACAAAACTTCCTTTACCCCTCCCTCCAACCTTTCCTAGGCCGACCCCTACCCCGCCTTCCCTCCACTACAGATTTATACACTCCGAAGTCACTCTGTCTCGTTCCATTCTCTCTACATGTCCAAACCACCTCAACAACCCCTCCTCAGCTCTCTGGACAATCGTTTTGGTAATCCCGCACCTCCTCCTAATTTCCAAACTCCGAATTCTCTGCATTATATTCACACCACACATTGACCTCAGACATGACATCTCCACTGCCTCCAGCCTTCTCCTCGTTGCAACATTCATCACCCATGCTTCACACCCATATAAGAGCGTTGGTATAACTATACTCTCATACATTCCCTCTTTACTTCCATGGACAAGGTTCTTTGTCTCCACAGACTCCGAAGTGCTCCACTCACCCTTTTCCCTCATCAATTCTATGATTCACCTCATCCTTCATAGACCCATCCGCCGACATGTCCACTCCCAAATATCTGAATACATTCACCTCCTCCATACTCTCTCCCTCCAATCTGATATCCAATCTTTCGTCACCTATTCTTTTTGTTATCCTCATCACCTTACTCTTTCCTATATTCACTTTCAATTTTCTTCTTTACACACCCTACCAAATTCATCCACCAACCTCTGCAGCTTCTCTTCAGAATCTCCCAAAGCACAGTGTCATCAGCAAAAGCAACTGTGACAACTCCCACTTTGTATTTGCTTCTTTATCTTTTAGCCCAACACCTCTTGCCAAGACCCTCGATTCACTTTGTTAATTTTGATCTATAAAATATTGGAACAAACCACCGTAATCCATCGTGTCGTAAGAGCCGACTAATGCGGGGAAATAGTACCCCTCCTACACTCTAATTGTTACTATGTCAAAAAACTCTTTCACTGTTTTCAGTGAACCTTCCTCCGTGTTCCATAACTGAAATAATTTGAGCAGATGTACTCTATTAAATAGCACTTTTCCAGAATCATTAAATGCCACTAAAATAAATCTCTTACCCTTTAATTCCAAATTTTAGCTGTTCATGCTTATGTTTCTGTAAACACTTGGTCAACACCCCATCTAAAAGCACCCTTCTCCATCTGTGTTGTTGTTTTTTAATTCTCTTAATAATAACTCTTTATACCAACTTGAAGGAAACTAAAACAAATTCCCTATAATTTTTGTCACTCTCATTTGTCCCTTTGCTAGTGCTTCTAGATTAAAGAACAATGTTTTAGATGTTCTGTATGAAAATTTATTTTCTATAAAATTTATAAAATTTTAAGAGCAACCAAACCCATCTCAACTATCCAACTGATATAACTTTTATTTTTCAAATCACTGTCTTTCCACCTTTGAATTCATACAAAACTGATTAACAAAATGGACTTGAAAAAACCACTAGATAACTGTGTTTCCTTCCCATATCTTACTGGTGTGATATTCCTCATTGTAACAAAAATTTCACAAGGGCTTCCCCGTTATCTTTCAATAACATTTAAAAATTTTCCTTCAGGAAATTCTTCAAATTTTAAATACTTTCTATCTCTCTATACTAATAACTGTTTAAAATTTTTAACTTCAAACATTTGCACTGCACTTGGAAGCTATCTCATCTAAATTAACTCTAATTCCAATGATGTTTTTTATTTTACAGAAATTGCTGGAAACATGATACCACTGTGATGATCGAAGTGTTTCTTTTCATGTTCACCCTCTTTAAGCCACTTTAACACCTGTTTCTACTAAATCTGCTTAAGATGTGATGTGATACACTACATGGTAAATTATTTGTTTATGGGATTTGACGTACTGTTGGAATGCGAGGAAAATAACATTCATGAAGGAATTTAGGAAAACCAGGTAAATGAACACGAATTCTGGAGGTGGAGAAATGGTGCCTACATTCTGAAAGATGAGTGAGGATGATGCAATTTAGAGGGTAATTTGAAATGTGGTGTCTGACCACCTCAAGCAACAATGGTGAATGAGTTTCCTACTTTTTTATCCTACCTTGATAAAATATGGCAGAAAAAATAATAACAAAAAATGTATACACTATAGCTGCAGTTCAGAAGGCCATCTGAATTATTGTCTGCAAACTTCTGGCAAGACAGCTATTGAAAGAGTGGTGCTGAATTTGTTTCCTTATGTTTTGGGGTCATCCTACCTTGGTGGGAGAAGGTCAGTATATTTAAACAAACAAGGGTATCTTAATATTTTCTTGCAAGTACATGTATGTGTACACATTCATCTGAGTTTTCTTGTAATTTCTTAAAAGTTGTTTTTATAGTATTTCCTTTCATCTCTATGGGAAAGCAAAGAAGAATCTTTCCTCCATAAGCCATATATGTTGTAAAAGGTTAGTAAAATGTGGGTGGGAGCAAGGGGCTAATAAATTACCAAAGCGAAGAAGAAAATTTTAAAGTTGGGATGTTTGAATTTGTGTGGGTGTAGTATAGATAAGAAAAAATAGATTGTGAATATTATGAATGAAAAGAAACCTGACATTCAAGCTCTAAGTGAAATAAAACGAAAGGGGATAGGGAAATTTCAGTGGGGAAGAGTGAATGGGATTATATCAGTAATATCTGAGAGAATGAGAACAAAAGAGGCAGCAGTAATATTACATTATTAACTATGGAATGAGAAGGGGTATAGGTGTATAAATTCAAGAATTTTTGGATATGAATAAGGGTGGGATATGTGAAGTGGGTTATAGTAAGTGTTTATACGCCTGGGAGAAAAGTGTGCAGAGGAGAGAGATTTTGGGACATGTTAATTAAGCAAGTGTTCAGGGAGTTTTGAACCAAGTGAAAAATAATTGCTTTGAGGGACCTAAATGCTAAAGTAAGAGAAACTGTTGTAGAGGACACTGATGGTAAGTTTGGAGAGCCAGGGGTAAATGGTAATGGGGGATGACTCTAATGGATTTATGTAAAGATATAAGACATGGGGTGAAATGACAGCAGTTTTTCCTTCAAACTCAAAATGTATTATTTTGTTTTAATAGAACTAAAACATTTGAATGGCATGCAGCTCATTTCAGGATGTTTTTAAATGAAAATTTTAGAAGGGGACAACAGATATATTAGATAATTATTTAATGGTAGCTAGTGAGAGTAAGAGGTAGATGGGGTACAAGAAGAATGCCATCAGGAAGAGAGAAGTGAAAGTTATTAACCCTTTCAGGGTCCAAGCCGCATATCTATGCATTGCCCACAGGGTCCAAACCGTAGATCTACGCCATGAGCTCAGCTCACTCAGATAAGCTGTGATCAGTAAATTTGGGCTTAGATATGAGAGAATGCATCTATGTGGTAAGTGTGCACCATATAAAGTAAATCCTGAAGCAAGGAGTGCATAATGAGAAAAAAAACTGTGACTGATTTTTTTTATTAAAAACAGAACTTTGTGGTGTATTTTCATGTGGTTTTTACGGTTGTATTCATGGTTCCTTGGTCTCATTTGATAGAATGGATGATATATTACAGAAATAGAGATGATTTTGATTGGTTTTAGTACTGAAAATAGCTTCTAATTGAGCTCAAAGTAGCGGAAATGTTTGATTTTTGCTGATTTTCAAGAGTAAACAAATCACATCATGCGACCAATACACATCAACTGGTGGGTCTAATATACGTTTACAAATACACTGATAGTGTTTATACAATTATTACAATATTGCATAAGAGTATTTCATCTATTTTTTGGAGAGAATAAAAATTCTTTATGTAAATAAAAATCAAAATGGAATTCATCTGAAAAGCCTGGAAACGTAACTAATAAACAGAGGAAATGTTATTTTAGTGCCAGGAATGCCTGCATTGTTTATTCTGGATGCTGTTTTGAAATTGGAATATTTTGAACTTTGTGTGAAATTGGCGAAATTACCAATTTCTGATCACTTTATTGGCTACTTGAAAAAGTTGATTGGGCAGTTTCTTGTGCTCAATCAATAAAATAAAAGTAATAATAATGAAATAGCTAAGAATTTGATCAACTGGAATAATGTAATTGGCCTAAAATAGGAGTCAAAGTAGGCAAAATCGCCAAAATGTAAGTATCACTGAAACAGTAAAATTTACGATAGTGTAATTTCGTCAGTTTTCCACCAAATTTCGTACTTTATGTTTTATTACCTTTAGAAAAAGATTCTCTACCATTTCATAAGAAAAAATAAATTTTTTTTGAAAATTCTTGGACCCTGTGGACAATGCGTAGATCTACGGCTTGGACCTTGAAAGGGTTAAATTAAAGAAGGAAAAGGTATAATATAAGTAACTATTGGGAAAAAGATGGGCAAGAGAGTACAGGTAATGGGGAGGGAGTCAAACACGTATAGTATAGGTTAGATTTAAGAATGCAGTGTTAGAGTGTGTAGCAGAAGTATGTGGGAATAGGATGGTGGGCACGGGAGAGAAGAGAGATTGGTGGAATGATGAGGTAACAAGGGTGGTAAGGGAGAAAGTCAGTATATAATTTTTTTTTTTTTGCAATGTAGGATTCAGAGAGCTGAGAATATAGTGAAGAGAGGTTAAATAGAGTGGTGAGGAAGTGCAAAAGGAGAGCCAATGAGAGTGGTGTGGTTTAATCACCAAATTTTGCTGAGTAAGAGAGTTTTAATGTGATATTAATAAGTTGAGAAAGCCTATGAAACAAATGAATTTAACATTTAAAAATTACAGAGGGAAGTTATTAGTTGGGGAGGTGGAGATACTGGGAAGATGTAAGGAATATGTTGCGGAGATGGTAAATGTTGACAAAGAAAGGGAGGCACTGATTTCACGCATTGGGTAGGCAAGAGTGTGTGGGGTGAGTACATAAGGCAGTGAATAGAATGTAGGAGTAAAGGAGTTGAGATAGATGGTATCAAGACAAATATTAAGAGCAAGTGGTAATATAGTTTTGGAGTGGTTGGCATATTTGTTCAATATATGCATGAAAGAAAAAATTCCTACAGACTGGCAGAAAGCATGCATAGCTCCTTTGTATAAGGGAAAAGGGGATAAAAGAGAATGTAAGAATCATAGGGAAATAAGCCTGTTAAATAAACCAGGTACAGTATGGGAGAGTTATTATGAAAGAATTAAGGGTAAGACAGTAAGATTGCAGAGGAATGAAGAAGTTTTAGTAAAGGTAAGGGATGCATTGATCAAGTGTGTATGTTGAAATGCATAAGTGAATAATATTTAGAAAAAGGTAGGGAACTTTTTGTTGTATTTATGGATATAGAGAAGGCATATTTTAGGGTGGATGAGAGAGCAATGTGACAGATGCTGTAAATATATGGAATAGGTGGTTGGTAATTAAAGGCAGTGAAGGGTTTTTATGTGGACAGCAAGGTTCGTGTTAGGGTATGTCAGAATGAGGGGAATTATTTACCCATGAAGGAAGGCCTCGGATAGGAATGTGTGAAGTCACCATTGTTGTCTAACATATTTATAGATAGAATGTAAAAGTTAATGCAAAGGTGCTGGGAGAGGTGTGAGATTAAAAGGCAATGAATCTAATATAAATTATGAGTTGTAACAGTCACTTTTTGCTAATGACATGGTTACCCCTTCCCTTCAACCCAGAAAGGGTTCGAGGGAAAGGGTATGAGAGATTTTGAGTGTTAGGGGCTTGGACATCCAACAGGCTTGTGTGAGCATGTTAAATAGGAGCAGACGCAAATGGTTCTGGTGATTTGACATGCTTGAGTAATACCAAGATAACATTTATGAAAGGATTAAAGAAAATGGTTACCAGGACTTGAGACCTGGAGGTTGAAAAGTACAGTGCCTGTACTCTGAAGAAGGGGTAGTGATGTTGCAGATTGGAAGGTTATCTGAGCTGTGATGTTGGCACACTTCTCGCAAGACAGTGATTGAATGAATGACTGTGAAAGTGTTTCTTCTTTTTCAGGTCACTATACCTTGGTGATAGATGGCCAACTTGTATATAAAAAAATCCTTAACCGTGTTAAATCTATCACTCCAACTGATGTGGATTTCCAAGAAAACTACTGTGTGCAAATAAATGAATGAATTACTAAATGAATAAGTAAATTGTGTGCTATGTTTATTTCTATTTATTTATTTACACACAATACTTTTTCTCAGAAATCCACATCAGCTGGAATTACATATTTAACAACATTAAGGATTTTTTTATACATTGGCCATCTCTCACCAAGGTATGGTGACTGAAAAAGAAGAAACACTTTCACAGTCATTTACTCAATTACTGTCTTGCCAGAAGTGTACCAATATCTCTAATCTTCACAGTAAAACAAAATACCTTACAGATTAGTAGCACCTTTTACGAGATAAATTCAAGCATTCATATTTACATGACTTGATGAATATAAAATATTCTTAAGAAGTTTATTAAAGAATATCTGCTGTAACCTACTTACATGGAAGAGCTGTTTACCATGGTGCAAGTCATAAAACTGAACATGACCTGTCCTGCCATTCAAGACAACAGCCCTGGTGCAAGGGTCATATGCAATGCCAGCTGGGAAGGGTTCAGCATTATCTGTATTCATGGCAAGTCCTTGGATAACCCCTTCTGTCTTGTACTCCTTTGCAGAAATAACACTAAATGCTGAAGAAAAAAAATATGTGGTTGATATTTATTTTAACTTTTGTACCAGTATCTAATAATATTTACAAAATACATAGAACTTTCCAGTACTCAGTAGCTTTTCAACAACTCTCTCTCGTTAATATATTTTCCATTAATACGTCTTTCCATTCCTCGCAAGAAAACTTATCTATGAATCAAAGTGGATGAAATTTTGCCCATATTTTTAGTGTTTAACTTACCATTAATTTTTGCTATGAGTAAAATAAGCAGTGCATTTGATTAAAATTATGTTTCCATAATTTACTAAAATAAAACATCAATTCAATTACTTAAACTGAACAGCATTTCAAACACGTCAAAAAATAACAAACTGCTCTTAATCTTTCTTAAACAATCCTCCCTTGTGCACTCTTTTGCACATAACAATTACATTACCTTGATATTAGATATTTAAATTACTGACTCGCTTACCTGACTGAAATTTTTCTACTTTCAATATTCAACTACAGTGGAATCATGGTTTTTGTTTGCCCTGGTTTTCGTCGAATTCGGTTTTCGATGACTTCTTTCGTCAAAATTTTGTCCCAGTTTTCGTTCATCACCTCGGTTTTCGTCTGCTGTACCGAATGTGTCTGCCTGCCCGCGCCCACACAAAGCATCGCATGCATGCGTTCTGAGTCAGTCTGGCTTTGTTTTTCGTTGAGTGAACATTACCCTGCGCGTTCATACGAAACATTTTGTAATAATCCATTGTTTTTTGTACTTGTTTATTGAGTGCAACTGCTAAATAAGCCACCATGGGGCCAAAGAAAGTTCTGAGTGCCTTTGGGGAAGTCAATGGGGTTGGATGCGAGTGGCCAGGATGTGGAAGAGTTGGTGGACCACAAGGAAGAGCTAACCACTGAAGAGCTGCAACACCTTCAACTGGAACAGCAACAGATCACAGCTGAAGAAATTGCTTCAGAGGAAGAGGAAGAGAGAAGGAAGAATGTGCCTTCTTCAGTGATTAAAGAAATACAGTGGACCCTCACTATTCGAACACTCCAAACTCGCCCTTTTATGTAAATTTATTATTGTAAGTGCTTTTATAAGTGTATTTTTGGGGGTCTGAAATAGACTAATCTAATTTACATCATTCCTTATGGGAATAAATTTGTTTTGTAACAGCACTTGAACAGCATTCTGGAATGAAGAATGTTCGAATAGCGAGGGTCCACTGTAAATGCAAAGTGGAGTGAGTTGCAAAGTTTTGTGGAGAAATATCACCCTAGCAAAGCTGTTGCAAGCCGTGTCTGCAACATGTTCACTGACAATGCCTTGTCCCATTTTAGCCAAATCTTAAAGAGATGCCAGAAACAGACCTCTCTGGACAAATTTTTTGTGCGACAGGGGTCCAGTGACTCTCAAGCTGGTCCTAGTGCCAATAAAAGACAAAGAAGGAAAATAGCCCCGGATAAAGACTTGGTACCTGAAGTCCTTATGGAAAGAAATTCCCCTTCCAACCAATAACCTCTCCTCCTCGCGTCTTCCATACGCCAACAAGAGTCTTCAATAAAGGTAAAAGTTATGTTAAATGTTCATTTATTCATTTCATTAGTCCTTTATATTTATTTCTCATTGTTTTGTTTTCTGTATGTAAAACTATAGTTATTCTCTATAAAATGTATTTTTTGTTAATACTTTTGGGTGTCTGGAACAGATTAATTGGATTTACATTATTTCTTATGGGAAATATTGCTTCAGTTTTCGTCGAATTTGGTTTTCGTCAGACTTTCTGGAACGAATTAACCCTTCCTGGGTCGGTGCCGTACAAGTACACATAAATTCTAGCGGCCTCAAATTAAGCGGGAAACGGCTGGTAGGCCTACATTTGAAAGAATGGGTCTGTGTGGACAGTGTGCGCAGTATAAAAAAAATCCTGCAGCACACACTGCATAATAAGAAAAAAAAACTCCGACCGAAATTTTCATTTAAAACAGCGACTTTGCAGTCTATTTTCGTATGGTATTTATTGATGTATTCTCGTTTTCTTGGCCACATTTGATAGAATGGAAGATATACTGTATTACAGAAATAGAGACGATTTTGAGTGGTTTTACGATGACAAGTACCTTGAAATTGAGCTCAAATTAGCGAAAATGTTCGATTTTTGCTGAAGTTCATGAGTAAACAAATCACGCCACGCGTCCAATACATGTCAACTGGTGAGTCTAATATTCTTTCACAGGTGCGGTGATATTATTTATACCATTTTTACAATGATGCAGTTGTATACATAACAGTAAATTTTCTATTTTTTGTGAGAATAAAAATTCAAAATGGAAAGCAAAAGTAATGTAAGAGGGGCCTGGAGACGTAACTAATGAACAGAGAAGATGTTATTTTAGTGCCAGGAATGTCTGCCTGTTTATTCTGGACCCCATTTTGAAATTGGCATCGTTTGAAATTTGTGTGAAATTGGCCAAATTACCAATTTCTGACCACTTTTTTGGGTAATTGAAATTGGTAAATGGGCGGTTTCTTGTACTCAATCGATAGAAGAAATGGAGTTCTAGCAAAATAGCTATGATTTTAGTAGACTGGAACATTGGAATTGGCCAAAAATAGAGCTCAAATTGGGCGAAATCGCCAATGCGTAAATATCGTCGAGACCGATAACTTTGTGAAAGCATAATTCCGTAATTTTTCCATCTAATTTCATACGTTTGGTGTCGTAATGATCGGAAAAAGATTCTCTATTATTTCATAAGAAAAAATAATTTTTTTTTTCCAAAAAATTTTCGACAATGAGAACGAGTTTGGGAAAGGGCCTCTCGACCCTGAAAGGGCTAAAGACGAAAACTGAGGTTCCACTGTATATTTCTGCGCTCTTATAAACTATGTTCACTGAGCCAATACTTTCCGAGTATACCACTAATTTGAAAACTACCTTTTTCAGTCTGGATTTTAAAGGCATTCACTCGTATATATTCTTCATCCCTACCCTACACCATTTATCAAACAGAAAATTCTGAAAAATAAAATATTGGGTATTTACTGAGTAAAAGACTGAGCAAAATTTTTCTATTTTGATTATAAGTTACACAAAATAATATCAGTTAAATGTTCTAATAATAAAAATATGACTTCTGTTCTGTAGCACGTTATCTTTCCAGGCTAAGGGACATTACCTCAAACTCCTCCTCTACTTACACCTTTCTGCTTTGCATTGGACTGATGAAGAAACTGTGTGGCGAAACGTTTCTTCAGTAAAGATTTCCATGTGTTGCATAAGTGTCTCAATCTTCAACTTGTGTTGGTTTTTAAACCCCTATATTCCTTGAAAATAACAAATACCCTCTTATACATACCATTATCCTTTTGAGCTGTTACAATATAAGTGTTTGTAATATCTGTAACCACAAATTTGATGTGCATGCCCAGGCGAGGAAGGAAGCTCCGTTTCTCTTCAGAAAGCTGCCACTTCACAAGTACATTTTCCTCTCCTCCACTGTACAACTCATTTCCTGTAAATGTGAGGAGAAAACAAGGAGTCCATGTGAACATTCTTCAATAACCTTTAAACTGTGGGAGACCCTGAAAAGAAAATGGTGTGTGGCAAAATTCTAAATGTAAAAAGAAGAAAAACTTTTCATTTCTTCTTTTCAGGTCACCTTATCTTGGTGGAACATGACCAGTGTGCGGGAGCCTGACTTAACTGCCACATAGACAGTTTCACTTATTGTAACATTAGTTTTTTCTTATTTCTTTTGTGAGCTTTTCTAGCAGTATGTACAAGAAAATCTTACGATATACAATAATAATAATAATAATAATAATAATAATTTTATTGTGACATGATACAGAGGTGTACATAGTTATTGATATAAATGGAGTGTACATGCCAAAAGCCCCTAATATGCAGAGCATTGTGGACATTCTTAAAATTAATTAACAATAGACTAAATGGTAAAAATTATAGTAGACAATATATTTTGAACTTAAGTTGAACATAATGCAATTTATTTTATCAGATCAAACAAATTAAAACAATTGTATTGCAATAACAGTTTATATGGTCATTAGATGAGATACAAAAAGTACAAGAGAATGGATTATTTTATTTGTTAATGCTATAGAAACAAAGTTAGCTAAGTATGCATTATTTATAATAGGTTTTATACATTTAAGTGATTAATTAACTTTGTAGGCAATGTTAAATATTGTGTATTTATTGTGTATTTAGTTTTGGGTGAGTACGTGGTTTTCCAGTAGTGTTTTGAATTGAGGTACAGGCAGGGTTTCTTTGGCAATCACAGGTAATAAATTCCAAATTTTTGGGCCTTTAATGTGCATTGAGTTTTTACATAGGGTTAGATGGACACGGGGAACATCGAAGAGTGTTAACTTTTGTTCAAGGCTGAGGGATTTTGTTTTCAAGGTGTGTCGTCCTGGCATCTTGTTGCACTAGTGTTTTACATAGGTTCATATTTTCAGTAATTAAGCTGGTGATGTGTGACTTGAGAGTATCTGGATCATTCGTCATACCTGAGAGATTATCTGGAGTGAAACCGGTGAAAGGGAAGTTTGAGGGAAACATGGAAGCCATATTGTCTGATTTACTTGGGTTATCCAGGGTAAAAAAATATACACAATATACTACCATGTACTTATGTGCCCGTAACATGCATGCCCTCACAATATGACAACTGATTCAGGTGTGATATCACTAGAAACAGCAATGAGTCACACTGTTTAACATTCTTGGGCTATCCTCGGTAAAACTATACATATACAGTAGGGCCCCGCTTTACGGCGTTCCGCTAATATGGACATTTCAAATTATAACCAAAACTCGCTATACGGCTCCCCCACCTGACTTTCTAATATGGTCACCACGCCAACCTGGTTTGTTTAGATTCTCAGTGAGCCCCATGTCTCTCCATTATGTCTGGAAACTTTCCAAAATTTTAAGTTCTTTAAAGTTATTTCATGTTTTACATGTTTTTGTTTTTTTTCAACAAGTCGGCTGTCTCCCACCGAGGCAGGGTGACCCAAAAAGAAAATACTTTCATCATCATTCAACACTTTCACCACACTCATACATAATCACTGTCTTTGCAGAGGCGCTCAGATACGACAGCTGAGAATAACTCCCTCCCAGCTGTCACTATCCCAGACCCCTCCTTTAACCCTTTGACAGTTCTAACACAGATGGAAGTGTCTCTGAAGATAAATTTCATGGTTTTGATGAGTTTGTGACCGAAAGCAATGCCCAGGATACCAGAAGGAAGGAAGGAAGAAAGTAAGGAAGGAAGAGATGTGAGGAAGGAAGGAAGGAAAGAAGAGATGAGAGGAAGGAAGGAAAGAAGTAAGAAAGGAGGAAAGGAAGAAGGAAGGAAGTAAGAAAGAGAGAAAGGAAGGAAGGAAGAGATGAGAGGAAGGAAGTAAGAAAGAAAGAAAGAGAGAAAGGAAGGAAGGAAGAGATGAGAGGAAGGAACAAAAGAAGTAAGAAAGGAAGGAAGAAATAAAGGAAGGAATGAAGGAAGAAAGGAAGGAAGGAAGGCAGGAAGGAAGAGATGAGAGGAAGGAAGGAAGAAAATATGTAAGAAAGGAAGGCAGAAAGAAAAGAAGGAATGAAGGAAAAAAGGAAGCTAGGAAGGTAGGTATGAAGGAAAGGAAGGAGGTTGTGGAGAAGAAGATATGGGTCCCCTTTTGTGTTGACAGATTGACAGGCAGTGTGGGTGGTGAGTAATGGTATAATATGTCATTTTGACAGCTGCCTTACCCTGACTCAGCAAATTTAGATGTCCACACACACACACACACACACACACACACACACACACACACACACACATAGCTTGGAGCTTTGAAGTGCTAATTGCAGTTGATGGAAAGTGTCTAGTCATTATATGTGTACAGTATATATATTATAGAACAATAGTAATAAAAAAAATTTTTTATTGTTGGTTGGTGTAAACAAGTTTTGTAAACAATATAATGATACTAATGTTTGTGCGATTATTGTGTTGCATACAACGAGTGTATTTATATACATTGCCACATAAGTTATGTAAAAAAATAAAATAGTGAAAAAAACAAGAAACCTACGAAAGGAAGTAAACCAAAGTTTACCGGGTAAGCGGCATTCGCTGCTGTTGCAATACGGGGCTCATTTTTTGCCAACTTTATACCTCTATATCTCGGTAAATACTGATCGCAAAATTTTTTTGGGGGGATTTAAACAATCAGAAAAATAATCTTAACATTTTGATAAGAATTCTTTTTTTTTTTTAATATTTCCCGACATAGAATGACAGTTTCAGAGAGGGGCCTCCGACAGTCAAAGGGTTAAAGTGCAGGCATTGTACTTCCCATTTCCAGGACTCAAGTCCAACTAAATCAATTTACTGGTTTCCCTGAATACCTTCACAAAATGTTACCCTGCTCACACGCCAACAGCTCGTCAGGTCCCAAAAACCATTTGTCTCCATTCACTCCTAACACGCTCACACATGCTTGCTGGAAGTCCAAGCCCCTCACCCACAAAACCTCCTTTACCCCCTCCCTCCAACCTTTTCGAGGACGACCCCTACCCTGCCTTCCTTCCCCTACAGATTTATACGCTCTCCAAGTCATTCTACTTTGATCCATTCTCTCTAAATGACCAAACCACCTCAACAACCCCTCTTCAGCCCTCTGACAAATACTTTTATTAACTCCACACCTTCTCCTAATTTCCACACTCCGAATTTTCTGCATAATATTTACACCACACATTGCCCTTAGACATGACATCTCCACTGCCTCCAGCCGCCTCCTCGCTGCAGCATTTGCAACCCATGCTTCACACCCATATAAGAGTGTTAGTACCACTATACTTTCGTACATTCCCTTCTTTGCCTCCATGGATAACGTTTTTTGTCTCCACAGATACCACAACGCACCACTCCCTTTTTTCCTTCATTTTATTAATCCATCTATGATATTTTTTCAAAATTATACTATAATAAACAAGCTATGTAACATATAAACATGATAAATACACCCCACAGTAGAATAAATTAACATAAATATGAGATGTTACGTGTAGATGAATGTGTATGAACCAAAACCAGACACGTTGGGAGGCAAGAACTTCACTGTGATGAACTTGAAGTCCCTAGACAAATAGTCTGCCAAGTTTGGAGGATGAGGCACTCATAAGTCAAGGTACCACTGTATTATGTGTGGGTGGGGTGGCGTGGCTGGCTACCAAACCTCCCACACCTGATTTCTTACAATATATACTACAGTGGACCCCAGTTTGTAAAACTTCCTCTGAAATCTGCTCAAGTGCCATTACGGAATTTACTCCTTAAGGAAATTTCACGTAGGTTAGTCTATTTCAGACCCCCAAAATACACTTCACAAGAACTTACAAAATTATACTTACATATTCAGATTCGGGTATTCGTTACCGAGGTCCACTGTACTTACCTTTCACCCTACATTATGACTACAAACATTTTAAGGTAAGTAATGAGTGAATTGTGTGTTTATTTTACTTTTAATTGTTTTTAACACCTAGTTCTATTGCTAACTTAATATATGTTAGTGTAAACTTGTTATCTGGCATTTATATGCATTTAAAAGTGGAAAAAATGGTGTTCTGCTTTCTGGTGATGTCCGCTTTCGGCGATAGCCTGGAACCTAACCTGCTGTATAAGTGGGGTCCTACTGTACTTTGAAATGTTCTTTTTATGTGCACATAACTTGTACGCATGCTCAAACCACATTGTACAGTGACCGAGTCGAAACCCCGGAAAGTCATTATGAGAAATTGTAAGTGGAACTGATGACAACCCGTGACATTTCAGAGAATCTCAATGCACTTGAGCAGACTTCAGGAGTGAAGTTTCCTCGGGTCCACTGTACAAGAAAATCTTATGAATGTGATAACACAATGTACAGTGGACCCCGGAAATCGAACATTCTTCATTCGAGAATGCTGTTCAAGTGCTGTTACCAAACAAATATATTCCCATAAGGAATGATGTAAATTAGATTAGTCCGTTTCAGACCCCCAAAAATACACTTATAAAAGCACTTACAATAATAAACTTACATAAAAGGGCGAGTTGGGAGTGTTCGATTTCCGAGGGTCCACTGTATTAGATTTACAAAGCCCCTGGTGGGTGAAATCTCTCTCAATAAAGATGCCTAGGTTTTGAACATGTCACTTATTTGTTAAAGAAACATTAGTTAAATGAGGCTGTAAGGAATTCCTAAGAGATACTGTATTATTAAATTAATTTTTTGAGTGCTAAACCCATAGTGATTATACAGAGCCTAGGGAAAGAAAAGGAATATGATCTGATCAAAGGAACAGTAGTTCCAATTTCTTGGATTAAGAGCTCTTCACCTGAATCCAGGAAAGACACTGCATTAAACACAGTGGGTAAATTAGAGGAAATTCAAGAACAGTCCAAGTGAGAGAATGTCAGTCAAATTAAGGACCCAGGGGAAAATTATGTTAGGATTCTCTGTCTACATTTAATATATAGAACTGCACATTCATATAGTATGAAGAGCGAATAATGGGTTATCAAACTAACCTGTGATAGAAAATGCAAGATCAGCCACGGGCAGATGATGCCAGTGGAGTTCCATTTTTGTTGGTTTGGGACTCTTACATTCATACCAGATAAGAATACGTCCAGTGATGTCCCCTGTTGCTAGTGTATCTTGTGAGGGGTGGAAGGTCACACAAGTCAAATAACGAGTGCCAACTGTATGTCTAAGATTGCAAACGAAAAAAAAGCAATGAAGAATTAATAATCAAATGCTTGGAGACAATATTCACTAATTTCTAAAATAAAGTATAAAACTTGTTTAATAAAGAATGTCATTTTATTTAACTTTTACAATTTTATTCCTACAAAATAGTATACCAATTTATACCTCACCTTCTTCGGGTATGGCCTCCTCCAACAACATAAAGTGCTTCTGGAAATACATATGCTACATAATCCCCTGATACTGACACGGCAACCTACAAGGAACAAAAAATAAACACTACAGTTAATCCTGTTTTGTTGTTATACTGTACTTTCTATAGTCTCAAATTAAATGACGAAATATATTAATCATTATGAGATGCAACAAAATTAATACCGGGTACTATACCTTGTTTGACTCCAGCGGAACATCTTTAGAAATGATAACAAACTTTTTAGGCTTGTATGGATAAAAGTATTTGCGCAACTGTCCCTTCTGCTCCTCCTCCTCCTGCATTACTATAAACAGCTCTCCACCCTTGCCACAAAAAGGCAATGATGCAATTCTTAACTTCTTATCTTCTTTGGTATATAGAGTGAATTTCTGAAAAAAAAAAAAAAAATCAAAACCACTGGAATCAAGCATTTAGAATAAAATATAGCCATTTCAAAACCTTACCAAACTCCTCCTTACCTCCAAGGATTTCCTATCCTGATGAGACCAGAAACACACCAAACCATTTTCATCACATGATACAAACTGGTCCTCTTCAATTTTTGATGATATCACCCCAACAACCTGGAGGCATTGAAATATTACTTACAACATTATCATTAGAGAATATTCTGAAACACAATAAACCTCACACAAATTGTTAAACATCTTAAATCAAAGGATTGTTTTCAAATACTAGGTAGGTTATGGGCTACACCCTCACCTCTCTAATTTTGTTAGAAATTGCTACATCATTATGATAATAATAATATCAATAATAAAGTACAGTGGTCCCTCAACTAACGAACTTAATCCGTTCCAGGAGCTAGTTCTTAACACGAAAAGTTTGTAATTCGAAACCTTATTTCCCATAAGAAATAACGTAAATACAATTAATCCGTTCCAGACATCCAAAAATATTCACAAAAAATTAATTTTAATACTAAATAATAAAAAAAAACATTAATAAATAACATTTACTTACCTTTATTGAAGAGAGTTGCAGGCATCTGGAAGATAGGGAGGATGACAGGGAAAGTGTGTTAGTGTTTGGAAGGGGAATCCCCCTCCATAAAGACTTCAGGTAACAAGTCCCTCTCTGGGGTTACTTCCCTTCTTTTTCTTTTAATGCCACTAGGACCAGCTTGAGAGTCACTGGATCCCTGCCTCATGAACTAACTGTCCACAGTCCTCTGTTTCTGGCGACTCTTTTAATATTTTTCTGAAGTGCAACATGGCTCTGTCACTGAAGTGGTTGCACAGATGGCTCATTTCAGCTTGCTCAGGGTGGTGTTTTTCAACAAATGTCTGCAACCTACTCCACATAGAACATATTTCCTTAATCTCTGAAGAAGGCACCTCCTTCACTCTCTCTCCCTCCTCCTGTGAAGCAATAACCTCAGCTCTGGTCTGATGCTGTTCCAGTTCCAGCTCTTGCAGCTCTTCAGTTGTTAGCTCTACCCTGTGTTCCTCCACCAATTCTTCCACATCCTCACCACTCACCTCCAACCCCAGGCTGTTCCCCAATGCCACAATATCTTCCACAACAGGCACAGGGTGGTCAGGGTCAGCCTCAAATCTTTCAAAATCCCTCTTTTCAACACAATCCGGCCACAGTGGTCTCCAAGCAGAGTTCAAAGTCCTGGAAGTCACTCCCTCCCAAGCCTTACCTATAAGGCCTATGCAATGCACGATATTGAAGTGATATTTCCAGAACTCTCTTAGGGTCAATGCAGTGTCTGAGGTCACATCAAAGCACTTCTGAAACACTGCTTTGGTGTACAGTTTCTTGAAGTTTGCAATGACCTGCTGGTCCATGGGCTGGATGAGAGGAGTGGTGTTAGGAGGCAAGAACTTCACTCTGATGAAATTGAAGTTGTCAGACAACAAAACTTCTAAGTTGTGAGGATGAGCAGGAGCATTGTCCAGTACCAGGAGGCACTTGAGTGGCAATTTCTTTTCCAGGAGGTATTTCTTCACACTAGGGCCAAACACTCCAGTCAACCATTCCATGAAAAAGTCTCTAGTGACCCATGCATTAGTGTTAGCCTTCCAATGCACACACAAATTATTCCTGTTAACATTGTGTTTCTTGAAGGCTCTGGGATTTTCTGCATGATACACCAGTAAAGGCTTCACTTTAAAATCACCACTGGCATTGGCACACATCATAAGAGTTAGCCTGTCTTTCATAGGCTTGTGTCCTGGCAGTGCCTTTTCCTCCTGAGTAATGAAGGTCCTGTTGGGCATTTTCTTCCAAAACAGGCCTGTTTCATCACAATTAAACACTTGTTGGGGGAGGAATTCTTCAGCCTCTACGAACCCCTTAAATTCACTCACAAACTTTTCAGTTGCACGTTTGTCTGAGCTGGCTGCCTCACCATGTCTCACAACACTGTGTATGCCACTACATTTCTTAAACCTCTTAAACCAGCCTCTGCTGGCTTTAAAATCACTCTCCTCACCACTGGTTCCAGGCACTGTCTTGACAAGATCTGCGTGCAACTTCCTTGCCTTTTCACAAATTATCGCCATGGAAATACTATCACCTGCTAATTGTTTATTGTTTATCCACACCATCAACAACTTCTCAACCTCATCCACCATTTTCGATCTCTTTTTCGTTAACATATCAACCCCTTTTGCAACATTAGCTTCCTTGATCTCATTTCTCTTTGCCAGGATAGTGCCGATACTAGATTTGTTTTTCTTGTACATCCTGGCAAGCTCACTCACACGTATGCCACTCTCATATTTTTCTACAATCTCTTTCTTCAGTTCGATGGTGGTCCTCACTCTCTTTACCACAGAGGTGCCACTAGGAAGCTTCTTTGGACCCATGGTGACTTATTTCACAGTGACAATCACTTAATCAACAATAAACACAACAAAAGTATTGTGAATGTTTGAAAGAGCGCGCTGGGTAATGTTCTCTCAAGTGTAAACAACGCTAGACTGGCGTCCTGTCCGCCTCACAGCGCTTGCACCTGGCAGGCAGACAGGTCCGGTATGGTTCGCTTCACGAGTAAATGTTCGCTACGTGAGAAAAATATCTGCGAAAAAAGTTCGTTACGCGATTTGTTCGCTATATGGAGCGTTCGTTAGGCAGGGGTCCACTGTAATACATAATTGCTGTAGTCAGTTTTGGGAAATTGCCTGATCTCATAATATTCACATGCCTATAACTCAGCTACTATGGAGTATTTTCTCAAAAAAAAAAAATTCTATGCATTTGACATCAGTAAACTCTGAAAATTTTAAGCCTTTCGCTGTCTCATCCATAGATCTACATCACTGACACCAGGATCACTTACACAGATCTACAGTTTGTGCACAGCTCCCTCAGATAAGGCTTGAGTTATAAATTTTGGCCTAGACATGAAATAATTAATCTGTGGAGGAAGTGTGTGCAGCATAAAAAAAAATCCTGCCTCACACAGTGCATGATGGTAAATGCAAACCTCTGATCTTGTGTTTGGTTTAAACTAGCAACTCTGAGGTGTTTTCTATGATGGTTTGGATGGTTTTATAGGCTGTTTCTTGGCATTATTGTTAGAATGGAAGACATATTACTGAAAGAGATTAATTTTGTTGGTTTCAGTATTGGATGTAGCTTAAAATCAAGTTCAAAGTAGCAGGAATATTAAATCTTTGATGATTTTCTTGAGGATGGATAAGGCCCCCCTACAACCCCCTGGTCTGTTTTGTGGGTTTTTACTGGTCTGATTCAGTTACTGGGATGCCATATACCATGACCAATCACTCCTGGTTATATTTTATTATCTAAGAAGTAGAGTAAATCTTTTTTTGTGTGATTAAGAATTCAAAATGGAAGACAAGTGTAATATAGGAGAGCCTGGGGACATGACTAATGAACAGAGAAAATATTGTTTTAGTGCCACAATAATGTGTACATTGTTTATTTTTTACTTCTTAAATGTGTATTTTTTTAATTTTATGTAAAATTTACCAAATTACTGAATTCTGTGCACTTTATAGAGTAGCTGAAATAGTTGAATGGGCAGTTCCTTGTGCTCAATCGATAGAACTGAAGGCATACTAACGAAACAGCTAAGAATTTGGACAAATTGAGAAATGGAATTGGCTTAAAATAGGACTCAAATTGGGCAAAATCATCGATGAGTAAATTCCACTGAGAGCCAACTTTGTGCCTGCATAATTCTGTAAGTTTTCCATCAAATTTCATACTTTTGGTGTCTTTACCTTCAGAAAAGATTCTCTACCATTTCACTTAGAGCAATATTAATTTCAGGGGTCTGGACAGTGAAAGGGTTAAATACCCTGTATTGAAAAATAAACACATAAGTAGTATAATGTGATCCTTTATTAACAATGTTTCGTCCACTGTGTGGGCGAAACGTTGTCATTAAAGGATCACATTATACTGCTTATGTGTTTATTTTTCCATTGTGTCAGTATTTCATACCATTTATTTCCAAATACTACCCTGTATACAATAATTTTCACTGTTGATCCAGAGGTAAACATATGACCTTAAAAATTCACAGTTTGCTCTCTCTGATACTTATTGACAAAGGAAACACAATTACATTCTATAATAAAATTTGTTACCCCATTTAACATTAAGCAAATTATGATTATTATTATTATTTTTGTGTAGAAATGGAGACTCCATAAACATCAATCAACTAAGGCAAGTTGAAATAAATTACCAGATACAACACCAACTTTTGGTTAAAAATATTTCCTTCTTTAGTGCCACCACTCATACCATCTGAGCACTGTACCTTATAATCCCACTGATTTATTTGTAGTGGGATTCAAAAGATTACAAGAATGAACAGAGGTGTAAATGAAATTGCCATCACAGAAGATACTGGAATGCGTTACAGTATACAGATGTGAAAGTCAGGAATAATATCAGTTGCATCTTTGAAAAGATGGAGCTGAAGAGAAACTACAAGGACAAGAACTATTAAGTAGAAGGAAACTTGGATGAGGGAGTATACAAATGCACATACATACATGTACAGTAGCTTTTGTAGTGAATAATGGGTATAAGTAGTAAGAGCAGGATGTGAGCTCATATTCCATGTAATTTTAGCAATTTATCTTAAACCTTCTACAGCAATCCCTTTCTAAGAGGTATTCCTTCCTTTTCTCTAACTCTATCCATGCATATCTTCAGAACTCTCCAGTCATTACAGTACAGTGGACCCCGAGTTTCAGAAACCCGGAAATGTACATTTATGAAGTATAATATTGTCAGTGCTTGTGGAAAAGTATTTTGGGAGTCTGAAATAGACTAACCTACGTGACATTTTCCTAAGGGAGTAAATTCGTTGGTAATGGCACTTGAGCAGACTTCAGGAGTGAAGTTTTACGAACTGGGGTCCACTGTACAGTGGTACCTCGGTTATAATATTTTTCATTCCAGAATGCTGTTCAAGTGCCATTCAAACAATTATCCCATAAGTAATAATGTAAAACAGACTAGTCCTTTTAGACCCCAGAAATACACTTACAAAAGCATTTAAAAAAATATACTTACATAAAAGGGCGATTTTCGGGACCATCGTAAACCGAGGTACCACTGTATTTTTAATATGTAATTTATACAAAAAAGTTTAAGAAATTTAAAATGTGTGCCATAATGCAAAATATAAATGTGACCAACCTGAGCATCATGGTAACAACGTTCCTCCAGAAGGCTTCCGCTAGTGGTACTAAATACCTTGATAGAATTCCCTGAGCCTGTGAGTAAATATCTGAAAATAGGAAATGGTATAAATATTTATGCATTCAAATATCCATACCTACCATTCACAATGGATTAATGTCTTTATAAGTCCTAGGCACTCTCATAGATATACAGGAGGGCCCTGCTTATACAGCAGGTCAAGTTCCGGGCTACTGCTGTAAAGTGAATCACTTTGAAATACATATAAAATCTGGATAACATATACAGTAGCTAGGCCTAAAAATATGCATATACAGTACACATATTACTTACCTTAAAATATTTTCAACCTACATACTTCCTATAGGTAGTAGGTTGGTAGACAGCAACCAACCAGGGAGGTACTACTGTCCTGTCAAGTGAGTGAAACAAACCTGTAACTGTTTTACATGATGGTAGGATTGCTGGTGTCCTTTTTCTGTCTCATAAACATGCTGGATAACAGGTGTATCTTGCTACTTCTACTTACACTTAGGTCACACTACACAGGCATGCACATGCATATACATACAGCCTCTCCTCACTTAACGACGGAGTTCCGTTCCTCACTTAGACCGACGAACTCGTCGCTAAGTGAGGAGCATACTATATTGGTAGTGGGTTTGTGTCATCCATCTTTGATGTTTTAATGTCACCTTTGCATCATTTATAACATTTCTGGTATATTTTTAAATGTTTATACAGTAGTGTACTGTATATTGTAATAAACAGAATAGAGGAAATCAGCTCTAATATAACATTATTTAGGTATGAATACTGGTCAGAGAGCCCATCATAAGTCCGAGGCATTGGTAATGAGTACGTCGCTAAGTGAGGATAGGCTGTAATACTCTTCGGAGGTGAGCCTTAGGGTTTATCGCTTATGTGGTATAGTGCAGTGTGGCTGCTAGCTCATGACAAGACCTAGGGCTTGCCTGAGTTGAGGGAGGGGTGTTTCTGGTGGTATGTCTGGAAACATTAGTAAGGAGGAAACACGGTCTTGCCCAGTCAACTCAAGCATCTCCAAGGTGAATATACATCTCCTAGGTGAATATACAATGTTTGCTCTCAGTTTATACACAACAAAAGAGATGTACGCTTCAGAACTCAGCCCACCAGACGGTAGCACGAGGCCTAGGAAGCATGGCACTAAATACAAAGCTTGATGGGTTACAAGTTTTGTACATGAAACATGAAATTTTGTACTACATATTCCCCAATCAATAGCCCTTATGTTTCTTCCTAGGTTATCACCACAAGAACCACAGACCTTTTTCCTCCTAGTCACACTAACTGTAGGATTCCTGCTTGTTTTATATGCCGGTACACCAGAATGATGTTGTCTTTAATGTACTATTATATAAAACATAAAAAATCCTTTGCATGACAAATAATATTCTCTAATGATATGTATAGTTACACATTTTTTTTTATTTCAAACTTCCTGGCTGAGGTTTGTGATGTGGTAAAAAACCTGGGTAGCTTAGAATTGTGTTCAGACACTAAACTGATGTCTGGGCATTGGTCACTGCAACTCAACTTTCTACCCACCTTATATACATGTATAGTTACGGTCCCTATTTAAATATTTTGAACTTTTAGCCCTATGACACACTCAGCTGCTATTAGAGAATCATGGAGACTTTCATTGCTTGTGTAATGAATTCTTGACAGTGTATAGCCACTCAATGATCATGTGGACAAATACATTTGTAATAACACACCAGACTTTCACCATCTGGTATCCTGCAGTGATTGCACTCGACTCAAAAATTCATGCAAGTGAGCTTGATACTGTTATTGACAGATTTTACTGAGATAATGAGACTGGGGTAACCTTTGCACTGAGCTTGCATAGTCACCACTCACACAATATTTACTGCCAAATCCCAAGCATGATTGCATTTTGAGGGAAATTATTGAAGAGAGTACGTATGTACTTACATTATCATACAGCAAAAGGTTCAATATAGGTAATAAAAAATTGCTTTCCAGCTAGTGAAAGTAACCAGCAATGTGACATTAAATGTTACTGCTTCATTTAAGCCCTAAACATTACTCCCACAGAATATCAAAGCAAAACTAAATATGTACAGTGGAATCTCTGGTCATGGATGCTTCTGAACATGAACAAATCGGTTCACAAAAAAAAAAAAAAAATGCCAAATTTTTGCATCTGGTCATGAACACATAATCAGGTGCCGAACAAACACAGCCACGCCAATTTTCACATTCCATGCCATTTTTTTTCGCACGTGCCAATTTTCCCCACTTCCTGTAATTACAACTGTGATAAATTTGAATTAACAATGTTTTATCAGCAGGTAGTGCCGAAACTTCTCACAGTGCCAGTACCCGGCTAGGGCTTGCCATTTATGATTTTTGGTAAATATTTTTTTTTCTCAGTTTTTGTTGGGCTATCTTATTGAAACTTGGGCAATGTATGATGGAAAGATGCTTCTTAACGTACACCAAAAAATGAAAGAAATCGGACGATAAATAACGGAGCTCACTGCTCAGCCATTAGGACTCGTGCAATAAGGATTAAGGATTAACCCTTTCAGGGTCGGTGCCGTACATGTACGGCTTGAGAGCCAGGGTCGGTGCCGTACTTACATGCCAAAATTCTAGTGCCTTCAAATCGAGCGGGAGAAAGCTGGTAGGCCTACATGTGAAAGAATGTGTCTGTGTGCACAGTATAAAAAATATCCTGCAGCACGCAGTGCATGAGGAAGAAAAAACTCCGACCATGTTTTTGGTTTAAAACAGCGACTTTGAGGTGTATTTTCATATGGTATTTATGGTTGTATGTATTCTCGTTTTCCTGGTCTCATTTGATAGAATGGAAGATACCTTGAAACTGAGCTCAAAGTAGCGGAAATGTTCGATTTTTGCCGATGTTCAAGAGTAAACAAATCACGCCACGCGTCCAATACACGTCAACTGGTGAGTCTAATATTCTTTCACAAGTGCGCTGATGTTATTTATAGCATTTTTACAATGATGCAGTAGTCTGCATAACAGTAAATCTTCCATTTTTGCGAGAATAAAAATTCAAAATATAAAGCAAGAGTAATATAAGAGGAGCCTGGAGATGTGACTAATGAACAGAGAAAATGTTATTTTAGTGCCAGGAATGTCTGTCTTGTTTTGTTTATTCTGGAACCTATATCTTTTCAAATTTGTGTGAAATTGGCCAAATTGCCAATTTCTAACCACTTTATTGGGTAGTTGAATTCGGTAAATGGGCTGTTTCTTGTACTCAATCGATAGAACAAATGGAGTTCTAGTGAAATAGCTATGATTTTAGTCGACTGGAACAATGGAATTGGCTGAAAACAGGGCTCAAAGTGGGCGAAATTGCCGATGCGTAGATATTGCCGATATTTCTAACTTCGTGAGAGAGTAATTTCGTAAGTTTTCCATCAAATTTCATACTTTTGGTGCCATTACCATCGGGAAAAGATTCTCTATCATTTCATAAGAATTTTTTTTTTTTCAATTCTTTGACCCTGGGAGCAAGTTTGCGAGCAGGGGTCTCGAGCCTGAAAGGGTTAAGGGATTAAGGATTTTATTTCTTTGCATAGTTTACAATGTGTAATTACAATATTGATTTCCTAAATACGTACGTACAAAGAAAGCCACTATCGTGCCAGGGCATTTCAGGCAGACTATGTTGTTCAAGGTTTTCTCAGTGTTATTCAAGGTTTTACATTTACGTAGTTTATTATTACACTGTGCATTCTATGGTATAATTAACTATTTTTGCACTTAAAAATCTTAAAATAAAAACAATATTTACATACAGTTCATAGGAATCTGGAATGGATTAATTGTATTTACATATAATCCAATGGGAAAATTAGGTTCGGGTCAAGACCAAATCGAGTCGCGACCAGAGTTTTGGAACGAATTACGGTCGTGACCATAGGTTCCACTATACAGTGTTAATATCAATTTAACTTTGCCCTGAAGTCTTTATTTACTAAGAACTCCCACTAATCAAGTGAGTGAAATAACTAAAAAATGAGATATTTCACTGTAAAATACACACACAACCTTTGATATACCTTTGAAGAGTTTCGAGAGTATCTACTCTCTGAGCCCGGCCATGGGCCAGGCTCGTCTGGTGCTTGCCTGGTCAACCAGGCTGTTGCTGCTGGAGGCCTGCTGACCCACATATCCATCACAGCCTGGTTGATCTGGCACCCGATGAAGATACTTGTCCAGTTTCCTCTTGAAGGTTTCTACACTGGTTCCAGCGATGTTTCGGATATCTTCTGGTAAGATGTTGAATAGTCTGGGACCCCGGATGTTAATACAGTGCTCCCGTATTGTCCCCACCGCACCCCTGCTCCTCACTGGGATTATTTTACACTTTCTCCCATATCTCTCACTCCAGTATGTTATGGCAGTGTGCAGATTTGGGACCAGGCCCTCAAGTACTTTCCAAGTATATATTATCATGCATCTCTCTCTCCTCCGCTCCAATGAGTACATGTTCAAGACTTGAAGGCGTTCCCAATAATTTAGATGTTTCAATGGCTCAATGTGAGCCGTAAACGATCTCTGAATTTGTTCCAGCTCTGATATTTCTCCTGCCCTACATATAAAAAGAGAGGAGCTTACGATGACGTTTCGGTCCGACTTGGACCATTTACAAAGTCACACTAACACGAAGGACAGGTGGAAGGGGTATTGTTTCAGTCACGGTATTGTGCCTTTTTTGTTATTTTTCACTGTAAAAGTAATCATAAAAAGGCCAAAGCTAGTATTTGATTGGCAACCAGGTTACTAAACAAACAGATAATGAATCACATTGTCAGACATGCTACATTCATATACATATTTTTAATTTGCTTATTTGTGGATAAAAAGTGTATACTTTTAGTAGGTTCATGTAACCTAACCAATAAACTGGTTGCTAGCCAATTTCCACGTAAATGGTTAACAAATAATTCATTACCTGGCTGCCAGGCAAAATGCCAGTGATTTTACTGGCATTACCAAGTCACCCATCAGTCAGATCGTCTCTGATATTTTCCTAATGTTGTGGGTCACATCCTGGGGACAAGATTAAAGGACTTCAATGCAATGGAAATCAGACAGTCCCCAATGATGCACTGACTTCATAGGGTTATCCTGAGTATCTAACCCTCTGGGTTAAAAATCTGAAAATCTGGGTGTTCTGTGGCCTGGTCGATAGCACACTCAACTCACATACTGGGTGCCCATGGTTTGATTCCTGGCACGAGTGGAAATGGTTGGCACGTTTCCTGACACCTATTGTCCCTGTCCCTGGGTGTTAGTCGACTGGTGTGGGTCGCGTCCTGGGGGACAAAATTAAAGAGAACCCCAATGAGTAAGAGTGTCTGCTCAATGAGGCAATAACTTTATTGGGTTATCCTGGGTGGGTCACCCTATGGGTTATAAATCCGAACAAAATTTTATCTCTTATCTGATTAAGAGTGTCCGAAATTGTAGATAATCAGGTTTGATCCAAGGAAGAGTTCAATTCATATTCCTTGGATCAAGAGCTCTTCGCCAGCATCAAAGGGGCCCCCGTGAATGAACAATTAAAAAAAAAACTTTTGGAAATAGCCTCAGGACATCCATACCTCTAACCTGGTCTGACACAGTACTCTAGTACTAGTAGAAAAAAAATACATACGTACTTTGAGTCTGCCGTCAGTACAGGCTTGATTTGCACCAAAGGCCCCCAGTCCGTCTGAACTGCGTGGATAGCTTCAGGGAAAGCCGCCGCCACATGATCATCATCTACCTCCATGTTGTCTTATTGTTGGGTTTGTAGGGGCCACTGACAGCTTCCACCGTACCGACTCCTGCTTACCGATGTAAGAAGAGATGTTGTCCAAAGCTGGCGATGAAAGAAAAGGGAACATGAGTCTCTTTATAAATAGAAACAGAAACTAGAAGTTTCCAAATAGACCAGGTGGACCCCCTTCACCAAGCCCCATCAGAGCGGGACCCCAATGGAAATAAGTCACTTTGACTTTTTTGGGTTATCCTAGGTCCTCTACACATATGCTGCTATGTATGATAATCACTGTAACTGTATTTGTATATACCTGAATAAACTTACACTTCACCTGACTTCAGTAACGGGCTTCCCACCAAGACCGTTAATGAATTATCCGCAGAGCGGCAAAATGGAGATGGTTAAAATTGAACCCATGAAAGGTGCTCAGAGTAAAAAGTATGATGGGGACAAGCGTCAGAGAGAGAACAGGCAAAATTTGTCAATGATGCTCAGGCGAGAGCGAGACGCCCGCACTCGAAGAAGGCTGGCACAGAAGTACCCTCCATGTAGTTAGTGATGCTCTGAGGTTACACAAATAACCCGCAATTGAAGAAAGGAGCTTACGACGACGTTTCGGTCCGACTTGGACCGAGGGAGGGAGGTTTATATAGGAAGCGGAGAGGGGCGGGAACAAGAGAAAATGGTGGAGTAATAGTGGTAGTAGTAGAGGTAGTAGTAGTGGTAGTAGTAGTAGGAGTGGAGTCAGTCAAATACTAAGAAAGAGGAACACTGCAAAGGAGCTAGTGGCTCCCTTGTATTTGACTGACTCCACTCCTACTACTACTACTACCTCTACTACTACCACTATTACTCCTCCACTTTCTCTTGTTCCCGCCCCTCTCCGCTTCCTATATAAACCTCCCTCCCTTCTTTCTGAAAAAAAAACATTATTCTAATGGTTGTAATAGACCATAATTTTTAAAGGGGTGGACCGGTAAACCAGCGGAAGGCCTCGGTCAAATGACCAAAAGCTCCAACGGCGGGTCATCATCTGACTAGGACCCGCGTCAGGAAACACTTGTCCTGTTTCCTGACGAACATAACCTAATCTAACCGTATTTCTGTTAGTGTGACTTTGTAAATGGTCCAAGTCGGACCGAAACGTCGTCGTAAGCTCCTTTCTTAAATTGCGGGTTATTTGTGTATTGTTCCAGTCACGGTATTGTGCTTTTTTTGTTATTTATGCTGAGGTTCTTATGGGCCACCAAAGTATACGCCTTACTGAGCCCTGCCTCCTGGAAAGCCGGGGAAAATGTTAAGTTTATTCAGATAATAATAATAATCAATCAATCAATCAACTTTATTTCTGGTAATATTACAAAGTGGGGTTTACATATTAAGTTATTAATACATTTTATGAATTATTTATTACACGAAGGCCAATAATATGCCTAGGTATGCCTAGGCATTTCAGGCAGTCTTATACTAGATCTTACTCTATAGTGACACAATGATTATACTGGTATTAAGGTTAGGTAATTATAGTGATTAACTAGGTTTACAAAATTGAGGTAGTACAAAAATTTAAGAATTTAACAATTAGTTTATATATTAATGGAAATGGTGACGTGTTGGCATGATACAGTTTCTATATTGGAGTGTCTTAGGCAAACTTCTGACTAGCTTTAGAATTATGAAGCAATAGTTGTATTAGAATCTTGGCTACAATCATGTGCAATAAGTGTATTTTGTTGTGGATATGTGCAAGATAAAGTAGTTTTCATGTGGTTAGCTACCAATAAGTGAGATAAGATGTTTTTTAACGGTGCTTTTGAAAATGGAGGTTGTGTCTGCAGTTCTAGAGTTTTCATGTACATTGATTTTTTGTATAGATTTAGTCGGACACGGGGAATGTCAAAGAGATGTTTGTGTCTGGTATTATGTCTATGGGTCCTGTCACAACTGTCAAGAAAGTGTTTTAGCTCAGGGTTAAAGTTGGTATTTATGGTTCTATAAATGTAGATTGCAGAGTAGTAAATTGGATGTTCTGAACAGTGAGTAAGTTTAGGTCTTTGAAGAGTGGGGGTGTGTGTTGCCTAGCGTTGGATTGCGTGATAATTCTTACTGTGGTTTTTTGTTGGGTTATTATTGGCTATAGGTGTCTTGCTGCTGTTGATTCCCAAGCACAAATGGCATATGTGAGGTAGGGATAGATGAATGAATAGTATAGTGTGAGTAGGGCTGATTGTGGTACATAGTAACGTATCTTAGAGAGGATCCCCACAGTTTTGGACACTTTCTTTGTTATGTGTTGGATATGAGTGCTGAATTTCAGGTTACTGTCGAGGTGAAGGCCCAGGAATTTGCCCTCATTATGTTTGGTAATAGGAGTGTTGTTGATCTTAATGTTTAATTGTGCGTCACCTGCTCTGTTACCAAACATAATATAGAAGGTCTTATCAGTGTTGAGCGTAAGTTTGTTGGTTGTCACCCATGTAGATATTTTTAGTAATTCGTCGTTAACAATGGTGTTGAGCGTGGCAAGATTTGGGTGGGAGATGACATAAGTCGTGTCTTCAGCAAAGAATATTGGTTTCAGGTGTTGTGATACATTGGGAAGATCATACAGGCCTAGATGACATCAATGACATACAACTATATAGAAAGCCCCTCGTTATACCTGGAGAGAGTTCCAGGGATCAACGCCCCTGCGGCCCGGTCTGTGACCAGGCCTCATGTTGGATCAGAGCCTGATCAACCAGGCTGTTACTGCTGGCCGCACGCAGTCCAACGTACGAACCACAGCCTGGATGGTCAGATACCGATTTTAGGTGCCTGTCCAGTGCCTGCTTGAAGACAGCCAGGGGTTTGTTGGTAATCCCCCTGATGTATGCTGGGAGGCAGTTGAATAGTCTTGGGCCCCTGACACTTATTGTGTTGTCTCTCAACGTGCTAGTGGCACCCTGCTTTTCATTGGGGGATGTTACATCGCCTGCCGAGTCTTTACTTTCGTAGGGAGTGACTCTCGTGTGCAAGTTTGGTACTAATCCCTCGAGAATTTTCCACGTGTATATAATAATGTATCTCTCCCGCCTGCGTTCTAGAGAGTACAGGTTTAGGAACTTCAAGCGTTCCCAGTAATTGAGGTGGTTTATCGCAGTTATGCGTGCCGTGAAGGTTCTCTGCACATTTTCTAGGTCATTATGCAGAGCATTTCGAGCAAATTAGGTAAGTTTTGTCCCAGGATGCGACCCACACCAGTCGACTCGTAAAACAATTACAGGCTTTCGTTTTACACTCACTTGGCAGGACGCTAGTACCTCCCTGGGCGGTTGCTGTCTACCAACCTCGCGAGTGACGTCAGGCAAACGTCCAGGGTGACGTCAGTGGAGTCAGGCAGCATCGTGGTGATGTCATGGGTTGATGCGGGCGCAGACCACAGTGTGGCTTGGGAGGTCTGGCTTAATCTTTCTACCTTTTCCGGGAATCGAACCCGGACGCTCAGCGTGTGAAGCGAGAGCTTTTGGCACCAGGATACGGGCCACCGTACAAGTGCACAGGTACACAAATAGTTATATAAAGTATCATATATAGCAGTATATGTGTACATCACCTAGGAAAACAAAAAAAAGTCAGACAAAGTGACTTATTTCCATTAGGGTTCTTGTAATATCAAGGACCCTAATGGAAATAAATAACTTTTGATTTTTTTTTGGGTTATCCTAGGTAATGAACACATGTGCTAAGTATGATAATTTATGTAACTATTTATGTGTACCTGTACCTGAATAAACTTACTATATAACCCTTAAAAGATAAAACAGTTAAGTAACTCACCCGTGTGAAGAACAGTTACAATTTATGGAGATATACTAGGGATAAGGTAAACTGAGTTATTTACAATAACATTAACGCGAGGATCAGATCACAGTAATTGGCACATGGATGTTACAGTAATAGATACATGTATATTAGCTAGTAAGCTAGTAAATTTATTTAGGTACAGGTACAAGTAAGTACAATTATCACATAGCTCGATCGCTAGCGCACTCAGCTCACACACTGAGGTCCGAGGATCGAATCCCCGTTACGGCTGGAAAACATTAGGACTTGTTTCCATAAGACACCTGCTGTCCCTGTTCACCCATTGGGTAAACGGGTAACTGGGTCTTAACTGACCTAATTTGCCCGAATTGCTCTGCATAACAAGGGGCTTTCTATATAGTAGTATGTCATTGATGTCAGCTAGGCCTGTATACCATGTACATTATTATTATTATTATTATTATTATTATTATTATTATTATACCAAGTAACATGTGCCAATCACCTTGGATAACCCGCCCAAATCTGGGCAAGAATTAAAAAGTAAACTGTTTCATCAGGAAGCGAAAAGGGTAACACGACGTTTCCAAGTTAGATCAGGTGGATCCCAAGCCTAAACACAGGCAGAGCCAAGTGTCGCCCCCTGAGCTCTACCACCCGGGAGTCCGGCAAATAGATGTTGTCCACGGCTTCTTTAACTGTGACGGAGGGACCCCTCAAATTCAAATTCAAATCCTTTATTTCATGTAATACAAGGTGGGGGGTACTTATAGTTATACATTAAAGTTGATATTACAAGATGGCCAATAATATGCCTAGGTATGCCTAGGCTTTTCAGGCAGTCTTATGATAGGTCTTACTCAATAGCTATACAATGGATATACAGATTGTAAGGTTAGGTTTACAAAATTTAGGTACTGGAATTTAAACATTGAGAATTTAACAATTAGTATAAAAAGTTAGCAATTAGTTTATATATTAATGGTAAAGGTGATATATTGGCATAATATAGATTCTATATTGGAGTATCTTAGGCAAACTTATGACTAGCTTAAGTATTATGGAGCAATAGTTGTATTAGAATTTTGGTTAGAACTGTGCAAATTAAGGGGAATCACAGATATCAATAAGTGTATTTTGCTGTGGTTAGTAATGTGCAAATTAAGGAGAATCACAGATATCAATAAGTGTATTTTGCTGTGGATATGTGCAAGATAAAGTAGTTTTCGTATGGTTAACTACCGGTTGGGTGCGTAAGTGAGATAAGATGTTTTTTAACGGTGCTTTTGAAAATGGAGGTTGTGTCTGCAGTTCTAGAGTTTTCAGGCAGGGAGTTCCAGATTTTAGGCCCTTTTATGCGCATTGAATTTTTGTATAGATTTAGTCGGACACGGGGAATGTCAAAGAGATGTTTATGTCTGGTATTATGTCTATGGGTCCTGTCACAACTGTCAAGAAAGTGTTTTAGCTCAGGGTTAAAGTTGGAATTAATGGTTCTATAAATATAGATAGCAGAGTAGTAAGTATGGATGTTCTGGACAGTGAGTAGGTTTAGGTCTTTGAAGAGTGGGGGGGTGTGCTGCCTAGCGTTGGATTGTGTGATAATTCTTCAAGGGAGGTTCCTTGACGCTGGTGAGGGGCTCTTGATCTAGGGAATTGGATCTGTGCTCCAGTTCCCTGAATTAAGCCTGAATACCTTCCATCTCCCCCCCCCCGGCCACATGCGCTGTATAATCCTACGGGTTTAGTGCTCCCCCATGATTATAATAATGTGACAGAGGAAGGACGACAAGTGCTGTTATCGTAAACTAGCCTGATGATATTATAATACAGAAAAGTATTAGAATTTATAGCTGGGCTTTTACCTTACAAATTGCATTGTTTATCATACTTGTTCTCAAACTTGTTTAAACTACTACCTCAGACATTCTAATTGTAAATGACTATCTTTCCTTATTATTTTCTCTAAATAGCTCGAGACCAGAATGTATAATGCTTCTGTATGAAGCTAGGCACAGATATACACAAATTAAGGGGATTACAGTTAAGCTTATATATATGGATGCTCTCTCACATACTGTACACATACTCAGAACTAGCAAACGAGTTTGAAGTAAAACAGTACAAATAGGAGCTAGCAGATTAACTGGCCATCATAATGAATAAAGTAAAAAGATCAGTAGATGGCATGATGTTGTTACTGCTACACTAAGATCAGGCATTTACTCACCTATTTGTGGTTGCAGGGGTCGAGACATAGCTCCTGGCCCCGCCTCTTCCCTGATCGCTACTAGGTCCTCTCTCTCCTGCTCCATGAGCTTTATCATACCTCGTCTTAAAACTATGTACGGTTCCTGCCTCCACTACATCACTTGCCAGAGTATTCCACTTCCTGACAACTCTATGACTAAAGAAATACTTCCTAACATCTCTGACTCATCTGAGTCTTCAACTTCCAATTGTGACCCCTTGTTTCTGTGTCTCATCTCTGGAACATCCTATCTCTGTGTACCTTATCTATTCATCTCAGTATTTTGTATGTCGTTATCATGTCTCTCCTAACCCTCCTGTCCTCCAGTGTCGTCAGGCCGATTTCCCTGAACCTTTCTTCGTATGACATTCCCCTTTAGCTCTGGAACTAGCCTTGTTTGCAAACCTTTGCACTTTCTCCAATTTCTTGACGTGCTTGACCAGGTGTGGGTTCCAAACTGGTGCTGCATACTCCAGTATGGGCCTGACGTACACGGTGTACAGTGTCTTGAACGATTCCTTACTGAGGTATCGGAACTCTATTATCAGTTTTGCCAGGCGCCCATATGCTGCAGCAGTTATCTGGTTGATGTGCGTTTCAGGAGATGTGCTTGGTATTATACTCACCCCAAGATCTTTTTCCTTGAGTGAGGTTTGCAGTCGTTGGCCACCTAGCCTATACTCTGTCTGGGGTCTACTTTGCCCTTTCCCGATCTTCATGACTTTGCATTTAGCGGGGTTAAATTCGGGTAGCCAGTTGCTGGACCAGGTGTCCAGCCTGTCCAGGTCTCTTTGTAGTCCTGCCTGATCCTCATCTGATTTAATTCTCCTCATTAATTTCACATCATCCGAGAACAGGGACACTTCTGTGTACGTATACACGTGTATAAAGAATAAAAAAAGCACAATACCATGACTGGACCAGCACATAAGAGACTGAAACTTATGACGACGTTTGGGTCCGACTTGGAGCATTAACTAGCCACACAGTGGACTAGTGACCCAACAGTGACTAGTGGTCCAAATCCTACCGAAACATGGCCATAAGTTTCAGTCTCCTATGTGCGGGTTATTTGTGCACAGATGTATACTTGAGCATATACATATGTATGCATGTGCATTTGCACATGTGCATATATGAATGCGTTTGCTTGAAAGAATACGGAGAAGGATGACGAAGTTGATGCCATGTTTTAGAATCCTGCCCTACGAAACTGGCTGAAGGCGCTAAACTTGTAGTCTCTGGAAAGGTGTAGAATTAGTATTAAAGTGTACAAAGGGGGAAAAAAAGAATAAATAAAAGGGATATAACTAGCATGTTGAAAATATCTATCCAAGACATGACTCGCAGCAATGGATTCAAGCTGGAGAAATTTAGATTTAGACGCGATATTTGGAAAAACTGGTTTGGCAATGTTGTTGTTGGGATTTATAGGGCCACTGACAGCATACGCCGTATCGAGCCCGGTTTGGCAATCGAAGTGTAGAAGAATGGTTCAAACTCCCATATAGTGTTACTGAGGCAAGAACTTCGGGTAGCTTAAAATATAGGTTGGACCGGTACATGAATAGGTGTGGGCGGGTGTGAGTTAGACCTGATAATTGTACTTATGTGTACCTGTAGGTGTCAACTTGCCAATTAATAATAACAGTATTTATTTCCAAAAAATATCTTGTGGGAATGTTTAGCTTAGGGACTGGTGTGAGTTTAACCTGAAATTATAATTTAAAGTGATGAATTTCACTTGGTTTATGCAATGGATATTACATGAAGGTTTACCTGTAATCCATAATCACAGTCCCCTGTGCCACATTGCAGGCGATTGGAATAATGCAATTAAATATTGGTGTTGAAGATTTAAAGATTAGATTTTAGATCTAATCTTAAATCTTCAACACCATTATTAATTAGTATCCAATCGCTCAATAATTAAAGATAATCATAAGAGGTACTAAAAGTCATTAGTATATGGAAAATAGTATCCAATTTTTTTAAATGAAAATGATAAATTAGGACATATACGGTCCAAATATAATTAAAATCTTTCAGAGACGATTAAAATATTTCAGAGCAAATAAAGCTTAATTGAAGCCGCTCAGAAATTGCGTTATCACGTTATGAGCATGGAAAGCTTGAAGCTAATCAGGTGCTGCCCTCAGAAATTAGTGCATGAAAAGCAGTATTTCAATTTTTTAAATTTCTTCCAAGTGAACTGGGACCTATGCAGGCTAAAATCAATCCAAACGTTTCTCTACGAAAGCAAAAGACTCTGCAGGTGGTGCAACATCACCCCAATGAAAATGAGGGGCGCCACGAGTATGCTAAGAGACAACACTATAAGTGTCAGGGGCCCAAGACTATTCAAGTGCCTCCCAGCATACATAAGGGGGATTACCAATAGACCCCTGGCTGTCTTCAAGGAGCTGAACAAGCACCTAAAGTCAGTACCTGATCAGCCGGGCTGTGGTTCGTACTTCGGTTTACGTGCGGCCAGCAGTAACAGCCTGGCTGATCAGGCCCTGATCCACCAAGAGGCCTGGTCACAGACCGGGCCACGGGGGCGTTGACCCCCCGAAACTCTCTCCAAGTATATTTCAGGTAAATAAGATTCACGAATTTTTAAAAAGTACGTAGGTTTTATGTAAGACAAGTGCACCTAACATACAAATGTTTAATAATGGTCTTGAGGACATACACATGTTATAGGTACATAATAGAACATTAAGCTGATTTAACCTAGGATAATCAAATAAAGTCAACACTGACTTTTTTTTTTAAACAAATTATCCAATGATTTCACAGAAAACAATTAGATTAATTACACACAGGATTTCCCGTCCCTGAAACCGTGTTGGCCGTCGTTGATAAGCTCAATCCTTTCTAGGTGTTCCCACTCTTCTCTGATAATCTTCTCCATGACTTGCATACTTAGTCAGTCACTAAATTGGTAAATAATAACTTGAACAACTTAACATCGAGAGATTGTTTGCTTTGAGGAAAAACACAGAACTAACAGTTTAAAGTTGACAAGAGGATATATTCCCCAGTTATTGCATAGAATCCAACAAAATTTGTGCCTATACGGTGTTAACTCGTGAAACATTCCATCCATTTCATACGATGAATCAGCCATTGAAGAATATAACAATTGTTATATTTTATCCAGAAGAAAACGCTGAACCCGTAGGGGTCATATAGCGCTAGTGGAATGGGAGGAATACAAATTCAATCCACGCAAGGGAAAAATGAGTCTAGTTCTTTGGATCAAGAGCTCCTTACCAGCATCAAGGACAAAAATAATTCAATAAGGTAAAAATAATGCTATACTATTTCGAAGTAAAAATGGCAAAATGGCCGATCAGAGGAGCCTTTCTGCATTAACCACACGGAAGCAAAACTATGGGAATGGCCTATGTGGCACTGTGTGCCAGTGGGAGCGAGCCGCCCCGGGTGGCACCATCAAGGGGTGACACCAGAGTCTCTAAAGAAGGTGACACTAATGCACAAAACATTGCTGCACCAACATAAGAGAAAAATCCTTCGTTTCTACATAGCCTATTATATCATTACAGAGTAAAAATAGGCCTATATAGGGAAAATAATTGATTTTGATGTGATAGATGATTTTGCAGGATTGAAAACAAGGAAATGTAAGATCAGATTCATTGAGATGTTAATTATACTCAAGGTCACTGAGATGGTACCTGTACTCAAGGTCACTGAGATGTTACCTGTACTCAAGGTCACTGAGATGTTACCTGTACTCAAGGTCACTGAGATGTTACCTGTACTCAAGGTCACTGAGATGTTACCTGTACTCAAGGTCACTGAGATGGTACCTGTACTCAAGGTCACTGAGATGTTACCTGTACTCAAGGTCACTGAGATGTTACCTGTACTCAAGGTCACTGAGATGTTACCTGTACTCAAGGTGAAATCGGAACTAGTGTTTCTCTGATATTGCAATTTTTTCTTAATTTTCAAGTTTTTTTTTTCATTGCCTGTTTATGTTTCCTCAATATTACTACGATTATATATTTTATCATTAATAAAGTTGAGAAGTATTCTCCTGTTCGGTTTATGGCCCTTAAACGTTCTCATTGCTAAACATTAGTCACTGGTCATGCAATGGTGACGTAACTGGAGTTTACCCCCCCCATGGATTTCATGGGGGTGACACCAAAGATGTCGCCCCAGGTGACACCAACCCTAGCAACACCACTGCTGTGTGCAGGGCACTCATGCATGCAAATAGTCCCGTCAATCTTGCCCAAGATACATTAGAGTTGAAAATTTGACGCCGATTGAATGAAGAGTTCTCGATTAATAAACGAAACTGTGATAAAGCAAATGAAAATGTTCCAAAAAACAGGAAAGTCTTCCTCCGTTCAATTTAAACGTGCCATAATTCTCTGCAGTCCCGTAAGAACAAATATTTTATTTTAAGAAAACAGTTTGACAAAATTGGCACCCACACAGTTCGATATTGATACAATACTTATTAAGATACACCTCTTTGGAAATTTCTGTGTAAACTGCCCCTTGAAAGCTGCAAAAGCTAGCAAGTGTTGTTGACACAGGCCCCGAGTTGATTCTCCCAGGCTCACAAATGGCCCTTGCAACAAATTTCCAATTACTGTTGCTGACGTGAGAATATACAAACCGTAGAGTTAACTCACTTGGTGGTGTGGCGTTGTGTCCCCTGACCCTCAGGACACCATGGAGACTGACTTCAATCTCAGAGATTAACTACCTACTTTTCCCCAGAAACGTCGGCCGACTATACTGCTAGGAATTGTAGATTTTTTTGCCTCACTGCGGGTGTGCCTGATAAGGACGAGTATCCTATACTTTGGGAAACCGCTCAAGGTTATTTTGTTCCCCAGCCAAGTGTATTAACGCCGGTATTCTGGCCATAATCTCGTCACGTCTACCCTCGGTGTTAACTGAGTCAACTGATGCTAACATATCGACATGATTCCCGTATTCGTTTTTTAATTTTTGGGTTGCCAGTTCTCTATCTAATATTCGCCTATATTAAAGGCCTAATCCTACCTATTTTAGTTCCTAGGACTACATTAATAATATCTACGGTTAGTTACTACTGTTTATACCTACCTAAAACGTTAAATATCAAATAATATGTACAGTTGCTAAGAGTGGTGTTAATGGCTCGTAAAGCTTATGTACTATAAAACGTTTCGTGTAATATTTTAGAGTTACATGTATTTGGTCTTCAATAAGTTTCCACAATCTTCATTTAGGTTTGAAGCTGATCAGAAAAGGTATTCGCTAGTTATTACATGGGAAGCAATTTACTTAATAAAATTAGCAAATTGAAATTTCTGCAGTTCAAAGCGACAAACTGTTTTAATAAAACCCAAAAAAAGATAAGATTTCTCCGGATTTTTAACCCCGAAGGTTAGCCACCCAGGATAACCCAAGAAAGTCAGTGCGTCATCGAGGACTGTCTGTCTTATTTCCATTGGGGTCCTTAATCTTGTCCCCCAGGATGCGACCCACACCAGTCGACTAACACCCCAGGTACCTATTTGCTGCTAGGTGAACATGACAACAGGTGTAAGGAAACACGTCGAAATGTTTCCACCCGCCGGGAATCGAACCCGGGCCCTCCGTGTGTGAAAACGTGTTTGAAACTGATCAGAAAATGCCCCGTGGCCTGGTGGTATAAGCTCTAGCTTCACATTGTGAGGGTCTGAGTTTGATTCCCCATAAAGGGGTGGAAACATCGGACGTGTTTCCTTAAACCGGTTATGTATGTTCACCCATCAGTAAAATGGATACCTGGGTATTAGTCGACTGGTGTGGGTCGCATTCTGGGGTCAAAACTGACCTAATTTGCCCGAAATGCTCTGCATAACAAGGGGCTTTCTATATAGTAGTATGTCATTGATGTCAGCCTAGGCCTATTCCAAGTTTTTTTTTTTTAACTCAATAAAATTTGAGTTTTACATTATATTGATTAAAATTATGTTATCCTTATTATAGAATGTATCATCAGTAATACTTTGAATCCAATCACAAGAAGCATTCATTAATGAATAAAAAAATTACTATTACTATTCAAAAACAGTTAGGTTAGGTTTGGTAAGGTTCGTCAGGAAACAGGACAAGTGTTTCCTGACGCGGGTCTTACTCATATGATGACCCACAGCTGGAGCTTTTGGTCATCTGACCAAGGCCTTCCGCTGGCTTACTGGTCCACCCCTTTAAAAACTGGCAAATTGGGACATTTGCCACCTAGTGGTAGTGTGAGCCTTGCTTGTGCCTAGGAAATCACACCAGTTTCTTGAAGATCAGGTGTTTTTATATCTGTGATGAAAGCAAAATTCAGCTTACATACATACTGGGGGGTCGATGGTTTTATTCTTGGGCGACCATGTGGGTCGCATCCCAGGAAGTGGTAGTATAACTTAAAATAGGGCTGGGTTTTGAAACGAGCTGAGGTAGTATAACAGCTCTTAGCCTATAAAATTGACGTGTAAAAAAAATAGTCTCGCTCTCTTCAGTGTGCCATTGTAGTGCAACCTCTATGGATATTGCCAATATAGTTTGCCCGAGTTCCAGCTCCTGGCACCCTTAAGGATGTTGATCTGCAGCTCCTGTCCCTTTTGAGGGTGTTGATTTGCAGCTCCTGGGCCTCTTTGAGGGAGTTAAGCTATAGGTGCTAGACTTCATAAGTGCACTGAGGCAAAAGTGGCCCTCTTAAATGTATTGATCTCATACAATAGGGAAAAGAGAAATCACAGTTATATACATACAACTTTACTTCCAAATACTGTACATGATTCAAAAGTCGTGTATATACATACATACACAACATCTACACATACATTCTCTTAACTAAATACCTAAAACATGCCCTCTAACAAAAAATATAATTTGAATCATGACACTTTTTACTGTGAAATGAAGTGATGAAAATGATTATGTAAACTGTATTTGCTTGCAACTTACGAACTATATCAAGTCACATCTACAAAGCTGGACAAATGTGACAAGATATATGACCTCAAAGATGTTAACAACTGCAATATTTATGTAAGTAATTAATATTTCTCTGCTATGGTTGCAGCTTATGTTGTGGCAATAGCTATAAGCTCAACCAAAATAAACACCATATGAATATACAAAAATAATACAGCTTTCAACAATACATCAGAAAAAATGCACATCAATGAATCATTAAAAAATAATACTGTGGAGTAATTGTGCAGGTAAAACTGACTTTGAATGCCAAATATAGATGAACTGGATCAAGTAATATTCATGATATGCATTTTTCCCCCCTCAAACAAGGTATACTCTCTATTTTGAATGAGAATTCATAATTTAACAAAATGATAATCTCACCTTTGAAATAATGCATGAAAACGTAAATAACCATGATGACTATGTACAAATATGTAACCACAGTTGAGTTTTATAGTTTACACCACAGCACCTAGGCCTCGTGCTGCCGTCAGGTGGGCTGAGTTAAACCTAAACCTCAAGGTAGGATTAGACCCACGTCAGATGGCAGCACTTGCCTAGTGGCATGAGCACGAAATATAAAACCCAAAAGCGGTTACAAATAATAACAAGAATTATACAATGCCTAATAGGAATTAACTCAGTTTGATGTTGTCTTTAAATGGGGATCATATTTCAAAAATCAATTAAATAAACAATCTCAGATGTATAGAATTTGCTACATTCCTTCAAATTTCATAAACAATTTAATTTTTTTTTAGAAAATGAGCAAATAAAAGACTCAGTATGGATTTGCATAATTACAGGGTAATGAAATTTTGAATAAAGAACTGCATAATAATATGCCTGATTGCAAGACTATGTTTGAAAAGCCCGAACCATAGTGATATGTACTGTACACATATACAAACATGCATATACGTACATATATATACACGTATATAAAATCCATCATGTAGGTTATCGTCTATAGCAATCTCGGCGCTGTCTTGTTAACACAAATATCACTGAGAGATATCTCGCTAAACAGACTTTAAATTACGTACAACCAAAATCTGCAAGCTCACCCCTTGATAATCTTAAGGGTCAATCCACTTTCTCAAGCATACACTGCATAGAAGGGAAAGGTTGAAAAATTACATTTCCATTTTTTACAATATTTAAATTCTTTGATTTATGTCTTGCAAAAGATCGTTCATAAAAAAAAGGAGATAGTCTGACCATGGTACAGTTGCCAAGAGTGAGGGAGGCGGAGGTAGAGTTATCCCAGCTCACAATAACCTTCCACAGCACACATGATGGGTGGGAATCATTCTCATCATATATTAGAATTACACAACTGTTACATATATTGTGTATATATATATATATATTCTCTTCATATTATGTGAGCATCATTACATTACTTTCATATGAGATATGAAATCTAACTCAACAATGGATGGGGGAGGGTGCACGAAAAAATGCAATTTGTACTCTTGAGAATATATTAATAAATATGGTTGACCAGGCAAGCACCAGACGAGCTTGGCCCATGGCCGGGCTCAGAGTAGATACTCTCGAAACTCTTCAAAGGTATATCAAAGGTATGGACAGCCCTTAAATAAACAGCAGTGATTGAGCTTGCTCTAACTTCTACATTCATAAGGATTTGTAGACCATTACATCATCACATAAATTACTTTATGTCCTCAAAGTAATGATCTGCCAAATGGGTGTGAGATGGACAACACTTATCACTTGTTTTGGAACATTTCCTTTGCTTCCCAATACAGAAGTGCAAATAATCTCTATGTGCAATAAAATTATTTATAGTACGTGTAAATTAAAAGTGAAATTATTACTGCACTAAAAAAAATTTGGACATAAGTACATTCAAATAGTTTTTTTGTGGGTGAGGGAGGTTTCTTAGTGAAAATGATATACTACATACATGTATGTATAATGGTATAAACTCTGTAGCTACATTCTGTTCACTGTGGGAATGTAACAAATGTATTGCAATGTCTGAGAAGTACAATAGCAAGCACTGTGACTGTTCTCTATTATAATCACAGTTTGTCAATAAATTATTTTTTTTTATATTTTAAATGAGATATGATAATGCGTAAAACTATATTCTTAAAAGTTTATTAGTCTTATATACGTTTTTGATATAATGTAAAGGACACATTCCAGCTGTAAATATACTTGACTAGACAGAAATAGGAATGAATAACTAGATAATAAACTAAAATTCATTACAGTTTTTCTAAGCCTCTTTCAATACAGTACTTTCAAACACAACAAATTCAGAACACTTACTGGAGATTTCTAATGACTTGAAAAATACTCTACTATACTGTCACAAAATATCTAAAAGGCATGACACACACATATGTCACCCACAGTAAGTTTGGATCAACTTCCTGTGATGTTAGATCGTCTTACTACTTGCTGCCTACCATGTAGCTCGAAAATGGTATAATACTATGTTTTATCACTGTAAATGTTACTTAGCTCAAAACAGAATGGTGTTGATACAATTGATTTTGCAGAACTAGTGTTATAATAATGATGTTACTGTTCCTGTCATAGGAACTAGTACGTGCTTTCATAGCCAATTTCCTTTAAACTGCAAAATAACAGTACGTTTATAACAACTACAGTAGTGTAGTTTGAAACACTTCTGTGATTTTTAAAAAATAATTATAAGGAGTAAAATATGAATTTTTGAGATAAATTATGTAAGAATACTAAAATATTAAAATTAATTTTGCAAAGACATACTATATGTACATAAATTCTTGAGTTATCTATTATAATTTGAAATTCTATTACTGAAAGTTCTGTGATATGAGTGGCTTGTATATAAGAATACTACATCACAGAGGCAAAATAGCATAAGCAATGAAAAGAATACCAGTTCTGCGTATGAAACTATTGTATATAGGCCTATATGTATTGCTGTTCTACATGGCAATATAGGTAAGTAATATGTATTCACCTTACATACCTTCAAAATTTGGTCTTTATACAAAAATATAATTCAATTGACATCTTCAATCTCTACTAAGCTTTTCACCCCTCCAGCATATTCTGCAACATTTCATCAATAATAGGTAAGGTCACAGCCAATGTATCCAGCGAAAAAAAAAAACTGACTTGTGAAAAATTTAGCCAGAGCTGCAGTATTTAGACCAGCAAAATACTAACCCTATGACACAAAACATCTATTTCCATTAAAATACCCTTCCATATCACACAGTGTAGGAAGGAATTACCAGTAATGAGCCTAACTCAAAGCATCTCTTCAGTTCTTCAGGAATTCAAGAATATGTAAGATGTAAGATGTAAGATATATATATATATATATATATATATATATATATATATATATATATATATATATATATATATATATATATATATATATATATATATATATATAAAGGGAAAAGTTGTACCTCTGACAACTAAAAATGTACTTCATTATATTAAATAAATAAATAAATCATATCATTACAGCTCAGTACTGATTCCTTCTTGGACCTTTTGGCATGGGATGTGAAGAGTGACACCAAAAAGGTGTTGTCCACTAGTACAACCAATTTATGTACAGTTTTAGCATGTCTACAGCACAAGATGGCATGGCATTACAACATATAATAATTCAAAAAAATATGTCATGATTATATGCAATCAACCTTAAGAGAACTATAGAAGAGCAATGACATACAAAAATTGGTTGAAGCAGCCAGCTTCATAGCGGATTCGATAATTCTAATGCTTCCTATTAATATTTTACCTTTCACAGTAATATAAAAAGCTTTTTTGGTGATTTTAAAGTTTCCAAATCTATCACAAATTAAAAATATACCCCGAATCAAAGAGACGAAACATGACAAATCATTGCACGATTTGAAAATATCAAATCACATCATACATAAAGAAGTGCAGAAAATGCAGGTTCCTTGCAATACACCCCTCATGCATTATATTATACATGATTCTGCAGAGTTGGTGTACATGCAATTATCATCTTTCACACAACCTGTGGATTACCTGCATGCACATTTTGTCTAGCTATCTTAAGTGTCAATCAGCATTTCATTTGGTAAGTTATAGTTTTAATATGAACTATAAATAGTTTCAAACACTGTTTGCACCATATGCTGTTTGCTTAAAGACTGCTGTAATCTCATCAATAGTGCGGCCTTTAGTTTCAGGTACCTTAAACCATGTGAAGATGATGAAACCAGCCAATAAGACCACGAAAATTAGGAACACATACGGACCCGTCAGCTGTGGGAATATCATAATTGTATAAGTATTTGATTAAAAAATTAAACATACAGTACAGTATATAAAATCAAGAGGTACTCATAAAACAGTATAATCAATAGTTCCCAATTAATCTACAATGCAATATGACTGAATATAGTAACAATATTTTGAAAAAACATACACATTATCTTTGCAACTCTTACCTCTTGTAGTGGCAAGAATCCAAGTCCAACAAAGAAAGCTGCTGTCCAGTTGACTGCGACGGCAATGGATGAGGCTGTTGGACGGGCATTCTGAGCAAAAAGCTCAGTAACGAAGAACCAGGGAATAGAGCCAGGACCAGTTGCAAACATCACGACGAAGAAGATTACAAGGAAGATGGAAAAGTAGCTGATCCAGGATGCAACGTCCTTCAGCAATAGACAGATGAAGAGGAGGAAGACATCAACAAGCATGCCACTCAAACCAGCCAGCATGAGTGTCTTGCGGCCAAACTTCTCAACCATGACAAGGGAGGCAAATGTCATAAGCACATTCATTGTTCCCATAGCAATGGTTGCATTCAAGGCAGCTTCGTCACTCAGGCCAGCTGACTTGTAAATCTCCGTTGAGAAGAAGATGACCTGTAAGCAACAAGTTAAAAAATTAATTTATACCATATGTTTTAAATAGCAAATATATCTTAAATAAGTAGAAAAAAAATCATAAGTTATTCAAACAAAATTAAATTTAGGTAAAGCTGCTTATTATACAGGTAAATGTAAGTAACTTATTCTCCTTAAATTTCACAGGGTGAGAACTCTTAATTAATAAATGTGAGTGATTAAGATAACTTACTTACAGCATTGATACCAGAGAGCTGCTGAGCCATCATCATCATCAAGGCGATAACAAGAGGAATGCGGAGGGTTGGATTGGTTAGAATTTCTCGCAAAGACACAGAAGGCACTAGTTTGGATGCCTCTGCTTCATTACGCATCTCTCCCATCTCATCATGGACGTTCGTTGTATCTCTGAGCCATGTCAGTGCTGAAGAATAACTTATTTATTACTACAACATACAATTATATATACGTATGTAAATGTATATATAATACAATATCTACAAAACCTATCATGTTTTGCTAATTACTGTATGCACTTTTTTAAGTTTCAAATTGTCATAAGTTTCTTTCTCCTATGTGTAGGTTATTTGTGTATTGTTCCAGTGATAGTACTGTGCCTTTTTGTTCTTCAATTGCAGTATTTTCATTGCTTGACCAAAAATTAGGGGTTAACTCAAGTAATAGTTTTCAGAGAGGATCACGCTCATTACAGCAACATTTCACTAAAACAAACTAGCCTCTATGACTGTAGTAATGTCTCAATATTTGTAATCAGCTGGAAGACTAATAAGAATGCTAAAATATATAGTATTACAATTAACAATGTATTTTAACTTACCCCTCTGTGCTGCTACTGGTTCATCTTTACTGATGAGGAGGAACTTGGGAGACTCAGGGCAAACAGGTAACGCTGCCAATTGGAAGATAGCGGGTAGGCCAGTCAGGGCAAGCAAGATAGGCCATAGGTCCATTGTGCCCAAGATGGATTCCAAACCCATAATCTGAGAGAACTGTTAACAAAGAATTTGATTTAGAATTATATTTTAAAACTATTTTGTGTATGGAAGGTTTATAACAATAATAATTCTATCTAAAAACTTTCTTTACGGTCAATTTGATTTAAAAAATGGCAGTTTTGATATTTTTTAGGTTGTGGAGAATTTTTTATAACTGTATCATATGACATAATAGATAAAATGCTAAGGAATATGTTAATACAAACTAGGATTGTTACTCAGGTACTTCTAACTAATTTGAAGCAATCATGACAGTTGACAGTACTTGTACTCACTAAAATGGAAATAGTAAGGACCAGTTGATAGGCAGTACCAATTGCGCCTCTGAGATTCACTGGAGCGATTTCTGACAAATACATTGGACAGAGACCAGCATTTAGACCGTTGTTGATACCAATGACAAAGCGACCAGCTATGAGCATCTCATATGAGTGAGCCATTTTACAGAAGCCAAAGAGCACAGCTGCTATTATGGCGAATATGTTGTTCAGGAGGAGTCCGCCCTTACGGCCAAATCTAAAAACAATATATAATATATCATTAAATATATACTATACACACACACACCACATATATATATATATATATATATATATATATATATATATATATATATATATATAAATATATAATATAATATATATATATATATATATATATATATATATGTCGTGCCGATTAGGTAAAACTGGTCAATTAGCAAGAACTCATCTAAAATTAAGTCCTTTCTAAAATTTTCTCTTATACGTTTAAAGATATATTTTTTTCATTTATGTTAATGTAAGAATTTATAATTTTGTACCAAGAGAAACTTTGAAAACCTACCTAACCTTATTACAACAAGCGCAATTTAATTTTGCCTAACCCAACTAAATATATTTTAGATACGTTAACATTAATTTAATAATAAACAAACACAATGAAATATATTTTTTTCGTTATGTTAAGAATGATTTTGGCGAAATTATTGCATACACAAATTTTCACTTGTCTTATATGGCAAGGTGAGCGTTGCTATTTAAGCCAAAATCGCAAGTTTTACCTAATCGGCACGACATATATATTATATATGGTGTGTTTGAACTTTACTTTCTATGGTAACAATTAGATGAAAAAAAATCATCTGTATAATAATTTCCACTCTTACCATCACAGGTTTTAAGAAAAAAAAATTATATTTTGAAAAGCTAATAATTACATACCTACTTCCAAATAAGATATATGATTTTTTTATTCATCATCATGATTAAAGGTTCAAGTCTAATTTTCTTATGCTCAATTAGTGGTGGCTATGGGGTTGAAACTCACCGCTCAGCAAAGAATCCAGTGAGGGCTCCACCGATCATGCCACCGATGCAGTAAATTGAGACCATGATGGAGATAATCATGGTTTTCTCGGTCTCAGTGAGGTACATCTCACTCCGGTCATAACTGGTGGTGTTCATCCAGTCACCGACGAGCTGTGTGAATTATTATTATTAGTATTATTATTATTCTAACAGTGGATGGTATTGGAAATACCAACAAGCTGTAGTTAATAACACACGAGCAACAACTGGAAACTAAATTTAAACGTTCCCAATTCCTGCTTGTATGTCCTTATCAATCATTACTGTACTTGTGACAAATGCTAAACCCAAAGGGTTAGGCAACGCCTGGAAAACAGGATAAACCGAATTTGATTCGAATAACGGAATGATACAAATGTGTATTTCAGGAGAAAGAATAAATTACCTAACAAACAATGGTATATTAAATGCAAATGAGACTAACTGAATGGCCTATGGAAGGCCCTAATAAACCGTCCTCAAATTATACACTTCGTTTTCTAACGTGTTATTTTTGCTCGTTTCAAGATTATCTAAGAAAACAAAACTAAATATCTTTATTTTAACTCACTGGAACCGACTTGAGATGAATGGCATTGGTTTAGTGAGATAGGTACAATGCGCATTGTGCAGCAATGCTATTATATAGGTCATAGGACATACAAAATTAAAGTATGCGCTATGATGACTACTAATAAAACCGGCACACAAGATATTTTTTCATACAATGATTTTCTTGCAATAGCTGAAATTCAACCGCAATCTAGTATGCAGGTGTTACACTCAGGATAACAAATTCTGATTGGGTGGTGGATTTGCATCACTCCAACTGAATGCCAAACTTTTTGACATACAGAATTTGGCATCTTCCGCACCAAAAAAAAATGAACGTACGTATTCCGACGAATTAAGAAACTGTAATCCTCATTGTCAGACGTAATTTTCCCGTTTATGTAATTTAGGTTGTTAAATTACTAACCTAAAGGCTGTTTGGATAGTTCAGAAATTAGAGTAAAATATCTGATAATGCCTGATTTAAGCCTGCACCTACATCATAATGTTCATATAACATATTTCACATAGAATATGCACTCTTTTATTCCGTTATATGAAGATAAACCATACGGAATGATGTGAAAGAACTGCTACAATGCATCTTTTCTGCTTTTAATATACAATATAGGTAAATACTCTGCTTTATTAGGAACATAACATAAGAATGGGGTACTGCAACAGGCCTACTTTCCCATGCTACGCAGTTCCATCAAAATGTAACCTTTTATTTTTTTAACTAACGGAGTGTTAATTTGAAGAAAACTGGCAACTAGTGGCAACACAGCAAGTGAATGTTGTGCCAAGTCTGCGAGGAACTTGGCACCAGTTTCCTCGTCCTTGTCAATATGATACATGTGACTAAGATGATCATTATTAGTGCAACATACATCTATTCCACAGCACTAAGGTCACCTTCAGGGAGTTAGTGATAACAAGCTACTTGATGCTGTATAAAAATGATGCAATGGTGTATGCCCATAATATAAAATTTGTTATTAACGTATTAGTACCTGGCGTTTACCTGGAGAGGATTTCGGGGGTCAACGCCCCCGCAGCTCGGTCTGAGACCAGGCCTCATGGTGGATCAGGGTCTGATCAACCAGGCTGTTACTGTTGGCCGCACGCAAACTGACGTACGAACCACAGCCCGGTTTGTCATGTACTGACTTTAGGTGCCTGTCCAGTGCCTTCTTGAAGACAACCAGGGGTCTATTGGTAATCTCCCTTATGTATGCTGGGAGGCAATTGAACAGTCTTGGGCCCTGGACACTTATTGTGTTGTCTCTCAATGTACTCGTAGCGTCCCTGCTTTTCATTGGGGGAATGTTGCATCTCCTGCCGAGTCTTTTGCTTTCATGAGTGTGCAAGTTTGGTACTAATCCCTCTAGGATTTTCCAAGTGTATATTATCATATATCTCTCTCGCCTGCGTTCCAGGGAATACAGATCAAGGACTTTCAACCGTTCCCAGTAATTTAGGTGCCTTATCGTACTTATGTGTGCCGTGAAAGTTCTTTGTACACTCTCCAGGTCAGCAATGTCGCCAGCCTTGAAGGAGGCCGTTAGTGTACAGCAGTATTCCAGCCTAGAGAGAACAAGCGAATTGAAGAGAATCATCATAGGCTTGGCGTCCCTAGTTTTGAAGGTTCTCATATACATAGATATTTGTCTTAGAGTACAGACACCGAGTTTAATGTATATTATGTATTAGATACGATCTAAATCTAACAAACTAACACACTACCACTTAATTATTTCCTAGTATTGTACTTGGCACGCTTCTCGATGCATTAAAGCCATGTATTCCAAAAATTTGCAGTGTTGATTGAGCCTAATATGTTATAGCACTTCAACGGGTGTTGTGATACTGGTAAAGGACTCTTGATCCAGGTGATTGGAGCTATCCTTAACTCGATTGGATCAAACTTGATTACATCTCATTCTCCAAGCACTGTATGATCCTTAAGGGTATAGGTAGGTAAACTCAAGTAGTATAAAAGAAAGTTGAGTTAGCCAACAGTCATGTGAACAGTGTGTACTGGTAAGTGGGTGGGTGCAGGTGGCAAGTGTATGCAGGTGGCTGGGTAGCTGCAAGAGCTAGTTAAGTGTGTATTATTGCCAAATCCGGACCCACGGTTATTGTTTGTGCAGTACTGTGCAGGTGGTTGAAATTTTGTAATTAGTTCAAGTTTTGAGAAACTGATGGTTGAGGAATTATCAGTATAGACGTGTGGTGCTGGTACTCACTTTGAGAGGGGCATTGATCACCCCGAGGTTGAACCCATGCTGGAACGCTGACCCAAATGCAGCTGCGATGATGACATAGGACAGCCGGGCATTGAGTCCCTGAAAAAAAAGACACCATATCTATTAATATCGTTCTCAATTCTTACTATTGTAAATCCTACACATTATTTACTTTACATATCAAAGTCACCCAAGCAGTATTTTTTTTTACAGGCAAAATGCAATACCTACTATGTGCGCATAGAATATATACAATTATAGTGTACTGAAAAATTAAGGGAACTGTAGTTGGTCACTTATCGAAAATACTTTTGTCTAGACCATACAGCCTATAAATAAAGTCAAATACAGATGGCCCCGGAACTTCAATAGAAAAAGTCAAAATTTTACCTCACCAAATGATTATTATCTACTATTTATGCCCTCATATTATTGAACTTACTACATTATAAAAAAAACTTCATAACAGGGAAAAGGAGTGGCACTGTGGCAGGTGCTAGTCAGCCGTGGAAGGTTAACCAGGGAACTATGTGGGCGTCCTTGATCTAACAGTTTCAGAGATTATCACATTTCTTGTTCGTTTAGTATATATAGCTGTGCAGAAAGGTTACGCTGACGATTTGATTTTAGGAAAAATTCATCTGAGAGAGGGAAAAAAAGGTATCAGGAAGTCTTGCGGAAAAAAAGGTCACGGGAAATTCTGAGATATGACAACCTCTACAACATTCTTTAATCTGATCTGTCCTCACCTAACCGGTGAGGAGCTCTTGATCCAAGGAACCGAATATCTCCTCCCCTTGGATCGAACCGAATGCTTCTCATTTCCAATACGCTAAATGACCCCTACGGGTTTAAAAAAAAATCCAGAACAGACAACCTAACCTAATCTATTCAAATGATATATATATACATATGTATATCATAGATGACGTGTCGGGTTCCAGCTCGGGAACTCTAGTGATGTATGATCATGTGTGAATAATTTGATCTCATACTTCTTGCTGTCAGCCAGGGGAATTTTTTCGGATGCTTAGACATCACAAACTGATAAGTGTATTAACAAAAATGTGCTTTATCTCATAGCTAACATGTGAGGTTTTAAGTCATGCCGTTAGCATCCCAGCCGACTGTGTGTGTTTATATATATATATATATATATATATATATATATATATATATATATCCTGTTCACAGCAGGATTCGAACCTGCATACGCTACATCAAAATACGCATTACTTTTGCTCTATATCCAATGACAGCCGTCTGTGTTAGGCTCACTGACCATGATGTCAGCTCAAAGCATCTAGGAAAAGCGATAATGATGTGTTTTGGGAGGCTTCCTACCACTATCACCGTGTGGATCTAAGACTTGTTTATCATGGACAAGTAAACACCTTGCAGTGCTCCTTGTTTTAAGAACAAAACACAATGATGGAGCGAATTTTAAACATAAGCAACCAAAAGATGAATGTGTAAACACGGCGACGTGTGGGATCGAACCCGTGATACGCGGGTGACACTACTGCGATACACTCGAGAATCTGTGCAGAATAGGGAAGGTAGATATGATTGCTAATATCTGAACACATCACAGGTGGTAAGGGTTAACAACGCTGGTAAACCTGTGCTCTCTGGGATCCTCACCCGTGTAAAAGTTTAGGCACAATGCATTACCGACAGGTTAATTAAAAAAATAACTAATTATAACTTAATAATTATTCTAGTCATTTCGATTACTGCAGTTTATGGAAGAGATTGTATCGCTGTTTTAGTGATTTCGTTCAGTCTTCGCAAATTTCAATAATGTTTCTTCATATTTTACTTATCTTTATATACAGCACACAAATTGAATATGAAATAAAGAAGAGTTGAAAGTATAGAACAGATATAAGAATGTTCACAGAAACCTTGTTGAACACTAATAAAAAGTTAACGTGTAAAAACTGCATGACTTTTTTTTTTCTCCGTGCCTAATTAAATGTTAAAAGTGCTTCTATAAAAGTAAGAAATAACAAAGCCTTGAGTTCAATCAAACTACTCCCTCCGTAACGCATGTATAAATGTGAGGGAGACAGCGATGGAGAACGGAGTGTGAGGGACTGAGGAAGTGGGAGAGAGAGAGAGCTGAGAGAATGAGCTGATGTAGGTAACAGCTCTTAGCTTGTCAATAAAGTTAGGAACCCTTAACTTGTAAATAGCTTGTCAATAAAGCTAGGGATCCTCAATCTAAACTTGTCAAACCCTGTGTAAAAAACATAAAAAACAAAAAACAAAGAGAGAGAGAGAGAGAGGGGGGGGGGAGAAGGGACAGAATGGTGTGTTGGAGGTGGAGGGAGACAACTTACTTTGCCAACGTGGCTGGCCGGTACAGGAAGCTGATACCACATTTTCCCTCTCTCTCTCTCACCTGTCTTATCCTACCTCTCACCTCTGCCTCCCTCACACCTCCCATTTGCTCTCCCCACACTTCTCGCATTCTCAATCTTTCTCACACTTCTTACTCTCCTTCACAGCTATCTCTCCCTCACATCATTCTCCTTCGTAGGTCAGTGGTAGCGCGTTCGATTCACAACCAAAGTATCTTGGTTTAATCCTGGGCAAGGAGGGACGTACTGCTCCTATTCAACTGTCATTAAGTAGATACCTAGGAATTAGTCGACGGTTATGGGTGGCACCATGTGGATGGACCTAAGGAGTCCTTGGTAAGAACCCAAGTGGGCATCGCCACATTTGGCTCTCTTGGGTTATTAATCCCCTCCCACATACGTACTTTCTTCACATCACTATCCTTCACACTTAATTATTTCCCTCATTCTTCATTACGCCTTATCTCCTCACTATTCGTCACCTCTCACACTTGAACTTAATTCCCTTATCTCACATACACACACACTCGACCCCTACACCCACATATAGGTGAGTACACACGAACTGTGACTCGACCCCTGCAACCACATATAGGTGAGTACACACGAACTGTGAATCGACCCCTGCAACCACATATAGGTGAGTACACACGAACTGTGACTCGACCCCTGCAACCACATATTGGTGAGTACACACGAACTGTGACTCGACCCCTACAACCACATATAGGTGAGTACACACACACACACATCCGGTCTTCTCTCGGATGTATTATCTTCAGTCAGCAACATACGAGTTTGATCATAAAAAGGTAGCCAAAATTCTTAGAAACACCCAGTACAATCTTATATAAAGTTAGAGTATGATAAACTTTACTCTTTCAGTAAATCGATAATTTTTTAACATGGCCTTACCTGATGGTAAGTAATCTCTCGTATTATGATATAAATGTCATAAAAAACTAAGCAATGAAAAGGTAACTCCTACATAAACCATACCACGGGTGGGGTTAGAACCCGCGATCAGAGTCTCAAAGCTCCAGTGGCTAAAGCGACGGTCTGGAGTTTTGAGACTCTCTGACCGCGGGTTCTAACCCCACCCGTGGTATGGTTTGTTTGCAAATCGTGTTATTACGACTTCATGGGTCAACTCCTACATGTATGCAATATATTCTGCTCAGCGATTCATTGTCCGTCCGTGTGGGATTTACCGGTCTCTTGTATTATCTTTAACAAAAATCCTTCATTCTCAATAAATTCGTGCACTAAGTTCCTTAATATGCAGAAAGTTTAAAGCTTTAGAAACAATTACAAGTTCTTTATACACTTCCGACCTCACAGTGTCATGCATACGCAAAACAAAGTATTTCCTCTCTTAAAACTAAAGCACTCTTACGATCGCACCTAAGTACAAAGCAAGTAGGGATAACTTACCCCTACTTTCATAATAACCATGATGTCTTCTTAGAGTGGCAATCTATACAACAGATAAAGATAAAGCAAACAAATGCTTCCAGGTAATGTGCTCAAGCTCTTCTGTGATTTCTGTTCACTGATGATAACACTTCCCTTCTGCACCCGGGTGTTGACTTGCTGTACTCTTACGCTCCAATGCTACCAGTGGAGTGTCTAGTGACAACTGAAGCCCAGCAGCTAGGTGTGTAACCTTATAAATAGTCTCGGCACTAGGTTGCCGGCTCAGCTGAGGTTCGTGGTGGGCGGGTGTAATGTGACGTCACAGTAGGAGGAGCTTAGGTGATGCGGGCGCCTAATGCATAACCTATTCTTCCCTTTCGAGTGGCATAATATGCATTACATCTAACTTGCTTAATATCTGTTAGAGTTTACACTGAATGAAATGTAAAAGTCATGTGAAGAAGTGCAAGGAAAGTTGGCGCGTGACACAGGGTGGGCGGGTTTGGCTAAATCTGCTCCCGGCTTACTTATGCATCAGCTGACAAAGCCTTGCCTACTGCAAACTGTATATCTGCCATCTTCACTCTGAGGCGACAGGGGCTGACTTTTCCCGTGATATTACAGGAAGAAAGTTGAAAAAGATATTTCCTCGCGTCTAGTCACGAGTATTATCATTTATAAATATACAATATATATATTGACAAGAAAACTATTTTAATGAGCTCGATTTTTTGTCGCTCAGGATGAGCATGGAGTGCACAATAAACTAGCCTCCTAGGCGGCACAACCAACTACAGTTTGTGTATGCTGCGCACACACATTCACAGACACATGTGCAAACACAGGTGTATGAGTAAAAGCTTCACGAGGCTTGTATAAACACTTCTGGTTTTAAGCTCCATTTTACAGCTATCCTATATATATGTAATTGTAGCAGGATCATGTGCACCTGGGTTACCCTAGGTTAGTAATTGTTAAATCTCTCTCTCTCTCTTCTGGAGAAGACTTATTTCGATTATTATTATTACTATTATTATTATCATTAAGGGAAAACGCTAAACCTATCGGGATTATACAGGGAATAGGGAAACATTCAGGTTCGAAATAAGGAAGGGGAGGATAGGTTCAATTCCTTGGATCAACAACCCCTCACTGGAGGAAGACTTACCACGAATTATTAACCCAGGATAACCTGAGAAATCAAAGCAGCTTGACAGAAAACCATTATCAACAAAGACTTGGATTCAGAGATGGAGTTGTAGATGAGTGAAACTACCAGATAGCGTTACTGAAGTAAGAACTTTGGGTATCTTTAAGTATAGGTTGGACGGGTACATGAGTGGGTGTGTGGGGTTGTGAGATGTATCTGCCTCACATGGGACAGTAGGTGTGTGTACACACACACACACACACACAATATATATATATATATATATATATATATATATATATATATATATATATATATATATATATATATATATACAAGAGAAGAGAGGGAGAGGTTGATTTTAACGTAGCATTCAGTGCAATCACCGGTCACGAGTGGGCCAGACATAAATATGTATTTTCATCAAATTCCCAGCCCATGCTGTGGTCGAAGACAAGGCTTTTATTTATGAACTTAAACTTGAATAGACCAGAGTTCAATCGCCGAATAATTATAGTCTCTCCTGGACTAGTGGCACAGGTGCCAGGCTAGTAGGTTTTAATGGCATAGCTGGCGAATGTATGAGCACGAGGCCGAACCTCGGAAGCAGCACTGGACACAAACTAAATACACATGTAAGTACCAACGATGACTGTGTCAAAGAGAACATGATTAAAAAAAAAAAAAAACCAGAGGGAGAGCGAGTTGCATCCCATGGATGTCATATGACGGCTGACAGAACTGATTATGCAAAGGAAATGTTTTGGTCAGATGCGCCGTCCGCTCTGAGGCAAGTGGGCGATGAGTGCATGACCGCAGCACACTGCACATACACTAGTCGCAAGATAACTAGTCGCAGTACACTAGTCGCAGTACATAGTCGCAGACACTAGTCGCAAAGACACTAGTCCAGCCTAACATGCTAGTCACAGTACACTAGTCACAGTACACTAGTCACAGTATACTAGTCACAGTACACTAGTCGCAGTACACTAGTCACAGTACACTACTGACCATGAACAACAGTAATGTTTAGCTACGGATAAACATTGCTCCAATAAAGGCTTGTTTAGCAGCGTGTCTTTTCTTCACAACGTCGTATGAATGTTAAAATTGAATGTTATGCTTACTTATGATGGTTGTGTATGTTCTTGTTAACCTTGGTGTGCGAGTGCACGTTCATGTCTTAGTTTAAACTAGAACTAGCTAGTTTGTATACCCGCCCAGCTTGCAACATCCCACTAATATATTACGGTCTTACCTGCCTTACCACTCATTATATACCTCAGGTTTAACCACACTAAAATGAATGAAGACCCTTCTATCAGGGTGTACACAATATATATCAACACTTTATTGGGATGAAACTGGGTATATTATCTTCTCTTATTATTTGCGATACATAGTACCAACACTATTAACTATTCACAAGAAATGTTTGAAATATGGGAATTCTTCGGCAAGCACCCGCTATATCATCTACATTGATTCTCCATCGTAGTTGTGTCATGTAACTTCCAGGAAGTGCGTATATTTTGTGTATATATGCTACGAGTTTACAGTAATCCACATTTTAGGGATTAACGCATCCTTGATTGGCGGGGAACAGGTAACATGCAGTTTTAATGACATTCGTGTACTCGACAGGTCTTGAAACTAATAAATTAACCAATTCATGTAACTTCCTTCAAGCCTCTAACAAATTCTGTAAATAAGTGTCAATCCTTAAAGCCAATGCGATCATCAGTGCGATGTAAGACAAGCTGAAATGCAAGATATATTTTAAAGGACAGACATACGCTATTAATATATCCGAGAATCCTAACTATACTGTTTTTTCTAGGCATAAATTATATTGCTAGTGAAGGGAGTCAGCTCTCCCTCTCTGGGATGGAACCTGATTACCTCCCATCCCTACGGATTTTAGCGACTCCCTATAATAATAATAATAATAATAATAAATAATAATAATAATAATAATAATAATAATAATAATAATAGTGTAAATTTACTGTTGAAAATTTATTCCATGACGAACATGAAAATAAAGTGGTTCTTAATGATCAACAAAGAATGGCCGGGTTACTTGATACTTTAGGTTATCGCTAAAGAAAAAATATGTGAGAAATACCAAAATTTCAGGTAAAATAATGAGACACAGTAGCATGTTCCCAAGAAAATATCTTTTATCATTATCACATTTGTTTTATATTAAAAAAAAATTCGCCATTGCCGTATTTTTACCAGTTATTCATTTTTTGTCTTTCCATCTTTGAATATCCTACTGCACTTTCCGCCCCTTGATACTTATTTTTTCTCTCCTTAAGCCTTCATAATCGCTCAGACTTTCATTTATCTTCCCAAACGAAAATAAAAAAATGCTCACGCAACTTTTAATTATTTTTTTTTATAATCGAGGTATTATTTTTTTTATCATACAAATATAACTTAGATCGCTTTTAGAAATATAAATATATCGTCTCTCATTAAACGTAAAAGCCTACAATATTTAAGTCAAGTTGTAATAGATACCAACAGAGAAAGTTCTAGTCTTTGTAATGTGATAACGTTTTCCAGCATGATGCAAGACTTACTCTTTAACGCCACTGACTGCAGGTTGCCATTTCACCTGTATACTAAACATCAAGAAGAAATAAACAAACTTTCAGTGTTTACTGAGACACTTCTGGGCATGGTATGATATCAGAGCACTTCTCAGATTTTACCCTTAGCCACCCACATATCACGCCCTTCCCTTGGCTACTCATCTCACGTCGCTTGAAGTACATCATACACGTGTCCAATTATTTACATTACACGCCGCTCATAATTCTTAACTTCATGACATGCTGCAGGCAGTCGCATCCAGGTGCGACCTAAATTTAAACATCACACCTCCCTTATCCGCCAATCACAGTCACTGCTGCCAAAATTTAAACGTCACACCTCCCTCTCCGCCAATCACAGTCACTGCTGCCAAAATTTAAACGTCACACCTCCCTCTCCGCCAATCACAGTCATTGCTGCCAAAATTTAAACGTCACACCTCCCTCTCCGCCAATCACATCCTACTGCTGCCAAAATTTAAACGTCACACCTCCCTCTCCGCCAGTCACAGTCATTGCTGCCAAAATTTAAACGTCACACTTCCCTCTCCGCCAATCACATCCTACTGCTGCCAAAATTTAAACGTCACACTTTCCTCTCCGCCACTCACATTCTACTGCTGCCTAGATTTAAATGGCACAACTCTTTTCTTCAATTTGTTCTCCATTTATAATGTGAATTATTGCAGAATTGTCATTTGTTCATTTTCTTCGTGCACGAATTTTACTTAAATTCATATTTGTTGTTCCTGGTTAAGTTACGTTAACCTACATTAACATTCATTTAGTATAAGTTTAGTCAAAGTTTAATTTAGCTGTTCGGCGGAGTTAAGGGATAATTTATAGTTTATAGAGTATAATGATAAGCAGCTTTTGCACTGACATCGTCTTTTTGTGCGCAAATTATTAAAAAAAAGTGATTTTCAGCTTCCTTCAATAAAAGAATATAACATAAACATGAAAAAAAACCACTGCCTATTGGCCATTGCTAGGCAGGTCCACATCCTACCCACTCATGCACCTGTCCAACCTACATTTAAAGTTACGCAAAGTTCTTGTCTCAATGACAGCCTCGTCTGTAAGTCTACTGTTAAAACATTCTTCTCTATATCCTATCCAAATTTAAATTTGTCCAATTTGAATCCATGGCTGTGAGTTATGTTTTAGTTAGATATTTTCAAAATGTTATTTATGTCCTCTCTGTTTATTCTTGTTTTTCATTTGTACACATCAATCATATCTCACAATTATACATCTTTCCAGATGTATAATTGTATGAGAAACGTTTCGTAGGAAACGTTTCTCATACATGGAATGACCTTCGTCATCCTTCGAGGTATGTTTTTCAGCGTATTTATGTCCATTCTGTAATATATCAGAACTGAGCAGCATAATGTAAACGAGGCCTTACCAAAGGTATATTATAAAGTTAAAGTATAATCTTAGGACTTCTGTTATTTATACTTATTTATATTTACCTAAATTGCTCGATTTTTATTATATAATATTTTCAATATTAAATGGGTTGTGCAATAAAGCCAGCTATATTTTGGATATATGGGAAAAAGTTCTTTTGGTAACTTAATAATGAAATTAAAAAGAAACGGGTGGCTTACGTCTGGCAGCGCGGGGAGTATTGTAAAATCTCGAGCGTGTATTCGCGAACGGAAAAAAAAAATAGAGGATGGGTTGCCTTCTCAGCCAATCACATCTTCATTCTTAAATATAAACACAACACTACCCTCCTCGAAAGTAACATTCCACTGCTGTGTTAATCTAAAAGTTATACTTTCTTCTAAGCCAATCATAATTTAGTTCTAAAAAGCACCTTGAGTAGCGACTAATCGAAATTCAGGCAAGTGAATTTATAATGTCCTAAAACTTCTTGCCCAATAAGAATGTAAATATTCCTCCTTGTTATTCCGGTCACTGAACATAGCTAAAACATCTCACTGATGTTTGCATGTGACAGACGAGGGTAATATTTATATATGGACTGAAGTGAAGTGTTCCTGGGGTCGTCGAAGCAGCCTAGCAGAGTAACATGATCTTGAGAAATAAGATACTGTAATGGTTTGGTTTGCTTAGTTTAAAGACAACTGTTTACACGAATGTCATTAAGATTGCATATCACCTGTATACCACCAGTCATGTATTATTCAATCATTAATATAGGGATTAAAGTAGTGTGTGTATGCATACTGAGATATACACCCCTCCAAGTGTATAAACAATGGTACTCTTAGTGCATACACTCTTCAGAATACATATAGTTCTCAGTGGTGGTAATATTGTATTCGCCAAGAAACAGGACAAGTGCTTCCTGACAAGGATCTTAAGTCATAAAATGTAATTGAAATTTATGCATCATATATATTCCGAAACGAAACGAAACGAATACTCTCAGGTAAGTACCCACAATGGGCGAGAGGGAAGTGGGGATAGGCGAAGAATAGATGGGTGAGAGGAAATATTTTAGAGTAAGAAATAGTATATATTCCATGATATATAATACAATTAAATACACAGTGTATCTAAATGGAAATTCATTTCACAAGAAGAAATATATAGTGAAAATATCTACTTTACGGTTACATAATTACAATTAAAAAGTTAATGGCTGAAAACACTACACTTAATTTCATAGCACAATTGTTTTTCTAACAATAATAGTTATACCAAAGCAGATGATTGTAATTGTTGGTGATAAAAACGTGATCTATGAATTGAAGCTACGAAGATCACACTTCGTGGCATTTCCTATAATCCCAACCACTTGTTTATAGACAACACCTCAAGTTCAGCTAATGACATCACGACCACACCTCACTCAGCCAATACCAGTATGATTAGTCACACTTTCAGCTAGTCACATCACGACCCGCTTCAGCACTCGGTATTAACATCAAGGCCATACTTTAGTTCTCAGACACTCACATATCGTCCAGCCTTACTCTCAGCCAATCATATCACGACCAACTTCAGCACTTGGTAGTAACGTCACGACCACACCTTAGCTCTCAGCCAACCTCATCACGACCAGCCTTACTCTCAGCCAATCATATAAAGAACTGCCTCAGCCCTCGGTAATAACGTCACGACCACACCTTAGCTATCAACCAATCATAACACGACAACCTCAGCATTTGATAGGAACGTCAGAACCGCACCTTAACTCTCAGCCAATCACGTTTCGACTACACCTCATTTTCTGTTCAATCTCGTCACAACCCCACCTCAGCTCTAAACCAGTCACGTTGCAATAACATTTTCTTCTCTTTTTTTTTTTAGCTGAAATACTGACTGAGCCCTACCTACCAGTGCTCGAGGTTGAGAGAGTGCCCATTTCTGGACGGGCCAAGAAAAGGGACCAAGAGTTCTTACAGAGGAAAGATGGACCTCGCCGCCGTGATAGTGACTTCGACAAACTACTGAAGGACCCGAATTCGATCTTTTGACGAGCAGAAGTATTGGGCATATTTTCCCAAACATGATGCCGCTGTTCACCTAGCAGTAAGTAGGGTGTTAGCCGACTGTTATGGATCTCATCCTGGGAAAGACAATCACATGACTCCCATAAAAATAAGCCACAACATTTTCTTGTGTTATTCTTGGTTATTAATTCACCAAATTAACAATATGAATAAACTTTTCCATTAGGCAAAGCGAGACTTTCACACCAAACAAGGTTGGTGACTGACTTCCCCGAGCAGTAACCACAGAAGTAGTCAGAATGGGAAGGGAAGATTTGGGCTTGGATACTGAAGATGGTCGAGGGTAGATAAAGTATAGACGGGGTGATAAAAGTTAAGAGGCCCAACCACCAAAGGTTTGTAGCTTTTAGCTGGTGTTTGCTAGCGTTTCAAGATAGTGTAGGTGTGATAAATTGTTTACATGTCTTTCTGTTGGACTTCTCAGAGAAGAGGGAATTCCTCAAGAAACTCAGCAAAGTTTCAAGGATGAAAAATTCTATCTCCCTAACTTGCTGGAAGTTTACGAAAGTTACAGAAATAAAAAAAAAACAGGGCAGGACAGACTGGATATGCCTCGATAAGAAGAAAGATTCTGAGACAATCTTCCAACAAATTTATTATTATTCTATCGGGAAAAAGCTAAATCCATAGGGATCATATAACTCCTGGTGAATATGAAGTAATCAGGTTTGATTAAAGGGAAGGGTAGCTCCAATTCCTTGTATCAAGAGCCCATCACCAACATCAAGGGGAATTCCCTTTAAAGAGGGAGAATACCTTGATGTACACACCAGAAGAGCAGGAGGCAGGAAAAGGGGTAGCAGGAAAAGTTCTGCAGTGACGAGGCAACAAAAAACAGCTGTACGAGAGGCATCAGGATGGGAACTGTATCTACCCTCCCCTTCCTTGGATTAAACCTAATTATCTCCCTTTCCAGAGGCGGTGCATAGCCGTTCGAATTTAGCGCTTCCCATGAACATCATAATAATAGACTTCGCTGCATCCTCTTGTCCTCACCAACAACAACAACAATAATCTGTCAAGAAAAAAACAGGTGAAGTTTAGTGACAACTGCTGCTTTATAAACTTGAGTTACCAGTTGTTAATACTTATTCACCTCGACAGTGCAGGTTGCTTCCATTTTTGGTTTTCAGACGACAGATCAACGTCAGCCTAAATAACTGGTTTTACTAAAACAAGCTAATAAAATTTACTTTAATTTTATATAAGAAATATTGTTTACTTACTATAATCGCAATACACACCAACCTATTTCTGAATAAAGGCAGAAATTTGCCAAATATGATAGGAAAACGTTCATTAGGCTTCTGTGAAGATGGATGGTGCCGCCCAAATATGCTAGGTTGCAGCAGTGGCGCCTGGAGTACGCTGAAAGCTACTCAGCTTCCATAGCAACAGTGTTGTTATAGCTCAGGGGTGGGTGAGCAAGTTCTTCCATTAGAAGAGCCACATATAATACTTTTCATACATTTGTGAATGTTGAAGAGCCACACAAAAAAATTAAAATTGTATTTAACTTTTTTAAAATTAATCTTTATTTATTAACCAGAAAAGTATTTATCTACACTGCACTAGTTATGTTCCGCTACCGCCCTAACCGCGTAACGTGTGTGTACTGCATGCAGAGTGATGGCGCAGTGTCAGTTGCATCATCCGTGTTTGTTTAAAACATGTTTTGATTATGTTCAGCGAGTTTAAACAGCAGTTTAGACACATAATGCATATGGATGTTTGAAAAGATAACGTGAATTACCAGTATATATATATAACATTATAATATTGGTACATACTATACTACTATAGATTATTAATATAAAATTTTAGGAAAAATGGGAATGAAAACCAATACTGTCTCGGGAGCCGCATGCGGCTGGTGAGCGGCAGTTTGCCCACCGTTGCTATAGTACTTTTGGGGCCCTCGTTTATGTCTGGGTACAGTGTGAAGACCCGGGGGGTTAGTTTGTTGGGTTTAAAGGCCTATAGACTTCACGAGGGTCATTAAGAATCCAAACTGCATGTACAGTAACACTCGATTTTATGCTTTAGTATTTTAACAGAGTAATATTTTAACCATTTTATCTACCTTATGAAAAGGAGCCTTTACTCTCCCCTTAATTAACCAGTTAATAATACACTAGTACTAGAAATAAAATTAAAATAAATACATCTTGGGGATAATTTTAAACCTGTTGACATATCCACATATTTTCCGTACAATGCTTACTGATGGATAACGAAATGCAGAAACATGGTTTTTGAGAATCCACCATCCTCACAAGCATTGTGATTTGTCCAGCCAAACCTTTCTTCAGCCCAGACATGTTCTTTCCTACATCAAATATTACGCATTGCAGTTTATTCCACTCCTGATTATATTATAATACAGATTTTTTGCAATTCTTTGAATATGTCTTCTCCGGTTCCTGTGCTGTGCATTCTATGCACTGATGCTAATTCTTGTGTGACATTAAATTCATTGTCGACGTCATGGATAAATACTAGTTGTGATGTGTCGCTCACAAGTGCCAGAGAATAAAACTCAAAATTTCCTATATCCTATATCTATATTCTACGAGTAACAGTATTTGGCGCAAGACTAAGGATTTTGAACAAATTTGTTTTTTTCTGGGCATAACTCTCCCACCGCTTTAATGCACCGGTGAATGTCTCCTCGTTTAGCTAACACATAAGCTACTTTGTAACTGGTCCTGGTTAAAGCTTCATTTTCAGTTCTCTTCTGCGTAAAAAAAACTTGTTGGGAAAGCAACCTGCGTTGCGCTGATTAAATTTTTTTCCGAACGCTGTGTTTCTGTGAATTGGGAAAACTTGGTTTATGTTTGGTCCCACAGTGCCGACGTACATCGTACGCCTTCAAAACTACAACAGTTTCGTGGCATACGACACAAGGCTTATCACTTGCTTGTACAAAGAAGTACTATATGCCCCAGTCTTCATTAAACAGGAGGCATTTACTCTGTACTGTCCTTTTCATTTTTCCTTCCATAACTGAAGGGTATATCTAAAAAATGAAAAGATTAGACCTAAAATTTGAACAAATTTTGACATATAAATTGCTACGAGCAACAGAATCCTAACTTTAAGTGACTGAAAATGAGGGTTTATTAGTAGTTTTACCATTTATAAATATTTCAGGCTGCTGTGGGCCGCATAAAATCCTGCGGTGGGCCTCAGTTTGGAGACCCCTGACGTAGAATGTTAAACGTAACATAATATGAACAACCATGCAACTCTGGTACGAATGACTCACATGTTCAACATGTTGCTAGTGCTCGTTGCAGACTTCAATGTTTTTCTTTGAAAACTGCTTCAGGTATTACAGCTCCGTACATTACAATGTTTCAAACATATTATGAAATATTTGATGCGTTAGTCACCTTCGTAATTGCTTAATTGCATAATTTAAAATTGCTTTCAAAACAATATGCTCGATTTATATACTTATGCTGATAATAATTTTTCATTTAAACGAAATCTTGAATCATTTGCAGTATTTAAAGATTAATTACAAAATTTGTATAAACTAATATTCTTAGGTTACCAGGGAGTAAATAAATTTAATCATAATGGGTTAATGTGTCTCGACAGAGTACCAATAAATTAGAAGAGTGTTTATTCTGATCCAAGTATAGTCACACAAGGGTGTACTGACCCCAGCGTCGTGTGTGCTCACTTATGTGTGGTTGCAGGGGTCGATTCGTAGCTCCTGGCCCCGCCTCTTTGCTGGTCGTACTAGGTCCACTCCCTGCTCCAAGAGATTTATCGTATCTCTTCTTAAAACTATGTATGGATCCTACCTCCACTACATTACTCTTCAGATTGTTCCACTTCCTGATAACTCTTATGACTGAAGAAATACTGTGTGTGAAGGAGCCAACTCGAATTTAAGGTAAACAAAGCATAAAACTGGTTCGTCCAAGAAAGGCATAAACAGCATTAATGGTCCAGATTGGACCCACACGTCGTGGATGGTGGTCCAGGATGGACCCACACGTCATTGATGTAATAATGATCCAGGATGGACCCACACGTCATTGATGTAATAATGATCCAGGATGGACCCACACGTCATTGGTGTAATAATGATCCAGGATGGACCCACACGTCATTGATGTAATAATGATCCAGGATGGACCCACACGTCATTGATGAAATAATGATCCAGGATGGACCCACACGTCATTGATGTAATAATGATCCAGGATGGACCCACACGTCATTAATGTAATAATGATCCAGGATGGACCCACACGTCATTGGTGTAATAATGATCCAGGATGGACCCACACGTCATTGATGTAATAATGATCCAGGATGGACCCACACGTCATTGATGTAATAATGATCCAGGATGGACTCACACGTCATTGGTGTAATAATGATCCAGGATGGATCCACACGTCATTGATGTAATAATGATCCAGGATGGACCCACACGTCATTGATGTAATAATGATCCAGGATGGACCCACACGTCATTGGTGTAATAATGATCCAGGATGGACCCACACGTCATGGATGTAGGTCAAACAGGGAAAACATGTATAAGGAAATATGTCCCACATCTTCAACCCGCTCCGGAATCGATCCCGGGTCCACTGGTTGTGAGTGGAATGAGCTATCGCTAAGCCTAATTCAGATTTGATAAAATTGTAGGAAAATACTGCTTTTCCGGCAATAAGTAGGAAAATTCCGACCAAAGGCTAGTGCAAGAAACATATTAGGAGTAACCAGGCTGTCTTGGAGTGAAGGTCAGCTGATACCACAAAGAAACGTGGTGATATCAAAGCAGACAAGCAAGCAAGGAAGCAAACAAGCAAGCAAGGAAGCAAACAAGCAAGCAGGCAGGAAAACAAGAAGGCAGGCCGATATATAAGTAAGCGAACAAACAGACAAACATGAAGCTAGACAGACATACAGATAGACAGGCAGACATATAGGAAGATAGACAAGTATATAAATAGGCAAGTATACAGGTAGACAGGTATACAGATAGACAGGTATATATATATAGGCAGGTATACTGATAAGCAGACAGACGGAGATACAGATAAGCAGGCAGACAGCAGAGCTGAAGGGGTAGGTGTTGTAAAGACAGGAGCAAACGCTGCTCTCCCCCAGGCATGTAACACACAGTGGCTGGTCTTAAGAACACGAACACTGACCTTGAGAGAGCTTTGACCTCAGAGAGAAACAGGGATAGGCGATGTTGCTTATGTAATCCGTCTAGCTCTATGGAAGGAACTTATTAACCTGGTGGTGGCTTTTTGATCAGGAAACAGTACAGTGTCTCCTGATACGGGTCTATAACCCAGCTAGGGTTTACACCTTATTTAATAAACAAAGGGTCACTGCATAGTAGTGAATTCTAAGAAAAGAGGATACCCTCACGGGAATACTAACGACAACTTATACCACCCTACTGACACCATTAAGTGTTTAAACAATACAGTTTTAAGTGCACACTGTCAACAGTATGCATACTTACAGATGGATTTCCTAGCAACATTATAGGAAGGCTCCCTGCCAAGCTGACGTCACGTGACCCCCACACTACCCACCGGACACAATTTACAAATACTCCAGAAATTGGAAACAGGAAATAGTTAACGTTTTGGTCCGCCCTGGAGTATTATCAGGGTACGGTGTTTCGCACAAGAGGCCGACACACCAGACGCAGAGAAGCACCCATCGATACGGATGAAGAGCTCCTGGCACCCAAGCTACCCTCCTTTTCCTTGACTCAAACCTGATTACTCCCCCATTTCCCAAGCGTTCCATGGCCGCTTCTCTATGAATACAATACTACAGATACACCAGTCTTGGTGGCTAAGACTACAACCAACCAGGTCATCAGAACCACACTCACTGAGAACCCGCAGGATAAGCTACTTGTCACAATACTAGTGCATATATTCTTGCACATATAATGTAGTTTGAAAATGTCGAGTGACTATTGCAACAATGAATTTGCATTGTATGTAACCTTGCATATATAAACTAGCACAATTTTCTCTTGATGTGATGATGGAGATATTTTATATAAAAAATATAATTTCTCTTGTGAATGTGAAAGGCCATCTTGATAAATGGTAATTCTCAAGTGACAGTAACTCCAGGTCTGCTGGAACAAAACCTTTAAAGGTCCTGTAGCTACTGAACCTCTAATGGAATACTTGATATACTCCTTATCCAACTGAAGTCTCCCAGCTCAGGCTGACAAGTTTCAATAATCATGAAATCCATTTTGTGTGATGAAATATGATAGGAAAACATATATAGCTTCTGTTTCATCTACGTAACTATCATATAAAATAGGATAACAGTCCACTGCTAATGTATCCAGTTTTGTTAAATGTGAAAACTGAAGGAGAGCTTCACCATGCGCTAGAAGAATCCTCCTGATCAGCTGGTCAGACCTCCACAATGGTCTGCAGCATTAATGAAGTAACAATCATACCGAGGCTGGGAACCAGTGGTGTTCCTCTGGTAATACCACTGCTCATAATTTACTTAACGTAGACGAGGGAATAAATAGTAAGATCAGTGACTATACCAATTGGTTGAATATCACAACTTACATCATAATGTACTGAATGTCTGACGAAATGACCGTCATATACATAACACATAACTAATAAATGAAGTAGAGGCCAACTAAACTATATTCAAAAGACAGATTCACTTTGAGAATATAAGTTAAAGCACATAGTAGGTAAGATATTGTTTTAACGGCTTAGAAAGTCTGAGAGCTTAAGTTGCCACAACTAAAGTCCTAGCCTTGGTACTGTCCGTTCTTAACATACTGCATAATGCATAATACGACTTTAGCATTGAGGGGTGACATGACTTAGGTGCACAGATTGATGAATAGCCTAAATAAAGTGAATATACATAAGGCAATACAATTATGATCAAACCAAGGTATAGTTCATAACAATGGATTCATCTGACCAAATACAGATGAAAGCTGTATATAAAAATCACTGGTCTAGCAAAAGGACTGCATATGCATGGAACAAAGAGCAAATAATCTTCGCTGAAGTAAATACACTCAAAGTGCAAAATAGACTGTCCAGATACCTATCAAGCCTCGTGCTGCAGTGATAATTCTGTCCGTGTGTTTGTAATACTACTACTACTGTTCTGTAATTCCACGTAATAGTAATCCAGTCCTGATGGAGGGAAACCTTTAAGCTGCTGAAGCTACTCAGCACAGAGGAACGCTTGACGATATCCTCGTCTCCTACTGAAGTCTTCCAGCTTACTCTGACAGATTTCATTACCTCGTATATGAAATCCCTCCTGTGTGACGGTGGAGGGCATGGAAGCAGCTAGCTTCTGATCCCCACAATGTAACTCTCATATAGGATAGGACAGCAGCACACTGCGAGTGTTCCCACCATGTAACTCTCATATAGGATAGGACAGCAGCACACTGCGAGTGTTCCCACCATGTAACTCTCATATAGGATAGGACAGCAGCACACTGCGAGTGTTCCCACCATGTAACTCATATATAGCTACAATACATACGGTAGCTACATATTGTGGGTGTACAGAATTGAAGCACAAGTGGGATTGTTTACTGTAATGCAAATATCGTCGTTACACACAAATATATCACACAGGTATCATTGATACAGACACAGGTATCATTGCTACAGACAGACAGACAGAAGACACACACACACACACACACACACACACACACACACACACAGTGTGTGTGTGTCTGGCACTGTGCCAGAAATGTAAGGTGGCAGTGAAGTTCACAGGGAATGCAGATTTTTTTTCTATCTGGTAAAACTGGATACATCAACAGTGTGCTGCTACCGATTTTATATGATAGTTACACAGGGGGAATAAAAGCTAACTATGTTTTCCTGTCATTTTCCATCACACAGAATGAGTTTCACAGAATGTTGAAATCTATCAGCGTAAACTGAGAGGCTTCATCAGGGCGATGAGGACATCGTCCAATGTTACAGCAAGGGTTCAGCATTTACGGTACCTTAAAGGTTTCCTTCCTCAGAGCACATCACCTGCGGCTCCACAGACTCTGCCACTCCCTAAGAGCCCTGTGGGGCGGGGAAGGTGGCATACCAAAGGCCTAGCTTCACCCTACGAGCCCCGTGGGGGCGGGAAATGGGGCTAGGTTTTAGGGACAATGTCTTCCCATGGGAAGACATGCTGAATGTCAACGACACTCCCCCCAATCGGGAGCGGACGCCGGGTCACCAACTGCTAGAGACCCGGGCCGGCCATACCCACGAATCTCAAGAAGGTTACCTTACAGCAGAACTAGACTTACTACCACTACTTTGGGAACTGCCATCTCTCAAGATGGCCTATTCCATACACAGGAGAAATGGAGTTATTATGAAGATATTTTCACCATTAAAGATCAGGGGCAACTGAAATTATATATAGAAGAGAAAAGAAGAAAAAAAAGTGGAGGGGGGTTACTTTGTACTACATTATATACACATAAGAATACATGGAGAGACAATGCCAATTCATTGCTGTAATAGTCTGTCGATATTTTAAAACTACATTATATGTTTACGAATGTTGATTACGATCTTTAACAACATGAAGCAAACTCTATTTCACTTGTACTAGATCTAGGCAGACGCAAGATACAGCAGGGAGGAAGAGAGATGGAAGGAGGGTGAGAGGAAAAAGAAAACAAACAAGGTCGGCTATCCCTCCCTGGCACACTGCTACACACTAATGGATAGAGGGACTGATAGATGGCAGACACGGATGTAAGAGATGGCAGAGACTGCTGTAGGAGATGGCAGAGACGGCTGTAGGAGATGGCAGAGACGGCTGTAGGAGATGGTAGAGACGAATATAAAGAGAGTAACAACGGACACTAATCAAGTACAAGGATCCCAGAACAGTCAACAGAACACCAAACCACGCCCCTTACAAGATTAATTACTCCCACACTTGATATTAGGGATCTGAACCACTCCCACAGAATGTAACCCGCCCACATTCAACCACAGGCTCTGAACCACGCACTCACTCACAGGACCTGAAAGACATCCAAATTCACCCACAGAATATGAACCACGCCCACTCATACATGATCTGAATCACTCCACACTCACCCACACGATCAGAGCCATGCCCACAGAGGATCAAAAAACCACTACATCAAAAACCACACACACACACACACACACACACACACACACACACACACACACACACACACACACACACACACACACACACACACATTGCAAGAGCCATACAAAATATTCGCCTCGATAATGTATATTTACAAGAGTGTGGGTACAAGCGCAGGTAGGACGTGTGGTGAACCTCAACTCCTTGTTTACTGAAGCAGCAAGCAGCACATCGCTGATGTTGCAACGTGTACAGAGAAATGTCCAGAACAGATCGAAAAGTCGCCTAAAGTTTCCTCTCAACTAAGGGTAAGTTATAAACTGTTATTAACAGCCATTTCTAACTGACGTTCAAGGTTGTAAATAAGGGTACTATATATATGTATGACCGATATATATGTATGTATGTATGACTTATATATGTATGTATGATATATACATGTACTTATGTATGTATATTATTCATCAAGAAACGGTGTCTTGATATGGATCTTAGGCAATGGAGGAACTTCCTGACTGAAAGACCACCACCACCATGACGACCCATTCAACATGTCCTCGAAGGAGTATCATGTAATGACCAACAGCCTGACTGATCAGAGCCCGGGTCGCAATGAGTGGACGGAGCATTCAGTCTCCTCCACCACGCCTTGTGCTGAATGACCTCTACGTTTTCAGACTCATCAAGTATAATCTACAATCGAGAGGATGTCGGACTTTTGTTTACGTTATGGTCGTAGGTTCAGCTTCGAGATGGGTGCTGGAGACATGTGAGGAATGTATTGGATGAGTTGTGGCATGAGCAAATTAGCGGAAGTATTTTGCCAACCTTGGTGATACCATGGAAGAGTTGGTTGGTTGGTTAATCGAGTTTAAAGCTTATCGACTACACAAAAGTCAATAAGATTGCATGTATCCCCTACAAGTATGTTAATACAGACAGATTATGTGAATAAGATACGTGTGTACAGTCAAAACATTTATTGAAAGCGACGTTTCGCCACTGGAGTTTTTTTTTTTTTTTATAAAAGTAAAAGTAACGTTTCATTCTGTATATTTTTATTCTTGCATGTAACCTGTTCACCACCAGTAAACTCTCAGTGGTATACACTTATATACACACCGTTAGTGGTCAAGTCACGACCAGCCTTCCTTAAGCCTTCGATATGTATTGAGTGATAAAGGGATCTGTGAAGCAATGGCCATAGAGAAAGTTTTTGTGAGTACGGAGTGAGTGGAGGTCACTCCCGTGAGCGAGACAGCCTTGGACGGAGGTGACTCCAGTATCATCAATGATGGTTGAGTTGGTAAGACCCCCACCTCGCATTAGCTCCACCTCCTCCCTCCCCGGCCTTGATCAAATGCCACAGGGTAAGTAATGTAACAAAGGCGGTGGACAGAAGAAGTGAACGGGCAGGACTTGGTCAGAACCACCAATCACCGACTATAGTACGTCAGGTCTGAAGGTCTAGGTGTTCCGTAGCTGGGTTGGTAGCGCACTTAGCTCACACACTGGGGTCCGTGGGTTCATCCCCGGTACTGGTGAAAACACTGGGCGGGTTTCCTTAACAAACCTGTTGTCCCTGTTCACCTAGCAGCAAATTGGTACCTGGGTGTTAACCGACTGGTGTGGGTCGCATCCTGGAGACAAAATTAACCTAAGTTGCCCGAATTGTTCTGCATAACCAGGGGCTTTCTATATAATATATCATGGATGTCAGCTAGGTCTGTATAAATTATATCATGTACTTGTAGAAATAAAGATTATTATTATTATTAAAAGATGCAACAATATTGATGTACACATACATAAACTTTGCTGGAAAATGTGTTTGATATGAATGATGAATGTCGTACAATCCTGAATTTGCTCAACTGCTTCTTCACTCATGAAACTGACGGGGAAGAACTCCTTAATAAGTATTATTACATTCACGAGGAAGAGAGAGTAGCGCTAGGACTCTTGCGGCGCCTGGGGAAATCACAGGAAATCAGGTTCGATCCAGGGAATGGAAGGTCAGGCCCGATTTCTTGGAGTAGGAGTCCATCACCGGTATCAAGGTATCTCGCTGGAGAGGTTAAAAACGCCATACAAATGCGAGCTTTCATTATCTCTAAGTTTTCTCTTCTCATTTATGTTCCACTTAAAAATTTCATACACTCATATAACAATTTTTTTTAAGAAAGTGAAATGTGGATACAGTGGACCCTCGGTTTTCGTTCACCTCCAAACTCGAACAATTATGTAAGTATTTTTGTAAGAGCTTTTGTAAGTGTATTTTTGGGGGTCTGAAACGACTAATCTAATTTACATTTGTCCTTATGGGAACAAATTCGTTCGGTAATGGCACTCAAACAGCATTCTTGCAGCAAAAAATTTGTATTCCGAAGCTTCCTCTATGTAAGTCACATCAACATGGAAGGTTTGACGACGATCGGATATGGCATTCACAGATCGCATAGAATCCAATATTTCTCTTGTCACATTTTCTCCATTAACACTGGCAAAATGGAAGCAACACAGCCCAAGATCAATCCAAGAACTGATCTAACTGCAACACACCAGCCTCTAGGGTTTGATGCTCACCAGAAGAGGCATTCTCCATTTATAGCATGGAAATAAATTTATTAACAGAATTGGTAAATTAAAACTTAGCCCAAAATCAATGCGAACCTTTCTTCCCCATCAATGAAAATTTTATGCCAATCAGAAGAAACAGTCTCCAATTATAGCCCAGAATCTAATGATTCCACGTTTATTAACTATGTTAAGAAAATGACAAATTCGAATATTCAAAGTCTAAACTGAGTTGTTACCAACCTGCCTCTCAGATGCATCAAACATTAAATATTATCTCAGGGGAAAAAATCACCGTTTTAATAACTGGCACTTACATACCTATTATGATAAACATCTTAGTATGATACACTAGTGTTGAAAGTTTGAAGCTGATCGGAAGAGGCTTTATAAAGTTATCGCAATGAAAGTAAAATCAGGAATAGTGTATATAAAATTTACGATAAAACACTTGCAAGTGCCAACAGTTGCAGGAACGTTTATCAAGTTACAGTACACAAGTGTTGAAAATTTGAAGGCGATCAGGTAAGATGTTCTCAAGTTATAAACGAAAAACTCTGAAGAAAAAAAAATAACTGAGACAGCCACTAAATGTTCGCCTTCGGTGGCACCTGATGAGTTGTGCATCTCTCAGTGTATCTACACTACCAGTTTATTCCAATCCATAATTTAGGCATTAAAATATCCTTGACTGGTGGTAAACAGGCGACATACAGGCTTAATGACACTAGTGTAGTGATAGGCTTTAAATCCAAACAATTCAACGCACCAATAACGCCATTATGACATTACAAAAGTCTTGATAAATGTTTACAATTGCGCTGCCGGCGAGTGTAATTATATTGTTCCGTTAATATGTGACACAGTGTTATAGTGCCAAGTTCAGTCTAGTTGGTTCTTATTGTGAAAATTACTCATTTGTAGTTTCAGAGAAAGTTTGTGCACCGTCAGCTGTAGGTAAATAATGAAAGGGTTTTCTATTTTTTAACTCAGATATTTCAATATACTGGAAGAGTGAAACAAGGTAGCTGGCACCCTCAATGATCCTGGAAGAGTGAACAAGGTAGCTGGCACCCTCAATGATCCTGGAAGAGTGGAACAAGGTAGCTGGCACCCTCAATGATCCTGGAAGAGTGAACAAGGTAGCTGGCACCCTCAATGATCCTGGAAGAGTGAACAAGGTAGCTGGCACCCTCAATGATCCTGGAAGAGTGAAACAAGGTAGCTGGCACCCTCAATGATCCTGGAAGAGTGGAACAAGGTAGCTGGCACCCTCAATGATCCTGGAAGGCGATAAGCTTTAAATTATTGATCAATTATGTCAAAAACACTTAAGAGTCAAACCATATGAACAAGCTGAACATAATTTTCGAAAGTACAATTAAAAATCAACAGGAAACATATAAGCATAAAAGTCAATAATATAATACCAGGAGTGGCAACATCTGAGGAAAACTATTGCGTAGTTAAACCTGTTCAACCTGGCTTCAATCACACTGGGCCGGGAGCTGGACTACGTCAAGGTCGTCAACTCCTCTGCCAGCACACCACACCCATCATTAGCCGAAATATTATCCGCAATCTCAGAATGTCTTTTCAAAGTTCTGTCTGAATGTTTAATGATTAAGTACGTTTTGAAATTTCATTGGTGAACGTTGCACTTCATGACTAAGGAATGGCATGTTAGATTCTATAAATATTCTTCTAGCAGAGTAGCAGACGTTATTTTAGTTGCAAGGGTCGTACCACCCAGCCTTTGTTTGTGTGCTCACACACACACACACACACACACACACACACACACACACAACAGACACATATACACCTGTTCTCCCTGTTCGGCACACACACACACACGTGTTCTCACAGCTGAAGCAACAAGTGTTCCTTTTTAACTGCCGGAATGTCGATTTTTCCATAGTTCAACATTGCGCTTATATTCACACACACACTCGACCCCTGCAACCACATGTAGGTGAGTACACACACTTTCCGACATAGAGGATATTACATAAGAAAGGCCTCTCGGCGCTAGTAATCACCTGGTCCTGAGTTTCGAATACCTTTTAGAATTAACAGTGGAAAGTGAAGCAGCAGGGGAAGGATGGGGGAAGGGGGGAGGGAAAAGGAAAACTTCAAAAGAGGGAACTGCACATGCTTGAGGCGCAGTGGGGAAGAGAACTAGGGGAAAGATTGAAGGAAATGATGGAACATATAGCCACAAAGTGCAGGGAGGCAGAGAAGTTCGTATTCAGGGGCAATAGAAACAACGGGAAGACCAGAATGAGGCCATGGTTCACCAGGGGTGTAGAGAGGTTAAAGCCACGTGTGCTAGAGCATGGAAAATGAACAGAAGGTAATGAACTCAGGAAAACAAGGAGTTGAGCCGAAGAACAAGAAACGAATATACATGGATAAGGAGAGAGGCCCAGCGGCAATCTGAGAATGACATAGCATCGAAGGGCAAATCTTACTCAAAGCTGTTATACAGTCACCGAAGGAGGGGAACTCAGGAGGAATGACCAGGATGTATGTGAAGACCTCAGTACGAGGGAAGGGAGGGGGGGCGACACCACTCCCACGAGCCCTTCTAGGGCTGGGAAGGTGCCAAAGCCAGAGCTTGCTACCACCTGCAGCTCACGAGACTGCCCTTCCCACGAGCCCCCCTGGGGCGGGGAAGATGGCAGACCAGAGGCCTAGCTTCTCCCTACGAGCCCCGTGAGGGCGGGGAATGTGGCTAGGCCTGGGGACAGTTGGTCCCAAAGATGAGGAGGTACTTGTGCCTCCTCCCATGGAAGACATAGGTCTCACGACACTCCCAAGACAGGGAGCTAAGGCCAGGTCACCATCTGCAAATGACCCGGGCCGGGAGAGTACCGTCGAATCAAGAACAACAATAGTACGAGATTCAGGGAAGTATTCTCAGAAGAGGCAGAATGTCTTCCAGCAAACCGAGGTGGTAGAGTACACAAGCAAGTGCTAGACGCAATACACACAACAGGAGGAAATGAAGAACCTGCTATGTGAGTTAGATACCTCGAAGGCAGTGGGCTCAGATAATAACTCTCCACGGATCCTAGGAGAGGAAGCAGATGCACTGTGTGTGCCGCTAGCAATAATCTTCAACAAAATCCAAACAGGGCAAGTGCCAGAGATACTGAAGACAGCAAATGTAGTCCAGATAGGCAGCATTAAACTGCAGACCAGTGTCACATGGAGAAGATTATCAGTAGAGCGGTGGAACACTTAGAGAGAAATGGGCTCATACATGACAACCAGCACGGCTTCAAGGAGGGAAAATCCTGTTTTAAACCTACTGGAGTTCTATGACAAGGTAACAGAAGACAGGAGAGAGAGAGAGGGACGGGTAAAATGCATTTTCTTGGACTGTAAGAAGGCTTTTGACACAGTACCGCACAAGAAATTAGTGCAAAGGCACGAATAACGGGAAAAGCACTGCAAACAGATCATGGAATACCTGACAGGAAGGAAACGAGTGATGGTACGTGGTGCGGTGTCAGGATGGGTGCATGTGACTAGTGGGATCCCTGTTCGCAGACGACGTGAAACTAATGAAGAGAATATAAACGGACGAGGATCAGGTAACACTACATAGGATCTGGACAAGCTGCAAGCCAGGTCCGACAAGTGGCTCCCGGAGTTTAGCCTCATCAAGTACAAGGTTATGAAGCTTGGGGAAGGACAAAGAAGACCGCAGACTGAGTACAGGCTTAGGGGTCAAAGGCTGCAAACCTAACTCAAGGAAAAGGATCTTGGGGTGAGTATCATACAGAGCATATCCTCTGAGGAGCATATCAGCCAAATAACTGATGAAGAATATGAGCGTCTGACAAACATATGAATAGCGTTTCGACATCTAATTAAGGAGTCATTCACGACACTGTACACCGTGTACGTCAGACCCATATTGGAGTATGAACCACGAGTAAGAAACCCACACTTAGTCAAACACGTCAATAAATTAGAGAAAGTGTAAAAGTTTGTATCAAGACTAGTCCAGGAACTAACGGGTATGTCCTATGAGGAGAGGTTAATGGAACTTAACCTGATGACACAGGAAGACAGGAAGGACAGGGATGATATGATAACAACGTACAAAATTCTGAGAGGAATTGTCAAGGTAAACAGGAGCAGACTATTTCAGAGACGGGATACAAAAACAAGAGGGAACAATCTGGAGACTGAAGAAGAGGGATTCATATATATATATATATATATATATATATATATATATATATATATATATATATATATATATATATATATATATATATATATACATACATACATATATATATATATATATATATATATATATATATATATATATATTGCAACCCCATGCTTCGTCAGGAGCTATGCAATGTTGGAAGAGTTGCAACAGGTAGGAATGATAGGAATGTGTCTGGTATATGGTTCGTCCTGGCTTCCTCTCTCACTGGACGGCCATGTGCCAGACACAGTCTCCAATCTTCAAGAGAATTCTCCCCTTCAACCTACCTGTTGTAACTCTTGCAACACTGCATGGTTCCTGTGCGAAAGGCCTAGTAGATAAAGTACTGTGTACTCCGATGCTGAATTTGCAGGTTTGAATCCTGCTGCTGTAGACTGAGAGATAATGTTCGGAAATAATTTCGCTTGTTTGTGAAATAATTTGATACAGAAACGGAATTCTATTCATAAGTGCAGGTAGAGGGGCCAGCATAAGGTGTAAGTGAAGGTACAAGAGCTGATCTATGAGAGTAGGTCATGTGCCACAAGTGTTGGTAGTCTAGGCACCAAAGGTTTACATACCACAGGACTGCTAGGAATGAGAAGTGCAAGATTTAGCGGTAATGGTATACCAAGAACACAGGAAGTCAAGATGCTAGAAGTGGACGCACTCTAGATGTTTCAGTCATGAGAAGTGTGTCTGATTGAAGATTGCAACATCAAGTGTTGTAATTGTTTGTAATGAGCGCTACACGTTGGTAGGAAGTCTGGGTGCTAGAAGTGTAAGTAGTTTAGGTATGTCACCCATGTGTCAGTATTGTTGGGTCAGGATAGGTCAGTTGTCAGCATTGTGTCAGGATTATTGGATGATGGGTGAGGATATTAGATTATATATATATATATATATATATATATATATATATATATATATATATATATATATATATATATATATAGTTGCAGAGGTTGGTGGATGAATTTGGTAGGGTGTGTAAAGAAGAAAATTGAAAGTGAATATAGGAAAGAGTAAGGTGATGAGGATAACAAAAGATTAGGTGACGAAGATTAGAGGGAAAGAGTATGGAGGAGGTGAATGTATTCAGATATTTGGGAGTGGACATGTCAGCAGATGGGTCTATGAAGGATGAGGTGAATCATAGAATTGATGAGGGAAAAGGGTGAGTGGAGCACTTCGGTGTCTGAGACAAAGAACTTTGTCCATGGAAGTTAAGAGGGAATGTATGAGAGTATAGTTATACCAACACTCTTATATGGGTGTGAAGCATGGGTGATGAATGTTGCAATGAGGAGAAGGCTGGAGGCAGTGAAGATGTCATGTCTGAGGTCAATGTGTGGTGTGAATATAATGCAGAGAATTCGAAGTTTGGAAATTAGGAGGAGGTGCGGGATTACCAAAACTATTATCCAGAGAGCTGAGGAGGGGTTGTTGAGGTGGTTCGGACATGTAGAGAGAATGGAACGAGACAGAATAACTTCGAGAGTGTATAAATCTGTAGTGGAGGGAAGGGGGTAGGGGTTGGCCTAGGAAAGGTTGGAGGGAGGGGTAAAAGAAGTTTTGTGTGCGAGGGCTTGGACTTCCAGCAAGCATGTGTGAGCGTATTTGATAGGAGTGAATGGAGACAAATGGTTTTTAATACTTGACGTGCTGTTGGAGTGTGAGCAAAGTAACATTTATGAAGGGATTCAGGGAAACCGGCAGGCCGGACTTGAGTCCTGGAGATGGGAAGTACAGTGTCTGCACTCTGAAGGAGGGGTGTTAATGTTGCAGTTTTATAACTGTAGTGTAAAGCACCACTCTGGCAAGACAGTGATGGAGTGAATGATGATGAAAGTTATTCTTTTCGGGCCACCCTGCCTTGGTGGGAATCGGCCGATGTGTTTAATAAAAAAATAATATATATATATATATATATATATATATATATATATATATATATATATATATATATATATGTGTGTGTGTGTGTGTGTGTGTGTGTGTGTGTGTGTGTGTGTGTGTGTGTGTGTGTGTGTGTGTGTGTTGTGTGTACTCACCTAATTGTGGTTGCAGGAGTCGATACTTAGCTCCTGGCCTCGCCTCTTCACTGACCGCTACTAGGTCCTCTCTCTCCCTGCTCCATGAGCATGAGAGAGAGAGAGAGAGAGAGAGAGAGAGAGAGAGAGAGAGAGAGAGAGAGAGAGAGAGAGAGAGCATACATGGGCTCTGAGAACACTTACGTCTAGACAGGTGAGTGAGGTGAGAATAATATAGAAGGTTCTGTCTCTACCCACCACTTCTTCCAGCCACACCGTCTGCATCACAAACTGTCTGATTATTATTATGCTGCACTAAGAAACATGTAGGGAAATTTAATTGTAAAGGAGGAAGTAGTGTTTAGCCTTGCTAGTACTGCTACTGCCAATGTTACTTCCACCACTCCTCCTCCTCCTATCACTACTACCACGACTGTGAATCTTACTATTATCACTAGTATTTCACTCTACGCATTATTCAACCTACCACTCCACTCTACACACGTCACTCAACCTACCACTCCACTCTACACACGTCACTCAACCTACCACTCCACTCTACACACGTCACTCAACCTACCACTCCACTCTACACACCTCACTCAACCTACCACTCCACTCTACACACCTCACTCAACCTACCACTCCACTCTACACACCTCACTCAACCTACCACTCCACTCTACACACGTCACTCAACCTACCACTCCACTCTACACACGTCACTCAACCTACCACTCCACTCTACACACCTCACTCAACCTACCACTCCACTCTACACACCTCACTCAACCTACCACTCCACTCTACACACGTCACTCAGCCTACCATTCCACTCTACACACCTCACTCAACCTACCACTCCACTCTACACACCTCACTCAACCACCACTCCCCTATACACACCTCACTCAACCTACCACTCCACTCTACACACCTCACTCAACCTACCACTCCACTCTACACACCTCACTCAACCTACCACTCCACTCTACACGCCTCACTCAACCTACCACTGCACTCTACACACTACTGCTCGTTTTACATAACCTACTTCCCTGAGACATCCCATTCTCGCACCACAAGTGTCTAAAACTAAAAGAACTCAAAGGTGGGGACCCACTAGGGGTGAGGGAGGAAGTATGGATAGTTAAAGAATAGATGGGGTAGGAAAGAAGTACCCAGCAGCAAAAGCACTGTAAGACTTGTGCTCAACTCCCCATCAAGACTGGTCGGGCAAGGTCGGAAAAAGGCGGGACGGTCTGGTGGCCCCAAACGACTCCAAGCAAAGTTCCTCAACTGAACTACACAGAGACGCACGTCCATGTCTATGGTATTTTAATAGCGAGGATGGAAGATATTAAAGCAAAGGATGGTAGTTGCTTTTAGATAATCTAGCCATTAAAAGACATGAAAAATGGAATAAAGCAGAGGCCAAGTTTAAAGTGGTAGAGGAACAGGATTGTAAAGAGCTCTGAAGAGGTTTTGAATATTGTGAGGGAGTATGATAGTGTCGTCAAGGAAGGAAGTCCATGAGTCATGGTATGTCTCAAGTCTGTCAAGTTGTCTGTCACTTTGTGTTTTATAGAAGACGTTCAGAGCTGGTACGCCAGTCCTGAGGTGGAGGGACTCGCTCGTGGCATAGTCCTGCAACCTCACGTCCAATACTCAGCGCAATGCCCGATTTTGGATTCGTTGTAGCTTTAGAGCATTAGTTTTTGCAGTCAGAGTTAAAGGAAGTGAAGTGTATGTGATTAGGGGTCTGATAAGAGCAGTGTATAGGTGGAGTTTTGTGGAGAGACGAGCACCTCTCAACCTATAAAGACGAGAGAGTGCAATTCTCGACAGAACTGTCTTAGAAGTGATGCGAGGGTTCATACGTAACTTACAGTCAAGATTGACTCCAAGTGCTACTGTGGATGTAGTGCATGGTATAGGTGTTTATGAGACTGGTTCTGAGTTCGACAGGAACAGAGATGCCTCGTTTATGATGGAAATAGCTTATTTTTTATTTGCTGTCATTGGTTTTTATTCCCATGCGCTAATCCTGTCTACCTCGTGTTGTGTTCGGTGTGCGAGGAATCTTGTGTTTTCGTGAGCACCAGTGTTTATATGTGACTTGGTTCTGTCATACGTGCTAACATCTTTATGCCTTTCAAGGTACAGCAGGTAGGAGGTGCTCCTTACCATTTTTGCTTTGGAAACATTTATTCCTTGATCTAACCCTGTTGCAATGAGTGCTAAAGATGCACTGTGCACCCCTGATGTCTGTGGCCACAAAAAAACATGAAAAAGTGTGACATTACAAACAAAATTAGAAGTCTTAAGGAAGTTTGACGATGGGCAGCGAGGTGTGGTTTCGTTATACGTCGTTTTGCTTAGAACCTATCGACGACGTTAAGTGAGGATTTACTGTACTGCAGACTTTCTGTGAATCCGTTGACAAGAAAGCTCTGCCACAGTTTGTGTTGCACCTCCTCTCCCGGGGTTTCCTGGTTATTTGACAGGAACTCACCTTGTGTCAAATCTGTTAACTACTTTCAAAGTTTGAAGGAGCTCTCATTTACTATGGAGTAACACGTTCAATGCTTAGTTTTCAAGGGCGGTGCCTTGATGCTCCTGAAAGACTCTGTATTTATGAAGCTGGAGCTATTCTTCCTTCCTTGGATCGGGTTTAGCGCTCAGTTTTGACAATAATAATAATCCTTCCTTCGATCAAGCCTGATTGCTCCCATTAGCCAGATACTTTATTGTCACTGTGGGTTTAGCGCTTCTCCACGAATATTGAATAATTCATAAGGCTTATTGGTTAATAGAAATATAATTAGTTTGGTCGGCTTTCTTGCAAGCCTTGCGGTGGATCGTTGTTATTTAGGTAAACGAATGACGGCGTGATGGAGGCTCGATCCTCTGTACGGTGAGTGTGAGAGAAACGTGCTGCTTACTGCACTCACCTAGATGAATTTTGACAAGTCATTTAATGAGTGTCGGTGTTGTTTCTGAGGTTTGGCATACAAACTTTCATGGTATGAAAGCTAGTATTCTGTTGGCACTGTTGCGCAAAGCCAGGCATGGATACACTGTTAATAACTACCCAACGGTCTTGTATCACACACACACACACACCACAAACCACACCCCACACAAAGCACACCACACACAAACCACACCACACACAAACCACACCCCACACAAACCACACCACACACCCACACCACACACAACCCTACACATACACAACAACCACACCAAACACAACCTTACACAAACACACCCACACCACACACAACCCTACACATACACAACAACCACACCAAACACAACCTTACACACACACACCACACCACACACAACGGGCCAACTATCTATCGCCAAGTGCCTTTGACAACTAGTAACTACACACACACACAGAGGAAATCTTGCATACCTAACCATGGAATCAGCAGGAAGCGAAAATGGGAAATCAAAAGAAGGGCAATAAAAAAGGAGGGGAAGACAGCAGAGATTAAAACTGGTGACACTATTTATATTTAACAATACCTGGTTTGGTGAGCAAAGTGTACAACGAATAGAAAGTAAGTTCAATATTTTCCAGCAGAAAACATTAGAAGTGTGTGTAAAGTAAGGGATGAAGGCTGGGAATGGGAGACAAGGACAAGTACAGCTGGAGAGCACAAAAACTGGAAAGGAAAATTAAAAAAGCTGAAGGAGGCTATGAAGGAAATGAGGGATAGGGTGAAAGGGTAAGGGTAATGAAGAGAAAAGCAGAAGCAGAGGAATCGGGAAGGGACACCGGAGAAACGACCTTAACGGAGATGATCACAAGAGACCTAAAGGTGATAAGGGAGAAGCAATGAAACTGGTGACAAGACAAGAAAAGCTAAGGAGAAAGACAAAAGAAAGAAGAAAGGAAGCGGTCACTGATGATCTATGGACTTGAGAAAGATGGTAGGTCAGGAAAACGAAAATGGTAGGAAGAAGATATTACAGCAATTCTGTGTGAACAAGAGGAGGGGAGAAATTAGAGCAGATGGAATTTTTTTCAGAGAATCAGAAAATACTCTTGGAACAAGTGGCGCCCAATCAAACTAACCTTCTGGTATACCTCCAGTATACCTGGAAGGGGTTTCGGGGGTCAACGACCCCGCGGCCTGGTCCGTGACTAGGCCTTGTCAGTGGTAGTTTTAAACAGGATCTTGAGACAGAAAACATTATTGAGGAATACACCAAGAAAGTCTACAAACAAACCTGGACAAACTACAGAATTTGTGAGGCTACTGGAATTTAAATGGATGATCATCAGGTAGGACTACAAAGGGATCTGGAGAGGCTGCAAGACTGATCCAACAATTGGCTCCTAGAGTTTAACCCCACCAAGTGGAAAGTCATGAAGATTGGGGAGGGGCAAAGAAGACCGTAGACCGAGTACAGGCTGGGGAGAAGCAAAGGCTTGGGTGAGTATCATACCGAGCACATCTCCTGAGGCACTCATCATCCAAATAACTGCTGGCGCACATGGATGTCTGGCAAACCTAAGAATAGCGTTTCGACACCTGAGTAAGAAATCATTCAAGATACTGTACACCGTGTACGTCAGGCCCATACTGGAGTATGCAGCACCAGTATGGAACCCACACCTGGTCAAACACGTCAAAAAATTAAAGAAAGTGCAAAGGTTTGCAGCAAGACTAGTCCCAGAGCTAAGGGGTATTCCCTATGAGGAAAGGTTAAGGAAAATCAACCTGACGACACTGGAGGACAGGAGGGACAGGGAAAGACATGATAACAACATATAAAATACTAAGAGAAATTGACAAGGTGGACAGGTACAGAATGTTTCAAAGATGGGACACAGCAACAAGGGGTCACAAATGGAAGTTGAAAACTCAGATGAGTCAAAAGGCTGTTAGGAAGTATTTTTTCAGTCATAGAGTTATCAGGAAGTGGAACAATCTGGAGAGTGATGTAGTGGAGGCAGGATCCATACATAATTTTAAGAAGAGGTATGATAAAGCTCTCGGAGCAGGGAGAGAGTGGACCTAGTAACGACCAGCGAAGAGGCGGGGCCAGGAGCTGCGACTCGACCTCCTACAACCACAAATAGGTGAGTACTCGTACACACACACACATGCTAACGACATATAAAATACTGAGAGGAATTGACAAGGTGGAGAGAGACAGGATGTTCCAGAGATGGGACACAGAAACAAGGGGTCACAATTGGAAGTTGAAGACTCATATGAGTCACAGGGATGTTAGGAAGTATTTCTTCAGTCACAGAGTTGTCAGGAAGTGGAAAAGTCTGGGAAGTGATACAGTGGAGGCAGGATTCATACATAGCTTTAAGAAGAGGTATGATAAAGCTCATGGAGCAGGAAGAGTGACCTAGTAGCGACCAGTGAAGAGGCTGGTTCAGGAGCTGTGACTCGACCCCTGCAACCTCAACTAGGTGAGTACAACTAAGTGAATACACACACACACAAAGTCATAGAATTGTCAGGAAGTGGAGCAGTTTGGAGAGTGATGTAGTGGAGGCAGGATACATACATAACTTTAAAAAGAGGTATGATAAGGCTGATGGATCAGGGAGAGACTGTATTTAGTAGACTAGTCCCAGAGCAAGGGGCCCAAGGAAGTAATGAATCACTGACGCCTGAGACACAACAGGTGAGTCACAAACATACTAAGAGAAATGACAAGGTGGACAGCACAGAATGTTATACACACAACAGATGAGACACAGCAACAACGGTAAACACACAAAAGTAACAACAACTAACAACACAAAGCGTGGCCTGTGGCTAAGTCTTTCAGCACGGAGGGGGTTAATCGGCGGAGAAAATTTGAAGTGTTTTAAATGGAGGTCTAATTGACATGTAATAGGACAGAAATGGATTTAGTAGCGACCAGTAAGAGCGGCCAGGAGCTAGAATCGACCCCTCAACCACAACTAGGACACAAACATACACACAACTAACACACACACACACACAACTAACACACACACACACACACACAACTAACACACACACACAACTAACATACACACAACTAACACACACACACACACACACACAACTAACACACATACAGATGTAGTGGTTAGAATTGGATATAATGGACGGAATAGTAAATATAGACCGTTAGAGACGGAGAGGTATTTATCTAGTAGTATGGATCCAATGGAATGGGCAGTGTAGTGTGGATGGAGCGGTGTGGTGTGGATTGGACTAAGTGTTGCAGGTGGATGGAGAGAGAGTGCAACAAGAGCATGCAACATGCTGCCTTATTAATGCTGACCAAACACAGTTGGCACTTGAGAATTATCACTTGTGACAACTGCCTCGGGAAAGAGAAGAAACCAAACTTCAAACATATAAAGATAAAAATGCTTAGAATATTGCCTATATATTTTTTTTCGGATCACAAGATAATGATACTTAGTTAATAAGATACACAATGAACAATTAGAAACTTTTTTATTGGAGGTGAAAAAGCCTGCTATGCGGGTGAAAAGTTTTAAATAAAGTTTCCAGTTGCCACTTATGTGCCTTTATCATTACAACCTGTCGCTTGTACCGTCCTATCTACTATTATAATATTAAATGAGTTGAAGGCCTGTCGACTACACAAACACACACATTAGGTACGTGTTTCCATAAGACACCTGCTGTCCCTGTTCACCCATCAGTTTAAAATAGGTACCTGGGTGTTAGTGGACTGGTGTGGGTCGCATCCTGGGACACTGACCTAATTTGCCGAAATGCTAAGCATAACAAGAGGCTTTTATATAGTAGTATGCCATTTATGTCAGCTAGGACTGTATACCTCATACATGTACTTGTAGTAAATAAAGATATTATTATTATATGTAACCTGTTAACCACCAATCAAGAATATATTATACCTTTATACCGGATTTTCAAGCTTACACTCACTCTTCTTATCAGTGCACATACATCATGAATACACTCAGAATATATTAAAATAGTATAAGACATAATACCAAGCCCAAGCAGACATGGTTGGATATAAAGGCAATATTTACGGTACCAAGTAAACTATCTGATGTCTCCAAAGACAATTACGAACGATATATAATTAAGTAGTTAATAAGGCAACTAATGGTTCCTGTGTGGAGTTTTTCTTAGTCAATGTTGATTTGATCTTGTTCCCTATGTGTGCAAGCACTGCCGATGCATCTCAACTGCATAGCATACCTAACAATAAACAAAACATGTACACTTTACCATATGCTTCAAATATTACAAATGTTTCAATCTTGATAGAAATAAATAACGTCACTTAAAATTACCTAATGTCATTTAGCTAATAAAAATAGTCAGTGTCGATCAAAACTCATTAAAAGGTACATAAAAACCACTAATAATTTTCACATATTTTGTAAAACCTATTTTTATTCAATTATCTTAAAACTTATTTAAAAACTGATACTCAGAGTATATTACAGAGTCCTCATCGACTTCCAGTAAAAGTGCAGGTGGATGGTTCTCAAACATCTAATCAAAAGAGGAAGAAAAATACACTTGATCTCCTCTGGTGTTTGATATTTACTTCAGTCCAGAAACCAGAATGGAGGGAATTCTTGAGTGCCTAGTAGGTATATTGTGGTCGCTGCTCGATCCCAGAAAGGTCTCCCTGTATTCCATACCCAAAGAGACGAATATCTTAATATAACCAACACATCAGGCTCCAAGTCGCTCAAGTGTTGCGCTGATGCTGTTTACAATTGTTATATTCTAATAAGAGGAAAGAGCTAAACCCTAGGGGTCATATGACGCCTGTGGAATGGGAGGCATTCAGATTCGATACAAGCAACGGGAAGATAGGTCCAGTTCCTTGGATCAAGAACCCCTCACCAGCATCAAGGTACAAATAATGCAATAAGGTAAAATAATACTAAACCATTTCGAGATTTAAAGTGGCAAAATGGCCTCAACACACTACATTATATATACCAACTTCCTTCTAAGTAAAATACACAAGTATTAAAATTTTGAAGCCGGTCGGAAGAGCTTGTCTCCATCTATCACACGGAAACAAAACTTGGGAATAACCACTATAGCAGTATACATAGGTCACCCACTCATGCAAACACTTCCATGAACATGGCCCAATATACATTATACAAGCGTTGAAAAGTTGAAGCCGATTCAATAAGGCGTTCTCGAGTACTTAACGAAAATTTGTAAGACAGGAAACGAAAATATTGCCGAGGAAATTTCGAAAAAATGGAGAGTTCAACATCACGAAGCATAAAACAGTAAAACAGCGGATTTTTTTTTTTGTTTCAAGTTTACTTTTCTCAGCCCTTTCGCTGCTCAAGCTATGCAATGTTTACAGATTAGACGTCCACGCCGAGGGCATGGCCCGGGAACGGCCTGTGCACACTACCATCATGCCCAGACGGGGCCCAGCTTCCCCCCACGCATGTCATTGCCTTGACCTGTGCAAATGTCTTTGTCTACAAGAGAATAACAGCTCACTGGCAAAATGCACAATATAAACTCAGTTCATTTACAAATACTAATAGTGAAATTTACTCGGGTTGCGAAATAGGAAAGTTTAAATACAGAATACTGGCAGTCATGGGCGATTTCTTTCTCGGAACTTGAACTAAAGTGTTTCCAGACACGAAGGGTGACGCACTGCCCAGCTCACGTTCTCATTGGTTGTATATGAGGTGAGGCTGTGGAACACACCCGTCACCCTGCTTTCTGAATGGTTGTTTCTGAGGGCGGCAGCAACACACCCGTCACGCTGCCTCCTGATTGGCCATTTCTGAGGAAGGAGCCGCACAAGTCTGACAATTCTCACACTGCCACATGACTGGCTGTTTTTTGAGGGTGAGAGTGACACACCCGTCACGCTGCCTCGTGACTGGCTGTTTTTGAGGATGAGGATGACACATCCGTCAGGCTGATCTAAGATTGGTTGCTTCTAAAGGAAGAAGCGACACTCTCTCCATGCTGTCTCCTGATTGGCTCTCTTAAAGGGCGGCACCGAAATACACACATCACGCTGCCTCCTAAATGGCTGTTTCTGAGGGCGGAAGTAGCACACTCGTTATGCTGCTTCTTGATTGGCTATTTATGATGTTAAAAGCGACACACACACAACCACAAATAGGCGAGTACACACACACAACCACAAATAAGCGAGTACACACACACAACCACAAATAGGTGAGTACACACACAACCACAAATAGGTGAGTACACACACACACAACCACAAATAAGTGAGTATACACACACACAGCGAAGAGGCAGAGCCAGGAACTGTGAATCGACCCCTGCAACCACATATAGGTGAGTACATACACAAAAAATCCAAATATCTAGCGAGAAGTGCCTTCGATAACTGGTAACTAATACACACACACACACACACACACACACACACACACACACACACACACACTGCTGACTGGATGCAAATCATTCTGCTGAGGGGGTTAGTTTTTTGCTGTACTCGGCACTGAGTTCAGGTTATTCAGGTTAAGTTGACAGCGTTTTTACAAACTGCTCTTCAGAATTTACTGTATATTTGGATGAAGACCTGATTGTTTTTGTGAGATAAATTATGAAGGTTTGAGTTAGGGCAGGGGTGGGTAACCCTTGGCACGAGTGCCAAACCTGGCACGCCAATGACTTCTTTCCGGCACGCGAACCTCTGGTCTCATCTTAAAAAAAAAAAAAGCGGACATTTATCACTTATCGTTCCAAGAAAAGTGGGGAAATAGTCCGTCGATTCGAAAGATTATTCCACCACTTTTCGTGAAATTGTATGGATAACATTAAATCAGGTGGTACTTTACTTGGCCTGATTTCAGTTTAAGGTTCATGGTACAGTACGTACTACTAACCACAACACCGGTTTTCCCTCCTATTTTCATATTTACGATTAATACATATATATATATATCACTACTACAAATTCTATTTGCATTCTGCCCTTTACAGATTGTACAGGATGTTCTTTTCTATCTGTATTGATGAAAGTACAGACATTACATCAGCAGCTGGGCTGGCAGTTTTTTCTCGATTTTGTAGTGGTGACGAAGTATGCGTTATGTGTTATGTAAATGATATGCCCATCAGTGTCAAGTGCAAACTCCTACTGTATGCGGATGACAGTGCTCTGTTAGTGTCAGGTAAAGACCCACAAGATATATCTAATGTATTAACACTGGAACTGGAGTCCTGCAGCAAATGGTTAGTAGACAACAAACTATCGGTACATCTAGGGAAAACAGAAGCCATACTCTTTGGCACGAAATATAAACTGAGCAGGGTAAATAATTTTAATATCCGGTGTAATGGGGAATCCATCACTTCAGTTTCCTCAGTAAAATATCTGGGAATCCCGTTTGACCCATGCATGTCAGGAGAATTGATAGGGAACAGTGTAGTAAAGAAAGCGAATGCCAGACTGAAGTTCCTCTACAGACAAGCACAGTGTCTACCTACTGAGGCTCGCAGGACCCTATGTCTAGCCCTTATACAATGTCATATGGACTACGCTTGCTCTTCATGGTACTCTGCCTTGACAAAAAAACTGAAAGATAAGCTGCAAATCACCCAGAACAAAATGGTAAGATTCATCCTGGACCTGGGACCAAGAGAGCATGTAGGCCAGGATGAATTACAACATTGGATATGCTGAATATTGAAGACAGAGTAAAACAACTTAAATTAAATCAAGTTTATAAAATTGCTCACAAACAGTGTCCAGAATATCTTGCTGCCAATTTTGTCAAGGCTGGGAACCAAAGCAGTCATAGTACTAGGGGGAGAGAGCACAACTTTGTAGTACCCACAGTCAGTGGCCAGGCTTCAAACACCTTTTATTGTACAGCAATAAAGGAATGGAACAGACTGCCTGCACATGTCAAAGCCAGTCATAGCATGAGCCAGTTCAAGAAGAGAACCAAAAGTACCTAATGAATGTAGCGACAGAAAGGGAGGAGAATGATTTTTATTTTTAGTTAACACACATGTATATGTAAATAACTCTTTTACCTTATTCCTAGTATACATATAGCCTTTATAATATAATGACATATATATCCTACAATGTAAAATTAAGTATAAAAGGACCCCAATGGAAATAAGTCACTCTGTCTGACTTTTTGGGTTATCCTAGGTTCTCTACACATATGCTGCTATGTATGATAATGTATGTAAATGTATTTGTGTATACCTGAATAAACTTACTTACTTACTTACTTATTAATCTTGCAACACTACCTGAGCGTACCACTGGGGTTGTAACACTACCTGAGCGTATCACTGAGGTTGAAACACTACCTGAGCGTACCACTGGGGTTGTAACACTACCTGAGCGTACCACTGGGGTTGTAACACTACCTGAGCGTACCACTGGGGTTGTAATACTACCTGAGAGTACCACTGGGGTTGTAACACTACCTGAGCGTACCACTGGAGTTGTAACACTACCTGAGCGTACCACTGGGGTTGTAACACTATCTGAGCGTACCACTGGGGTTGTAATACTACCTGAGCTTACCACTGGGGTTGTAACACTATCTGAGCGTACCACTGGGGTTGTAACACTACCTGAGCGTACCACTGGGGTTGTAATACTACCTGAGCTTACCACTGGGGGTTTTAACACTACCTGAGCGTACCACTGGGGTTGTAACACTACCTGAGCGTACCACTGGGGTTGTAACACTACCTGAGCGTACCACTGGGGTTGTAACACTATCTGAGCGTACCACTGGGGTTGTAATACTACCTGAGCTTACCACTGGGGTTGTAACACTACCTGAGCGTACCACTGGGGTTGTAACACTACCTGAGCGTACCACTGGGGTTGTAATACTACCTGAGCTTACCACTGGGGTTGTAACACTACCTGAGCGTACCACTGGGGTTGTAACACTACCTGAGCGTACCACTGGGGTTGTAACACTACCTGAGCGTACCACTGGGGTTGTAACACTACCTGAGCGTACCACTGGGGTTGTAATACTACCTGAGCTTACCACTGGGGTTGTAACACTACCTGAGCGTACCACTGGGGTTGTAACACTACCTGAGCGTACCACTGGGGTTGTAATACTACCTGAGCGTACCACTGGGGTTGTAACACTACCTGAGCGTACCACTGGGGTTGTAACACTACCTGAGCGTACCACTGGGGTTGTAACACTACCTGAGCGTACCACTGGGGTTGTAACACTACCTGAGCGTACCACTGGGTTGTAACACTACCTGAGCGTACCACTGGGTGTAACTACTGAGTACACTGTAACACTCTGAGCGTACCACTGGGGTTGTAACACTACCTGAGCGTACCACTGGGGTTGTAACACTACCTGAGCGTACCACTGGGTTGTAACACTACCTGAGCGTACCACTGGGGTTGTAACACTACCTGAGCGTACCACTGGGGTTGTAACACTACCTGAGCGTACCACTGGGGTTGTAACACTACCTGAGCGTACCACTGGGTTGTAACACTACCTGAGCGTACCACTGGGGTTGTAACTCACTACCTGAGGCTAACTCACTGGGTTGTAACACTACCTGAGGTACCACTGGGTGTAACACTACCGACCGTACCACTGGTTGAACACTACCTGAGCGTACCACTGGGGTTGTAACACTACCGAGCGTACCACTGGGGTTGTAACACTACCTGAGCGTACCACTGGGGTTGTAACACTACCTGAGCGTACCACTGGGGTTGTAACACTACCTGAGCGTACCACTGGGGTTGTAACACTACCTGAGCGTACCACTGGGGTTGTAACACTACCTGAGCGTACCACTGGGGTTGTAACACTACCTGAGCGTACCACTGGGTTGTAACACTACCTGAGCGTACCACTGGGTTGTAACACTACCTGAGCGTACCACTGGGGTTGTAACACTACCTGAGCGTACCACTGGGGTTGTAACACTACCTGAGCGTACCACTGGGTTGTAACACTACCTGAGCGTACCACTGGGGTTGTAACACTACCTGAGCGTACCACTGGGGTTGTAACACTACCTGAGCGTACCACTGGGTTGTAACACTACCTGAGCGTACCACTGGGTTGTAACACTACCTGAGCGTACCACTGGGGTTGTAACTGACTACCACTGGTAGCACTGTACCACTGGTAACTCGAGCGTACCACTTGACCCTGAGCGTACCACCTGGGTCTGTAACACTACCTGACGTTCCACTGGGGTTGTAACACTACCTGAGCGTACCACTGGGGTTGTAACACTACCTGAGCGTACCACTGGGGTTGTAACACTTCCTGAGCGTACCACATGGGGTTGTAGCACTGCCTGAGCGTACCACTGGGGTTGTAACGCTTCCTGAGCGTACCACTGGGGTTGTAACACTACCTGGCGTACCACTGGGGTTGTAACACTACCTGACGTACTACTGTGGTTGTAACACTACCTGACGTACCACTGGGGTTGTAACACTACCTGGCGTACCACTGGGGTTGTAACACTACCTGACGTACCACTGGGGTTGTAACACTACCTGACGTACCACTGTGGCTGAAATATGTAAAGCAGTTATGAACGAATTATCTATTCGACAAATTTATATTTCAAAAGTAGTATCCGTTACAACAGATGGTGCACCCAGCATGATTGGAAAGGTTACAACAGATGGTGCACCCAGCATGATTGGTAAGGTTACAACAGATGGTGCACCCAGCCTGATTGGAAAGGTTACAACAGATGGTGCACCCAGCATGATTGGTAAGGGTACAACAGGTGGTACACCCAGCCTGATTTGTAAGGTTACAACAGATGGTGCACCCAGCATGATTGGAAAGGTTACAACAGATGGTGCACCCAGCATGATTGGAAAAGTTACAACAGATGGTGCACCCTGCATGATTGGTAAGGTTACAACAGATGGTGCACTCAGCATGATTGGAAAGGTTACAACAGATGGTGCACCCAGCATGAGTGGTAAGGTTACAACAGGTGGTACACCCAGCATGATTGGTAAGGTTACAACAGATGGTGCACCCAGCATGATTGGAAAGGTTACAACAGATGGTGCACCCAGCATGATTGGAAAGGTTACAACAGATGGTGCACCCAGCATGATTGGTAAGGTTACAACAGATGGTGCACCCAGCATGATTGGAAAGGTTACAACAGATGGTGCACCCAGCATGATTGGTAAGGTTACAACAGATGGTGCACCCAGCATGATTGGAAAGGTTACAACAGATGGTGCACCTAGCATGATTGGTAAGGTTACAACAGGTGGTACACCCAGCATGATTGGTAAGGTTACAACAGATGGTGGACCCAGCATGATTGGTAAGGTTACTACAGATGGTGCACCCAGCATGATTGATAAGGTTACAACAGATGGTGCACCCAGCATGATTGGTAAGGTTACAACAGATGGTACACCCAGCATGATTGGTAAGGTTACTCCAGATGGTGCACCCAGCTTGATTGGTAAGGTTACATCAGATGGTGCACCCAGCATGATTGGTAAGGTTACAACAGATGGTGCACCCAGCATGATTAGAAAGGTTACAACAGATGGTGCACCCAGCATGATTGGTAAGGTTACAACAGATGGTGCACCCAGCATGATTGGAAAGGTTACAACAGATTTTGCACCCAGCATGATTGGTAAGGTTACAACAGGTGGTACACCCAGCATGATTGGTAAGGTTACAACAGATGGTGCACCCAGCATGATTGGAAAGGTTACAACAGATGGTGCACCCAGCATGATTGGTAAGGTTACAACAGATGGTGCACCCAGCATGATTGGAAAGGTTACAACAGATGGTGCACCTAGCATGATTGGTAAGGTTACAACAGGTGGTACACCCAGCATGATTGGTAAGGTTACAACAGATGGTGGACCCATCATGATTGGTAAGGTTACAACAGATGGTACACTCAGTATGATTGATAAGGTTACAACAGATGGTGCACCCAGCATGATTGGTAAGGTTACAACAGATTGTACACCCAGCATGATTGGTAAGGTTACTCCAGATGGTGCACCCAGCTTGATTGGTAAGGTTACATCAGATGGTGCACCCAGCATGATTGGTAAGGTTACAACAGATGGTGCACCCAGCATGATTGGTAAGGTTACAACAGATGGTGCACCCAGCATGATTAGTAAGGTTACAACAGATGGGTCACCCAGCATGTTTTTTAAGGTTACAACAGATGGTGCACTTATCATGATTGGTAAGGTTACAACAGATGGTTCACCCAGCATGATTGGTAAGGAAGCAGGATTTGTAAATTTGTTTACAAAAGATGTTGGTCCTCCACTGCTAGGCTGTCACTGCATCATACACGAGGCTTTATGTGCAACAGCTGGTCTAAAAGAACTTCCAGAAGTGATGCCAACACTCACCAAGATTGTTAATTACATTTCTGCACCAGCTTTGAATAAAAGACAATTTCAGAATTTATTGAAGGAGGTGGATTCGGTGTACAAAGGACTAACAATGTATAACAATGTTCGTTGGCTTAGTCGAGGTTTTGTTTTGAAACGATTTGTTGAGATAAATATCTTTTTCGAGTAACCAACAAGTGTCATATAAAGAAATGTTGGATATCGTGTGGGTTTGTAAACTGGTGTTTTTTTCAGATTTTTGCGAACATTTAAATGATTTGAACATTAAATTACAGGGATCCGGTAAGACACTTGATGTTATGTTTGATTACATAAAGGCATCTGAAATGAAGCTAGGTTTTTTTTAAGAGGGATATAGATAATGAGAGGCTTAGATACTTTTCAAACCTAGAGAGACATCAATGAACTCCCAAAGGATGACAAAACAGACAGTCAATGTCTCCAAACACTATTTTTAAACCTCATTGAGTCAACAGTTGATCAGTTTTCTACAAGATTTGCTAAGTTCACAGAACTTGAAGATACTGCAAAATTCATTAAGTTTCCAGACAGTATAAAACTGGATGATTTTGAAATGCACTTGATTGAATTTCAAAGTAGCTCAATTTGGAGACAGAAATTTGTTGACCTTAGAACTAACTTGGAAAATATTGAAAAGGAGCGATTAGAGACGGAAGTAACAGAGAGAAATACGGAAAACGAGGAATTAAGAACTTGGAATACTATTCCACAAAATTGTCTGACTGAAGAACCTTGCAACAACATTACTATCCGTTTTTTCATCTACTTATTCTTGTGAATTATTGTTTTCAGTGATGAACTTTAAGTCTGGTAACAGTAGCAGCCTTACGGGTGACACTAGTAGCGCTGCGTGTCTCTCAAGGTACAGAATATAAGACTGATATCCATTATCTGTCATCAGTGACGCACCACCACAAGTCATCAGTGACGCACCACCACAAGTCATCAGTGATGCACCACTACAAGTCATCAGTGATGCACCACCACAAGTCATCAGTGATGCACCACCACAAGTCATCAGTGATGCACCACCACAAGTCTCATTGATGCTAAATAAATAAAAGGGCCACAATTTTTCTCTCTCAAATTTTGATTTGATGTTTTCTGCAAAAATGGTAAATATTCACTTATGTTTAATATAATATATAGTTTTTGTAGGTGAAATAATTATACTGTATTTTCTCTGTGATTTTTATATATCATTCTTAAGGGATTAAAAATCAATAAAAGAATATCTTAAATTTTATATCCTTTTGTTGAGTTTTAGTCAAGTTAAACGATTATGTCATTGAGAATTGTAATGTATTGGAAAAACATGAAAAACCTAATTGATCTAATAAATAAATCAAATTATTGTTTACTCTTTTGTTTATGCTAAAAATAGCGTTTTTAAATTGTGTGGATGTATATCGCAACTGGAAATACATTTAAAGGCTGTTTAAAATTAACCACACTATCAACAGGGAAGAGAGACATTTAAGTCAAAATTCCATCACAATATTTTCCATTCATTCAATATCATGGTTTACAATATCCTCTGATTTTACCGATACTCTGTGATTTTTTATTTTAAAATTTTGTCACAATACTTAAAAGACACCAAATAATATGTTCCCATAAATTTTGGTTGACACGTGAGAAGATTTTGTATCAAAGATTTGGCCGAATTTGGCCCACACACTTAAAAAGTTGTCCCCCCCCTGACTAGGGTAGCCTAGCAAAGCCATACAATATAATGTATACTCACCGGGGACTCATGATCAGTTCAATTAGGTTTAATATTTATCAACTGCACGTTATTCATTATGGCCACAATTTACCTGTATACAAACATCAAGAATATTTTAATCAGTACTGTAAGGTTTAATGTAACTTTACATACGAGTATACTCTACTAAGAGTTATATACTTGGAACAAGGGTATATATACTAAGAGGGAAGTATCTCAGTACATATACTTTACTTTAATTTAAGCTTGTGAGTTTAAAGTTTTCTTCATCTTCATGACCCACGTGTAGTTGATGAGTTGTGAACCCCACAAACTAACCTCTTTATTGTGTATTGTGTAACCTCTTGGTGAATATAAATGCCCTTGTGTCTCCTTCTATATCAACAAAGAACCATAACATTCTCCATTTGTTTAATTAGTAGAATTCTGTGCCACAAGCTAAATGAAAATTTCGAAAAAAATCATACTGGGATTATTGTGAATCATTAAAATTAGAAAAAAAACTATGTTAACAAATTATACTAACAATTTCCATATAATAAAATCTGCTAAATATTCCTAAGAGACATATTTTCATAAGCGCCAAATAAAATTTTTACCTACACAGTCGTGACTTAATACACTTCTCTTCACTGTGAAGATACAATGTTCCAGCCTCAGTAGGCCTCCTGCAGTGCTCCTTCTTTATGTTCTTACGAGCCGTGCCACACAATAAATTATCTATTGTGTGTTTTAAATGGAGTGAAAATTTAGCGGTGGTAATTCAACAATTGGTTGGTTAATGGGACTTTAAGAAACCGATCGACTGCTCAAAGGGTCATTAAGGCTACATGTCACCTGTTCACCACCAGTAAATAACACTGTTATCCTTAAAATGGGGATTAAAGTAAACTCTCAACTTATACACTGAGAAAGATACTCCACTGGGTGTATATATATCCTGAGACGGGTCGTAATCTGTACAAGACGGTGTATATATTTCCTGAGAGGGTCGTAATCTGTACAAACGGTGTATATGTATCCTGAGAGGGTCGTAATCTGTACAAGACGGTGTATATATATCCTGAGAGGGTCGTAATCTGTACAAGACGGTGTATATATATATATCCTGAGAGGGTCGTAATCTGTACAAAACGGTGTATATATATCCTGAGAGGGTCGTAATCTGTACAAAACGGTGTATATATATCCTGAGAGGGTCGTAATCTGTACAAGACGGTGTATATATATCTGAGAGGGTCGTAATCTGTACAAGACGGTGTATATATATCCTGAGAGGGTCGTAATCTGTACAAAACGGTGTATATATATCCTGAGAGGGTCGTAATCTGTACAAGACGGTGTATATATATCCTGAGAGGGTCGTAATCTGTACAAGACGGTGTATATATATCCTGAGAGTGGTCGTAATCTGTACAAAACGGTGTATATATATCCTGAGAGGGTCGTAATCTGTACAAGACGGTGTATATATATCCTGAGAGGGTCGTAATCTGTACAAGACGGTGTATATATATCCTGAGAGGGTCGTAATCTGTACAAGACGGTGTATATATATCCTGAGAGGGTCGTAATCTGTACAAGACCCGCATCAGGAGACATTTTCTTGTTCTTGACGAACAAACATTATCTTTATCTTTAACATTGTATCAATCGCATCTGCTAGAAAAATGACAGGATGAATAGTGAGACCCTTCAAAACCAGGGATGCCAAGCCCATGATGACACTCTTCATGTCGCTTGTTCTATCTAGGCTGGAATATTGCTGCACACTAACAGGGCCTTTCAAGGCAGGGAAATTGCTGACCTAGAAAATGTGCAGAGAACCTTCATGGCACACGTAACTGCGATAAAACACCTCAATTACTGGAAACGCTTGAAGTTCCTAAACCTGTACTCCCTGGAACGCAGGGGGGAGAGATACATGATAATATACACTTGGAAAATCCTAGAGGAATTAGTACCAAACTTGCACACGATGTTACATCCCCTCAATGAAAAGCAGGGGCGCCACTAGCACGACAACACAATAAGTGTCAGGGGCCCAAGACTGTTCAACTGCCTTCCAGCATACATAAGAGGATTACCAACAGACCCCTGGCTGTCTTCAAGAAGGCTTTTGGACTGGCACCTAAAGTCAGTACCTGACCAGCCGGGCTGTGATTCGTACATCGGGTAGCGTCCGGGCAACAGTAACAGCCTGGTTGATCAGGCCCTGATCCACCATGAGGCCTGGTCATAGACCGGTCCGCGGGGGCGTTGGCCCCCGAAACCCTCTCCAGGTATACTCCAGGTGGAGAGTTGGCGTGAGGAGTTGCAGGATATCATCATAAGGCGGAGAGGGACGACATCCCTGCACTAGGGAGTGTTCCCCTGACCAAGTCAGCAGATATGAATACAATGAGGACGCAGATACTTCTGAGTCCAGCACAGTACGCCAGGTATCGCTGCTACCATGGTCCACCGTAGTACCATCCGCGCCTCCGCTATAGTACCACATAACTGAATGGGCCATCTTATGAGCAAACATCATTGTCAGTTTTTCCTGACGAATAAACTAGCTAAGGACGAGACAAGTCTTTAGGGACTCTTAAACAACCCCAGGAAGAGAGGTCATCCACTGCAGTAACGAGCAACTCCAGTAAGCGTAAAGCCACTAACGACTGGATAAACTAGATGCACCTCAACCCCCCAGGCATGCAACACTGCATTCGAATTATTAACCTGGAGGCATAATAACCCAGGATAACTCAAGAAAGCCAATTATTGTGCCTTATTCACACTTCCACTGAAATCTTTTGACCCTCTTCCCTGGGATGCGACCCGCAACAGTCGGTTCATACCCACATACACAATGACAACAGTTGTAGGAAGAATAGTTTCGAAGTATTCCATATAAATGTTAACAAGAACAGGGTATAGAGGAGAGCCCATAACAACACCGAAGGTTTGAGAATAAAATTTACGCTGAAAGGAAAAGGAGTCCACAGAAAGGCGAATAAGATCTTATTCGCCTTTGTGTAGACTCGAACTCTAGGCGACCTATGGGCTCTCCTCTATCCCCTCTTCTTGCTAATCTTTATATGGAATGACAACAATTGTAAGGAGACATGACCAACGATTTCGCTCATCCAGTGTTCAAACAGGGGTCCTTCAGATGTGAGCTGAAGTCTTTCATTTGAGCCATGAACACCATCAACCAGAATGTTCGAAAGTACCGCAGAACTATGGTAGCCTCTGGGTAAGAGGGACTTTTATTTTGTTAGGCAGTTGTAGAAGTTGGAAATTTATTGGGTCAATAATTTTGTAGCAGCAGGGTTGACGAATGTTAGATGTTACACTTCACATTATACTCTAATGTATAATTTGCAAGACACAAGTAAAAGGTCCGAGAACAGAGCCTTGAAGTACTCTGAACATAGCTTCAAGCCAGTTTGACGACCCTAATACTGATACTATCTTGTTTTGCTACTGATCCTACAAGTTCTTATTGTTTCTACTAATACTAGCTACTATTCTACTACGAATAATAGCTGCTGCTACTACTATTTTGTAGATGAATGGTTCAAAGAACCGACAAGTTGTACTTGCTTCAAGATTGATGGACTGAACACATCGACTCCAGGCCGAGGGACTGATTACCTCAATCTCATCCTCTCCTTTCAACTTTCTACTTTGTATTGGACTGATGAAGCCACTGTGTGACGAAACGTTTTCCTCAATAAAGATACCCAAGTGTTGCATATGTGTCTAATTTAACTACTACTATTTTAGCTGTTCCTACTAGCTGTTGTTGCAACTATTAATACTAGCTGTTACTGTTTCTACTACCACTATTCTTGGCTCCTGCTATTACTATTTGATACTGTTACTATCAAATAATAATAATAATAATAATAATAATAATAATAATAATAATAATAATTTTGAGTGCTAGGTGCTTAAATAAGTTGAAATCTCCGTGACAGGTGTGCTCTCAACCCAGTTTAATTAGGCTACTGGCACATACAAATAGATTTTTACTCTCGCCTTAACGAAAAGCGAGCTAATAACAAGGATCGAAGAGTGCTACCAGCATCAACAACTTACTATCAGCCTTTCTCATATTTTACAGTTTCAAAAATGTATAGATTTGAAAATCTCCATCAATTTACAATGAAGTTGTAAATACCTAAGTATTAAGCCTACCAGTGTACAAAATATTAGCAAGGTGTGACCTGTCCTTTTAGTTTGGGTCGGGGGTCGGAGGAATGCACTCACCGCGGCCTTGTCCTTGCAGCTGTTTTCACAATGTCTTCCTCCATTCATCCCTTATAGCCTCTACGCCAGTGTTCGCGGCCAAGCACCCTGCCATCCTCGCTCACTCCATCAGGCTCTCTTCTGCCTTCCTCACCCCATCGTACGAGGTCATTTATTTATATTGTGATCACGTGAGAAAGGCGTGTAAGCCTGTTTACTGGGTCATATTCGCGGGAGTTTTGGCTGAGTAAACGTGCAATGCTTACAGATTAGACGTCCACGCCGTGGGCATGGCCCGGGCACGGCCTGTGCACGCTACCATCATGCCCAGATGGGGCCCTGCTTTCCCCCCAGGCATATACCATTGCACCTGAACGCTGCGTGCACACTATTTCAATTATACGTGACGTCAAAATGACATATGGCAGCCATATAGATGCCAAAGTAGCAGGTGCATGCCAAGTCAAGATCCCGACCCCTTGTCCCCCTAGAGAAGTTCATTGTGAGACGTAGGTGAGAAGTGGTATAGGTCATGGAGGAAGTCAGCGTGCCCAGCTCGTGTTGTGAGTACTGCTCTTCCTCTTTTTACACCCTCCACAAGTTAAGTAATTTTCACGTCTATAATCAATTTTGTTGATATTTGTTGGAAAAATGGTATATACACCTTGATGTTTATCTTTCAGTGCATATACATGTTTTATGGATTAAAAGATGCTTGGTGTTAGCGTACAGATAACATGTAGCATTAATTAATGACCTATGTGTATTAGACTTTAAACTTACCTAATTAGTAAACATTTGTTTTAATATACTAAGTTTGGAAATGTTAACAGTGGAAATCAGACTGTTATAATTTTTTTAAAGGGTTCTACAAGTGTCGGAAGATGTTGATTATGACTGATGGACAATTTGAGATGATCCATCTCTCTCTGGGAAATAAACACCACAATCACATCTTCCTTCTTCCACCCTCAGGAAACTATCAAAACAACACTTCCTACAATAGTGTGAACACCTCGTCCATAGTACAACAAGTAACTGTAAACAGCGTGGAAACATGGCAAGATCGGTGGAGTAAATATAGCACACGAGGACGCTGGCGCCAGGCTGTTACTAGCTTGGGAGTCTCGCCTTGAGGGCCAGTGTCAGGGTCGTAAACACAACAAATACACGTGTCCCTGCTGCTGATACTGAGGTAACACCCATACACACAGGAGACTTATGGTTATGAGGTTTAAGGATAATAATGGGAATTTCAAAAAGTATTAAATAAAACAATAAATATTTACATATGTGTTGCCTTATGCGTATTCATATATAATTATTTTTATTATTTTAGGTAAAGTTAAGTATTTTGTTGTGGCTGTTTCTGTAATAAAGTCAGGAATAATGCCAAAAATTAAGATATTTGATAACATAATGTAATTACTAATTTACTCTAGTACACAGTGCTGCTTCACTATGAAAAGAAAGTAGACGTCAAACAGTCAATTCGAAAAATAAAAACCAACCTCTAAAATCTTTATAAATTTGTACAGTTCAATTGAACAGGATCAAATTTTGTTAAGGCTTCAGATACGCTTTACTGCTTTAATGAATTTAGGTCTGAAAAAGAAACGACAGGCCTAACACTATGCATAGCCTTCAGGTAGAGCTGGCCCTGCACACATCATTATTAACAATTCTCTAATTTAGGAACTAGAAAGTTATATTTTAATATCATTTGCTCGACGACACTAAAATAATATATGAAGACTTGAATGGCTATATTTACTTTAGCGTGGAGAGGGTCACGTTAAGGAGAGTGACCAGCATGAGACTAGCAGCCATGGCAACTTGCTTGCTTAATTGGGTTTAAAACCTATCTACTACACGAGGGTGATCAAGACTGCACGTAATCTGTTCACCTCTGTAAAGGCTAAGTTAATCATAAATATGGGTCTATGGGGATATACGTAAACTTCAAGTATATATATATATATATATATATATATATATATATATATATATATATATATATATATATATATATATATATATATATATATATATATATATATTATATATATATATTTATATATATATATATATATAGTATATATATATATATAATATATATATATATATATATATATATATATATATATATATATATATATATATATATATATAGATATATATATATATATATATATATATATATATATATATATATATATATATATATATATATATATATATATATAACCGCCCGACGGATCACCACATCTATCCTTGGAAGAATGGCAAGCTCTTAGCATGGGATTATACCTGCGTGTCGACACTGGCTGACACCTACATCCATCACAGTGTTGGGCGACAGGGAGGAGCTGCTGACCACAGAGAGGAGTACAAGATCGGCAAGTACAGGGACATAACCAACAGTATAAATTTGTCCCGGGGATGGAGACCTTGGGAGCGTGGGGAAAAAATGCAACACGTTTCCTTAAAGAGCGGGTTCCAGACTCATCGACACCACCAGGGACCAAGGGAGCCACGTTCATGTTCCAGCGTCTCAGCGTGGCCATCCAGAGGAAAACGCATGCTGCATCTCGCTCCGCGCCCGGCTTCGGAGGAGTGGGGGAGATCAAATCTTTGACATATTGTACCATTGTATTCATGTTCATTTTTTGGTGTTTTATAAATGTATTCTGTCTATTAATAAAGATTTATATGTATGTATGTGTGTATATAGAGGGGGTAGGAGAAGTGGAATATTCAAACGGCTTCAGGAAGAAATCCAAAATTCTTCCTTGATCCCTTTTTACCCACTTCTCCGAGGCTATGGGTCCCACAATTTGCACCAGGGGGGACCCCATCCTATATTTAAAAAAAAAAAATATATATATATATATACGTGCCGAAGGGTAAAATTTGAGATTTTGGCTTAAATAGTAAGCTTTTCGCCATATAAGACAAGCTATTTGTGCATGCATTAATTTCGCAAAAATTTGACCTAACGAAAAATATTTAATTGTTTTTTTAAATTATCAAATTTAAAGATCTTTTTAAGGTTAGGCTAAAATTGAGTTGTTGTAAAGGGGTTAGTAGGTTTTCTTTGGGTTTAAAAATTTTAAAATTTCAATTTAAAATAAATGAAAAATATATCTTAAACGTATAAGAGAAAATTTTAGAAAGGACTCATTTAAAATTAAGTCCTTTCTAAAATTTTCTCTCTATACGTTTAAAGATAAAAACATTTATGTTAATGTAAAAATTTATAATTTTGTACCCCAAAAGAAACTTTGAAAACCCACCTAACCATACAACAAGCGCAATTTAATTTAGCCTAACCAACTAAATATATTTTGGGGTACGTTAACATTAATTTAATAATAAACAAACACAATTATATATATTTTTTCGTTAGGTTCAGAATGATTTTTGCTAAATTATTGCATACACCACTTGTCTTATATGGCAAGAAGAGCGTTGCTATTTAAGCCAAAATAGCAAGTTTTACCTAATCGGCACGACATATATATATATAAAATTTTCTTATACGTTTAAAGATATATTTTTTTCGTATATGTTAATGTAAGAATTTATAATTTTTTTACCAAGAGAAACTTTGAAAACCTACCTAACCTTTTTACAACAAGGGAATTTAATTTAGCCTAACCCAACTAAATAGTATATTTTAGATACGTTAACATTAATTTAATAATAAACAAACACAATGAAATATATTTTTCGTTATGTTCAGAATGATTTTTGAAATTATTGCATACACAAATTTTCACTTGTCTTATATGGCAAGGTGAGCGTTGCATTTAAGCCCAAAAACGCAAGTTTTTAATGCACCGTAATAATATATATATATATATATATATATATATATATATATATATATATATATATATATATATATATATATAAATATATATATATAAATATATATATATAAATATATATATAAATATATATATATAAATATATATATATAAATATATATATATATATATATATATATATATATATATATATATATATATATATATATATATATATATATATATATATACGAGATATACACTCCTCCACGTGTACAAGCACTGTTATTCTCATTCCACACATACACATACATACACACACATACACATACATACACACACACATACACACACACATACATAGATAAGATCATCAGAATATACACAGTGCATGGTAACTACTGGGCTATAACCTATGATGGCCTCCCAAGCACACCCCATCCTTCTGACCCCACATCACGCCACCCACCTGTCCCCACCACACGCCACCCACGTGTCCCAAAACCCCACATCACGCCACCCACCTGTCCCCACACCCCACCCACCTGCACCTAAACCCTACCATCCACATGCCCCCGCACCCTACCGCACGCCACCCACCTGCACCCACACCCCCACCATATGCCACCCAATTGCCCAAACACCACCCACGTGCCACCACCCACACCCGACCACATGCAACCCACCTGCCCCCACACGCCACCCACCTGCACCTACACCCCACTACATGCCAACCACCTGCCCCCACACCCCACCACATGCCATTCACCTGCCCCCACACCTCACCACACGCTACCCACCTGCCCCACACCCCACCACACGCACCCACCTGCATCCACACCCCACCCACCCCCACTCGCTACCCACCTGCCCCCACACCTCACCCACCAGCACCCACACTCCACCCACCTGCCCCCACACTCCACCAACCTGCACCCACTGCCCCCCCACGCCACCACCTGGGCCCGCCCCCACACCCCACCCAATCCCCCCCACCCACTGCCCCACACGCTACCCACCTGCCCCCACACCCAACCGTTTGCCTCCCCCCCTTCCACCTCCCCCATACCCCCCACCTGTTCCCTTCCCCCAATGCCACCCACCTGCCCAACATTAACCCCCGCCCCCTATCCCTACACCCCCCCAAATGCAGCCCACCTCCCCCCACACCCCCTCCCCTGTCCCCCACCCATCCACCGTCCCCCCGCCACCCCCCCCCGACCCTACCCCGCCATCCACCTGCACCAACACCCCCCTACACGCCACCCATCCCCAACACGCCACCCATCTGCCCCCCACCCCAGCACAACCACCACCCGCCCCCATACGCCACCCCCTACCACCCCCCCAATACCTCCCCCACATCCCTACATCCACCCAACTCCCCCACATTCCCCACTCCCCCCACCGTTCCAAATCCCACCACACGCATCCACCCCCCCACCCCACCCCTGCCCCCACACGCCATCCACCTGCCCAAACCCCCCCATTTGCCCCCCCTGCCCACGCCATCCACCATTTCCCCCCACCCCACCCACGCCCCCCTTCCCCCCCACAAACCAACCCCATTCAACAAGCCATACCTGCCCCACAACCAATCCCACCAGTCCC